>CM061227.1:59851582-60451582 GCA_030844895.1 Ambrosia x helenae
CCACATTCTTCGATATCCCCCTCACCTTCGTGCCCAACCCGTCACACTCGATCTTACCATCAAACACGCTTTCCACATCATCACCATACAACTATCGATCAACACCCATGGCAACCATTTTTCCTCCAAGATATTCAACCACAAACCTAAATTTTAGCGCTTTGGAATCAAATGCAATTCCCATTTCTTGGAGCAATGGGTCCCTCAACTATGGGAAAAATCAAATGGGGTCCCTCAACTTTGGATCAACACAACCTCAACAAAACAATTACAATTTTTTCATGCAAAACAAAACTATGATGGCACTCCAACCACTAATCCAACATTCTCTAATCCCAGACACAATTGAAGCTGCAACAAGAGCAATCACATCAGATCCTAATTTCCAATCAGTTTTTACAAGCCGCATTAACATCAATAATTGGTGGTGGTGTAGTGGGAAATCAAGGCGGAGGTGACAAATCAAGCCAGATCGTAAAATTGGGAGATAAAATTTCCTGTTTTTCGAGTTTACCATTAACGTCAAGCGTGAATGCATGTTCATCAACCTTCTACAACAAATCTCTGGCGACAACAACGATGAATTCGCAAGCTATTGGTTCGAGTTCGTTGCCAATTTCTAGCTCAAAGAGTAAATCTACTTCTCCGGAAACTAGCCGTGAACATGTATGAATATATGGATATGCTTAGGATAGCATTGGATTTTTAGTTGTATTTTTGTATTTTTTTTTGTTTTGTTATTTTTAAATTTGTATTTTATCGATGATCGTACAAATATTAAACTGTAATTAATTACATCATAAGCTTATGTATTGTAATATTTTTATACACATTGGCATGGGTGATAAATTGTGAACAAACTGTTGGAATGATACAGATTTGCAGCGGAAAGATTATTGTTTTCTGAATGAATTATGATCGAATATGAAATAATGAACAATGAATGAAACAAAACAATATACAAGACACTGATTTTGGACAAAAATGTGGATTGTTTGTATTGAAAGAAACTTAAACAATCTTGGTAATTGTACATTATACACGATATGTTCTATATATACTAGATAAAACGGTGGGACAATATGACAGTTTTCACCGAACAGTTAATGTTGGTTTGATAACTAACTGCCACCTTTTCATTTTGTCGCCAAGAATAACTGTCAAGGTGTTTTTGTAATCTTGCAGTGTATATCGCACCCCTTTGTTATAATCATACTGTTTTATCTGGTCATGTCTCTGATCCAAACTGCAGCCTTGTATCCATTTTGTTTTCCCTTATGATGTGCAGCCATATTTGACCCATTTGTTCTCCTAATTCGTGTAGCAACATATGAACCATATTGACCCATTTACTTCTAACTTAGTGTATATGTCTAACCTATGACTAACATAATCTTATATATAATATATATATATACATACAGAAATTTGCACGAACTAATATACATAATCAGTAAGTCATTAACATACTATGTACATAAACATAAGTTTATATTTAAACACCTAACACCCGTCCCTAAATTAAACTTGTATTCTTCATGTTCTTGAGCAAGGTCTCTATAGCTTCCTGCAATGCTTATTCTACCCTTGTAAAGTCATATTTTCTCTTTTTCATCAGCTTCTTGGCAGTGATCCAGTCTCCTCCCATGTAGAGAGCAGTAGTTCTTCTTCAATAGATCTTACATTGTTGTTCAATAATGGCATTACACTTGTTTCTTCTTGCAAGATTCCTCGGCTGTCCCTCACATCAGTACTTGTACTTCCCTATTGGTTTTGTCTAGCCACAGTTTTTCACACGATATTGCCATTCCAAGACATCTAAATATTGGGCATAAAGAATTCTTACAATATCTTTATCCTCATAATCTAAGCCCAATTCCTTGCAATGACTACCCATAAATTATACTTTGATACCCTTCGGTGTTCACCCTCTCTCTTTACTAACACATACAAGTCATATAAGTCTATCCTTTTTCCATTCTCAATTCTTGGAGGAATTGGCCGATTTTCTACTTTTAAGTAAAAATTTAGAAACCAATCAACCATCCTCAAGAAAGGATCTTTCAATAATTCCTTATGTGTCCAAGGATATTCAAGATCTTCTATAATATCCAAGAATTCTATACATTTTTCAATAGAATCTATGTTTATCTCTTGAACAATGTCTCCTTTTTCCTTAAATTGTTTTCTGAATCAACATCCAATTCTTCAAAATATTGATTCAAGTAATCTTCTTTCTTTTTCTCATGTTCACTTTCTTCTAACTTTAATTCTTTCAACATAGTTTCTATTGAATCTCTATTCTCCTTTACATTTATGAATTGCATGCTCTCCTTTTTAAACATATTTTGCACATAACACTTAATTCCGTCCAATTTAACTATGAAACCTTGTAGTTTCAATTGAGATAGACATAAGACATTCTCTTCTATGTCCGTAGAGTAGAAGACATTTGGAATGATTAATGATTGATCATCAACTGTGACATCTATCATTCCAATTCCTCTAATGAACACAAATTTATCTTTATAAAACGACTTCTACACCGAAAGATCTTCTTATTTTCAGAAAATGATCTATGTTACCAACTACATGATTTTGAATGTTGGGACTTACGTACCATATATCCTCCATGTTTGATCATCGGATCGATATAGGATATAATCATTACCACTATCAAATTTTTCAATAGGATAATAACTTATACCCGTATCGATCGCATCTCTGATTAACATAGCATTTTCATCCCTCTCTTTCATATTACACGCACTTATTAGATGCCCTGGTTCATGACAATAGTAGCATTTTCTTGTGTCAATTCTACTTCTCCTTGTGGCTTCCCTTCTGTTTTCTTCTGTTTCTGATACGGATTCGATGTTGTTCATTCCGGTTATCACATATGATATTTCTGAAGATTGAGACATTTGACTTGACAGACTATTGATGTTTTCGAAGGATAATTGAAATTCAGAATGCAATACTGGCTCTGATACCAGTTTTGTTGGAATGATATAGATTTGCAGCGGAAAGATTATTGTTTTCTGAATGAAATTATGATCGAATATGAAACAATGAACAATGAATGAAACAAAACAATATACAAGACACTGATTTTGGATAGAAATGTGGATTGTTTGTATTGAAAGAAACTTAAACAATCTAGGTAATTGTACATTATACATGATATGTTCTATATATACTAGATAAAACGATGGGACAATATGATAGTTTTCACCGAACAGTTATGTTGGTTTGATAACTAACTGCCACCTTTTTCATTTTGCCGTCAAGAATAACTGTCAAGGGTATTTTTGTAATCTTGCAGTGTACCGCACCCCTTTGTTATAATCATACTGTTTTATCCGTCATGTCTTCTGATTCAAACTGCAGCCTTATATCCATTTTGTTTCCCTTATGATGTGCAACCATATTTGACCCATTTGTTCTCCTAATTCGTGCAGCAACATATGAAACCATATTGACCCATTTACTTCTATCTAACTTAGTGTATATGTCTAACCTATGACTAACTTAATCTTATATATATACCTACAGAATTTACACGAACTAATATACATAATCAGTAAGTCATTAACATACTATGTACATAAACATAAGTTTATTTTAAACATCTAACACAAACACCAGTACAAACCTGGGTCTTCAGTCGCGGTGATTTACACTTAAAGACGTGTCTAGCAACCACGTCTTATTGTGGCTAGGTGAATTGAGCAATTGTTGCGGTAGCTTCTCCGCATTTTCTGATTCCCAAGCCACATCTTCAGATTTGTCAAAATAATATGAAATTCCATCCATAACCAATTCTAACTATTCTAGAAATGTTGGATCGAATTTGGTTTGAATCAACCGTATCTCACAACCATTTGACCCTCGGATGCGGAATCCCCTCGAGTCTAGCAAATCAATTACATTAAATCAAATATCAAAGTAAAACCGACACATTATCAATCACTTTAAACACGCTTTGTATTAGATCTAATAATTAAAACGTTTACAACTCGATCATACCTAAATAGACCAAACAAAAATAGAAAGCGTGTAAGTGAATATAATTACAACTGACCAAAACTCTAACTAACCAGGCAAACATCAACTATATATAGCAATAGCCATTCGCCTGGACTCCCAGGTGAATGAGTAAATGTTTTACACGAATGACTCTTGGGGAGAGCCATTAACCTCAACGACGAGGCGAATGAGTCTATTCGCCTAAACTCTTACGCATATGTCTGATTAGCCTCACACATACATACTTACAACTCGATTAACACAACGAAACATAAATCGACTACTATAACGACTTATACAAGCTACTGACACACATGAAATGCATCTACGGACTCCCCCTTGACTGTAGTTTGGGTTTGCGGCTCGAATAGTCTTCAAAATCTTCAACAACAGTAACTCTTCAATAAACAACAACTTCAAATCTTAGCTTTTCCCTTTCTGAATCTATTTCTGAACACCATGAAATTCTTTATAATTACACCCATCACACAGATCATAAGCTTTGAAATTTCCATGCATGCTCAAGATCCGAATCAACATCAAAATGAATTGTTGGAAAATAACCTTTCAATATCATCTCTCGAGCAATTCATTAACCACATTGGGTCAAATATTCTAAGTTTTTGCACAGTTTGCTCTTATCAGCATCATTTAACACAACGATGCACCAGTTCTCTAATCGTAGTACCAAAAGGCAAATCTATCACTGAAGTTCTGTTTAATTGGCATTAATGGAATCTTCTTCATTGTCATCGGTGGCTTGTACTTGAGCGTCGCAAAAGGTAAGTTATTCAGAGGATTAATCTCATTATGCACAATTTGTTTTGGATACTGAGGTTTAAACATTTCCCATTTGGTTTGACTTTCTCTAGTCAATCTATTAGCCATATATTCAATCAATCCACTTGCCTCGATCAAAGGAAGTTTGCATATGTCTCTGACTGCCCAGTATGGAAGAGTTTTCAAATCATAAAATCTGCTATAATACTAAATTCCTCATTCCCAATTAACGCTAATGCATCTGATCAGAGGAAAGAACTTCCAACTGATAGCCCTTTCTTTGAATGTTTGTCCATGATATTTGTAAAACTTGGCATGAATAAGAGGCAATGGACGATTATCAACTTTTTTCTTTCAATCTCTTAACATAAGTTTTAGTTCCTTAGATTGTTTGAAACTTCCACTTTTTTTTAATCATCAAATACTTTATCCAAAATCTCTTTCGATTTCTGCTTAGGCAACCTTTTTGGCATGTTTCAAGTTCGTTTCATCAATTGATGGCACACTAGAATTATTATGAACTGTAGTATTCAGGATATTCTTCATGTGACATGTCTTCAATCTCGATTTCATTAAAGTCTTCAAATTTATCATCATTGTGACATCGAGGTTAAATCAAAGGAACATCTGAAATTTCTTGTCTTGCTATCAGCCGTCAAATGTAATCCCAGCCTGATCAGCAACACCTTCCAAAATTTCCTTTGTAACTTTTGCATTCAACTCACCTTCTTCCAAGTTAGGATTTGATATTCAAGGAATATCTTCATGTCATTAGTAACAAAGATTTCCCTGAACTTGGAAGTGAACTTCAATGGGATTCTTCCTTTCTTTATCATTCTTCTTAATCTCAGTTTATCAACCTCAGTCATCTTCGATGAACCACTCTGATCAGTTGTCTTCTTTGATGTATCTTCTTGACCCTTGCACGTTTTTTCATATGAATAGTTTTCAATTTTGTCCTCCACATTATCATTATCCACTAAACCTTGTCCACATTTACCGTCACCACCATCATCATCATTGCCATTATCATCCGATCCACCATCTTCACCTGATTCATTATCTTCATCATATCTTCCTCAGATTCATCAACATCATCTTTCTTTTAGTGCTCTCCTTCATCAATATGTGGAACCTTTTCATACAACTTGTAAATGCTTTTCTTCAGCTTCTCATTCTCTTTCTAGACCACAAGAATTATCTTTTCAATATTCACGTTTGTAAGTTGTAGCTTCGTATTCTCAAGTCTCAATTCAATTACATCTTTATTCAACTCATTCCTCTTTCTCTTTTTATTTTGCTATAATTTCTAGCATATCCTTTTCGTTTTCTCAAAGTTCCTTTATTGCTTTCTGATGTTTAGTAGTCACACCTTGTTGAAATTCAAAAGCCTTCATTATTTTAGCAATTTTTGTTGCATTAGTGTTGGGTCTGCTAACTTGGAGAAGAACAGATGATCTGAAAAGCCAAAACATACTATATATATGATCCATAATAAATCAGTGTTTACATGTTGTTCCCCCCAAAAGACTGTTGACTTATAACAACTGCTGATGTACAAGTGCTGATCACAAAGAAGTGTTGAAGAAACAACTACTGAGCTAAAGACTGTTGAAGACAAGGACTGTTGGAGCCAACATCACTTAGGCTCCAACAGTGGATACAAGCCATCAGAGTTTATCTATGTAACAATGTCTGTATTCATCAGTATTATACTATTAATCCTATGCTTCATATGTACCTTTTGAAGTCTATAAATAGAAGGGTTCATACCTTCTATAACACTCGAATACAGACAACTTTTGCAGAATATCTTTTCTAATATATGAGAACCATTTGAGCTTTATAACTGTTTTATCATTTACTATTTTGATTCTCATATAATACTTTTGACACTTTAGTTATACATTTAAGGGGGAGCATTTACTGATCCCAAAAGTGAACTGTTAACTTAGAACACTTATTGTTATTCCGTTGCATTTACTTTGATTAACTATTCTAAAAGAAACTATGACAAGAATACTGATCCAACCAAAGCAAAACAAGAAACATACGAATCGCTTCCATTCGGGCTACTGGAACACATATTTCATTGTAATCTCCCCTTTCAATCTGTCGGAATCTTTGAACAACTAAGCGAGCTTTGTTGAGAATAACCACACATCGGTCATCTTTCTTTCACTTGTAAACCCACTTCATTTCCAATCTTCTTCGCACCTTTAGGAAGATCAACTAGATCCCAAATAACTAAATTCCGGAACAGAATGAGTTCTTCTTGCATTGTTTCGTTCCATGGTTCTTCCATTAATGCTTCATTGATACTACGTGTTTTGGTTTGTAAAACATATAAGGCGAAAGCCCAATTGTTTTGCTTGCCGGATTCAGTAATTTTGGAATACAGAGCCGTTGCATTTGACCTAAAGTTGCCCACATGTAGTTACCCCACTCTCTAGTTTTGTAAAACATATAATCATGACGTTCTCCATTCTTGATGGTTGTGAGAAAACATGTTGTGAGTGTCTAAGACTGTTTTCAGAAACTCTTGAACTCGTACCACTAGCTCTTAAAGAACTAGCTCCATGATCATGAGATCTAGGTGCAGACATTCTTTGATCTTTTTATTAAAAATATTTTAAATTTGAGGTGTTCTCAAAGTGTTGCACCTAACCGATTTCAGTAGATCTGAGAAACTTATTTGGTTTAGGTGGGGGACCAGGTCTTTGTCTACTAGAATTTCAAAAAGGAACCCACTTAATTTTGGTGGACTCAGCTCACTCGACCCGCTTGCATATGAATTGCTTAGATGGTGGTTGCACCTAACTAGGTTGACCACCCTACTTCCTGGTCAGTTGTTATTGTACTGGTTTTACTGGTTCATTTATGTTATTTGACAGTTTCTGGTCAATGTTTTTACCAGTTTAGATTTAAAATTTTGAGTGATTAAAGATTGGTTTACATTTTTTATTGGAAACGTTTTGTCTGAATAAACCTTAGTTGAATCGTTAATCATATAAAACACACCAGTATCTGTAGATGTCTTAGTAAACTCATCCTGTGATTTAGAATCAGGGTCATATTCAATATGGTTTTCTTAAGAGATCTTTGTTTTCAGTCCCAAACCTGGCTTCTGGTTCTCTTCATCAGATTCCTCACTATCAGTTTTAATTAAACAATAATTGTCATATGTGAAACATCTGTTTTCTTGATTTCAAATGAATAAGAAACAAGTGGTGTTGTGATTTGATACTGGGTAATTTTGGGTAGTTTCTATCTCATCGGGTGATTTGGAATAGTTTTCACGCAGAGGAAGAGGAATTGCATTATATCCCAACCCATTCCCGGTTTTTCTCAGTGAATTGACTTTCAATGATATGGTCTAACACATATCTTGAGTTGGAATAACTGTCCAGCTACTTCTAATGGTCTCATAGTCACACTAAGCTGATGCTAATTCTTTTTTGGTTTGTTGCAAATCAGAAATATAGTTGTTTATGACATCTTGTTTGTTTAAAATTGTTTTATTTAGTACACAAACATCTTTCTTAAACAACTGCAAAGTTTGTTCAAACTCTTTTTTATTATTTTTCAAAATCATTGCATACTCTCAAATCACATACTAGATTTGTGTTATGTTCTTTGATTAACTCTAACGTAGCTTCTAATTCTACACAATTAGAACAACTATGAGTTTCAGATGAAAAACTAAGTTAGTTGTCTTGGATATAGGCCATAAGAGCGAAATGAGATAACGATTCGTCATTGGAGAAATACCTGGAGTAATACACAATTGACTCCACAAGATCTTGAACCCAGCATGACTTCTGACTTGTCTGGAAATCAGCTACAGCTAAGAGTCTGCCAACATCTACATGGAGTGTATCAGCATCACTCTTAGAGGATCTAGATTGTTAACCATATGAAGCCCTAGATTTTCCATCTTCAATAGAATTGTCATCATTTGATGACTCAAAAACATTCCTCTGCACATCCTTAATGATTTCAGCACAATAGGCAACTCCATCAATGTTGACAACACCATTTCTGCCATCTGAAGATTCCAATCCACTCCCTCATCAGCTTGAACGACCAAAGCCAGAGCTGGATTGTTAGCTTTGGGTATAGGCTGTGGTGGTCGGTTGTTAGCTAGAAAAATAACACGTTTCCTGTTAGGGGCTGTTGCTTGCTGTTGAGGTCTTGGATGGAATGGGTTTTATTGTTGTTGGTTTATGTTGGTTCTGAAATGGTACTAGTTTCCTTGTTGAATGGGTTTGTTACATTCTCTCTTGAAGTGTCCACGTACTCTGCAATTAAAGCACGTGACTTTTTGCTTGTTGAAACCATACCTAATCCTTAGTCGTCTGCCAATCAATACCACCAGTCATTTCCATAAAGTTTTCAGTACAATGAACAACACTAGCAAATGCCCACTGTATATCCATAAGCTCCATCTCATCTTTATCGACCTGGACATATTCTTCCTTAGTCACATTCACATTGCTGATGTTTCCTACGACTTAATCAAATTGAATTCACAAAGGCAGATAGAAGCGCAACGTGTTATTTTGCAACCTCTAATGTAACATTCCAAGATTGTTTGTTGATGGATGAGACATCATCATGTTGGCAGAAACATAGGCTAACTATTGAGAATTGATGAATTTGGATGAATATAAGTAGGTGTTGGTTTTGGCTAAGGTTGACAATAGGAACTTGAAAGGTGAAACATTAGGCCAGGAACAGATTGTGGGATGGTATTGCATGTAAACGGTCATTGACAACACATGATACGAAAGTTGATTAAGGTCTACAGCTGGTTGAGGCTTGGGGAGTAGTAGAGGTGTTCGCATGATACACCTCAGGATGTTGAGGTAATGGTGTTTGCTTTTCCTTTCTACTTTCCTCAATCTCTAGATTCTCCAACTTGCGAAGAAAATCAGCAACATACAAGGTTTCATATTGCCCCAGTTCCTTAAATATGTCCACATATTGTGTCCGATGTGGAGATAACACATCTGCAAAACATTATATTAGAATTAAAGTAGTATATTTAACTTCATACTTACGTAGTTCGTTCTTTAGATGGTAAAATTTGGATTGCATGTCTACTTGCTGCTCATTCCCAATGTGACAGAAGGCTTCAAACTCCTTCTTTAGTTGGTCCTGCCTAATCTTGAAAGCATGATCATCGCCTTCACACCTTGTCTTCAAAAGATTCCATAAGTCATACACATTTTCACAAATCTCATACTGATGAAGAATGTCCATAGGGAATGCCTGAATGAGAATAGAGAACGCCTTTCTCTCATCCCTATACTCTCTCGTATCTTCTTCACTTAGCTTGGTTGTCTCCATCGATACATTTGAATTTTCCTGAAGTGGCAGAATTAGCGAATGTTCAACCCAATACCAGATATCCATATGAATAGGCTCTACATGTCTCTGAGTCCTTCCTTTCCATGAGTGATACTCACTAAGATGTTGCATCTTCAGAGCCTTATTGATGCTTCTGGTTTCATTATCACTTTGCAACATACTTTGAACATTCTCTGCTTGGCTAGTCGAAGCAACCAATGTCCATGGATTCGTGGTATTGACTACTTTTTGCTGGGGAGGGGATGAAACGGACAGTAAGGAACGATAACATCTGCTTGTTATGGAAGGTTCATAGCATTTGCAACAACATATGGATTTGTTACTTGAGGTTGTGGTTGTTGGAAATGCTCAAGTCGGACAATTTGGTTTAGATAATTCCAACTTGGATTGGCCATTATGATGACTGATATGATATGGTATGAGAAAATTCAGTTATGGGTGAAGATCGGACAAAGTTCAAACTTAAAATGGATCAAAAGTTGACTCACACACACTTTCATACGTATGACAGATGTTTACACACATACAAGTGATAAACCAGGCATATGAAGGAAAAACCATGCATACGAGTGATAAATTAGGCGTAAGAGGTTAAACACCTAAAAGTTACACATGTATGAGGTCCTACGCTTGTAAGGGCTCAGGCGTAGGACCCATATCAGACGTACGAGCCTTGTTCTTCATGGTTTTGGCTGATTTTGATTATTTTTTATATTTATGAAGGGTAGGATTATCTGTTTATCAGGTTGTGTGCAGATTTTGGTCTAGAACACGATCCCAATACTTAAAACACTCCAAAAACATGAATTATAATCCAAAATTGTCAAAAAATCACCAAGAACATAAACTTATGGGTTTTACACAAAATCTTAGATCTGGAACAATATAACGTTGATTTTCACCAAATTTTGATTCAAACACTTCGTAAACCCACTTGTAGATCTAAAACAACAATCAGATCTAACAATTCAATCCATACTAAGCACATTCAATCAAAACCCCAATATTATGAGAAAATGATTTTTCAATTAAAACTTGAACAATTGCTTCAAAATCTCAGATTTGATGTTATTCGATAGTAACAACATGCGTAGTACAAAGCCATAGTTCTGATACCACTTGTAGGATTGTGATTTCTCAAATAAACAAGAGTTGATGATATTTTGCGCGTATCGGGATCAAAGGTGGAATCAATTATCCGATTAGTTGTTAGATGTGATAGATAAGTATTAGGAATAAGCGATGAAAGCATACACATAAATCAAACACAAAATGGGAAGCACTTCATCGTATTGGAATCGAATAAGCAAAAGTTACATGAAAGCACACTAAGGGTCCTATTTAGGACCCTGGGTCATACGTCTGGCCTTGCAGGCGTATGGCCTTCAAAACCTGAGGTTCTTCCAGGAGTATGACTCTTATACGCCTCGCGTAAAAGACCTAGAAATGCTACACGTAAACCACTAAACCCTATAAAAGAGAGGTAATCACTATATCGAGACTAGGGACATGCCGAATGGTGCACTAACACCCTCTCGCTATGTAGGGGGGACTGGCCTTAAGCCGCTGCGCTCGATGGCATGTTACCCCTCAGATGAGCCTGGTGGGGCCTTTGGGTCTGGGCTAGGATTATGTTATATATTTCTTTTTTCCTTTTGATTTTTCTTTGTTATTTGGGCTTTGTATAATAATAATCCGCATAAAATATTTAATCCAAATATTTTACAACTAAAATATATTCTTGGTTTGTCAGGTTTCTGTTACAGACTCGGTAAAGGGTTTTGTGTAATAACATATAATTATACATAAATACACAAATAAATTCACATAAGCACATATTTGCAACTAATATCAAACGAGTTATTCTACAATTATTTGTTTTGTTATTTCACCAATGTTTGGGGTCCATTACTCACGTGTGTGCTCTGATAATTTACCAAATTATCTTTCCATGTCATTTCGTATATATTTAACCAACTTAATTCATCCGAATTAATACATAACTTAACAAGGGTAAATAGTAATTGTTTGTAGAAAGTTAACCTGCATTTCTTAGGTGTCACATATTTGAAAACACTTGAAATCGAGAACTTAGTGATCGAGAACCTAGAATCCAAAACCCAAATCTTGGAGATTAATTTAGATCCCAACCCAATCTTTACTTAAGGTAAAAAAGATTTTGATAAATATTTTCGAAACCAAACTTCTGAAATATGTGAAAACAACTTCGAAACGCCAAAACAAAGATCAAAACCCTTGTTTCTTCCTATTCTTCGAGATCCAAACACCAAATCTGCCAACAACTAATAAAGCGGATTAAAACACGAAAACAAAATAAACAATTCTTCAGCTGAAAAACCTCACTGAATCCTAGATATCAAAACCAAGCCCTTGAATGACTTCAATGGCTCTGATACTAATTGTAAATCCTAAAACGATCATAAACACTATGATATCAAGTAAATACACAATCAATTGCGAAAACAAGGACTGTGTTCATTCAGGAACAATGAACACCAACTTGCATGTGATTATATTATCGATAAGCCCTCTGGTACAAGAGAGCCAAAGAACCAAATACTTGTAGGCCTTTACCACCGAGAACCAACCCAACGACCCAAAACCAAGCCTATCCGAGAACCATTTGTTATCGGACTAAACCCTCAAACAACGAGAACATATATACATTGCTTAAACCTATATATTTAGATCTTACATCAACACTCCCTTGGTTGTGAATGCATATCGTCATTCTCGTTGTCGACAATCACGTTGTAGACACTTATGTGTTCGACAATCTTTACTGTTGACTACCCATAATCCATCCATTTGACACACTACTGTCTACTAGTTTATAATAATGCAAAACAATAACAACCTTATGTCCAAACTATCAGGTGACAGTTTACAAAATAATTAAAGGTGCTTATCTTAAATCTTGTATCTCTTCAACCTCTGACATTAGTAATGGTATGCAACTATCATAATCAGACCCAATAATTTTGTGCCTTCGATTTTTGTAAATTATTAAATTATTTAAAACTAACTTAGAACCCCGTGTATTACACGAGTTTAGTAAATATAATGTTTAACACATATATTTGTCAAGATATGTATTTTGAATAAATGAACTTTGATGTACTACTAATAAAAGAGTTACATCTTTAAAATCATGTGTATTGGATGTGTTGAATAACACGAGTTAATTTACCATTTTAGAAATGCATCAAGTGTTTGTACTTTAGGCAATGAAATTTGCAATTACTTATCTTTTACAGGAATCCTTCCCTCATGCATTATATATAGTATAGATTATAATATTCTACTTCTTTTTTTTACAAGGTCGCAAACTTGTGTATTACACGGGTTATAAAGTTTACTTTATTTTTTATTTTTTATTAGGTAGAAAACTTGTGTATTATACGTGTTTGGATCAATGAAATATCAAATAATAATTAATGAGCGATAAAAAGGAAATAGTTAAAAAGAAATATTATAAAATAAAATAAAAGATAAGCATAAAATTATGATTTAATAGTATTATTTTGTAGGGGAGAGATTGCGGATAATTATGACTTAATATATTAATATTAACAATCTATATATATTAATATTTAAAGCATGAAATCTTACATGATACTAAAAAAAGTCATCCTGTTCCTTGAGTGTGCTATGTGGCATCCTCCTTATTTTCATAAAAAAATATCTTTCTATCTTATGTTTCCTGCATAATTTTAAACGTTAATAAGTTTTATGTACGGGATTTTTTTTAAAAAAAATTACACCAAATTAACGAACGTTTTATTATCTTCCAAACGAGTACCAGAGTGCTATGCAAAAAATGAAAAAAAAATTGTTTTTTTTTTGTTTTTGTTCATACAGGAAAAAAATACATTCTGTACAGGTAATTCATTAATAATGTCTAGGCAGGTCACTAATCATGTCAAACTAGGAATTATAATTTCATCAAGAGCAGAATAGGTTAAAATCACTCCTTTTTCAAGAAAAAAAAAAGTCACACCTTCAAGACTACCGTCTCAATCACGTCGTGCAATGGTTGTTTCTAGCTCTCTGCTCCTCATCGAAACATAAATCTTCTTTTTAATATACATTTTCATTCTATCTCACATGATTAAAATTGTTGTTTTTTTATATTATAGTACATTAATTTCTATATTATATCATAACACATATTTTATTACATAATATTAGATTTATCTATCCCAAAAAGCATCTGAGATATAATCTAGTTTATAATATAATTGTTTTGTTTAGTTAGAATTCCATGTGGCACTAACTTGAATCCTTTATCAGAAGTAGGAAAATAATAATAATAATAATAATAATAATAATAATAATAATAAAATAAAAAAGATAAGTATTATCATTATATTATTGGATATTATATATTATTAATATTATTAGAAATTGTTTTGAAATTTTAGGAGAAAATAACATGGGGCTTCGAATCATATTATTCACTTTTGTTGCTAGACTTTGTAAATATAAAACTAGTGTATAATAGATAAGTTCATAAGCACTTTTATTCATAATCGACTTAGGCAATATAAATGTTAATGTATTTCTCAAAATTTTATACATGAAACTTCTCATGAATTCTGCAACCCTCTATATATATAATTCAACAAAACATAAAATAACGAGAGATGTGTTATTTTTTACTAAAAGTAATCACGTGTCATGCCAGCGAGATAAACCAATTTTAAATGAAAGTTAAATGAAAATGTAGATAAAATATAGTAATAATAATACTAATATAAAAAACCTAAAACTACAATTTGGTATAAATAAAAAATGTTTTAGTTTCCTCTAACGCTAGTCGGTTCTAGGAGCTTCGGTTTAATTTTAGTCCATCCTGATTTCTAGCCTGTGGCGATTTAGCCAAAACCAGTTCTATTCCTTCTTAAAAGAACCAAAATCTGTTTTCATCCTGAATTGGTTTGAGGAAAAAAAACGAGTTATTTCTAGCCAAACTTAATGCATTGACACTTTTCGGGTCTTTTTTCTATTTTGTTGTCAAATAAGTTGAAATATAAGTTTCTTAAAACATTACTTCAACATCCATTTAGTCTCATCAATTACCTGTATTTGAAAGCACAAATAGAAAACTTGAACCAACATGAATATCCCATAATAACGGTAACGAACCCATCTCCTCACGTACTGTCACACCCTCAAAATCCACTTGCGGAGTTTTACCGCGAGGCGCATGACAAACCAGGATCCAAACCAACGATCACAATAAACAAGTCTAAATGAATATAAATGCAATTTCAAAACATAGTTTAAAATCCCGTTTACAGCGGAAGCTTATTCAAAAACAGTATTTCAACAATGAAATAATAATTCAACGTTCAAAAGACCATGCAACCCTAGTAAGACGCCGTGCAGACGCGTGCGCCCTAGTCCAGTCGTGCTACCTTAGCGACCTGAGAAAACATGTAAAAGTTTACGTCAGCACAAAAATGCTTGTGAGTTTACAGGTTTTGTATCCAAGTACCAAGTCCACCTGTCCATACTATAATAATCGAAAACCAGTATACGCTAGCTAGGCGTACGTTTTGTTACTACCACGATTGGAAAACCATTACTAACGCGGATACCAAAAGTATGCCCGATGTAGTTCCTGTTGTTCCTGTTTGAGACAATATGCACCCGCCGACCCTCCAAGTCGACGAGCGGGGTTGGTCACTCCCAATAGCGCTATTCACATTTCCCCGTTGTGCAAACCCGCACATTCATGGTTCCCCCCGAGACTTCCAAAGATCGTGTAGTACACAATAGAAACCCATAGTATGACAGTAGTTACCAAATAATCGTTTTAACACATGTTTTCTCCCCCGAAAGTATAAAACCAGTTTAAAAGAGGGGCCGTAAACTCACCTTAAATTGCGTTACTCCTTAACCCGAGTAAACCCAGCTGCTATGCTAGTCCCGTAAGCGGCGACCTAACATACGACAGTTACAAGTACTTAGACTAATAACCCGCAGGTTAATTAGTCCCTAGATGTCCAGACCATAACCAAGTTCGTTTGAAAACACCGTGACTGTTTAACCGACCCAAAGTACAAGACTCGACATCCCATTGGTGACCCGAGACTCCCCGTGTTATGTTTACGCTCCAAAACATACAATAACACAACTACACTTAACATACGTTAACGCACAACAAGTTATAGCACATCGTTCACGTATCACCGAATTACATCCAAATATATGTTACCAAGTTATTAGGCATGTTACGGGGTTCCTAGCATGTTACTACATGTTAAATCGGGTCTCGGAATGCTAATTTACACTTACAGCAGCAGTACACGCGATTAGGAAAAGTCAACTAGCAATTAGGTTGGTCAACTAGCAATTAGAAATCCTACTCGCCTCTATTATAGGCAATTAGGAGCTACTCGCATGAACTTACTAGCAATTAGGGCTATTCACATGAACTTATAGGCAATTAGGGCTATTCACCTGAACTTATAGGCAATTAGGGCTAATCACCTGATCTTTCACACGAGTAGGCCTCTACTCGCCTGTGTTATAGGTGATTAGCACCCTACTCGCCTATAACATAGGCGATTAGGAATGCTACTCGCCTGTAACCTTGCTGTTCCGGTTTTTCGCGCGTTTAACGCTCCAAATCAGATCCAGAACGTGTGTAACCACCCAATATCATCCCAAACACTATCCTAAACATGTTTAACCCAAAATCCTTCGTTTAACCTCGTATAATCAGTCCTGCATGCAACCAAGTAATCCAAACACCATTCACATAGCATGCAACATCATACTAACACGCGTAATCATAACCCTAATATCCAATTACTGAGATTTCTATCATCATAATATCAATATCAATACTGATCTATCATAATAACATATCAAATCATCCTCATGAATCATAAAAAACCCTAGCTTTCTAATCATACACACTCATAATGCATGCATATTAGTTATAATCCGATTAACAACCCTTATTGACGATTTTCAGAAAGCTTTTTCGTTTAAGAACAGGTCTGGACCATTAGGGATGGATTAAAAACGTTTATAAAGAGTTATGGATGAAAATCAAACCTTAGGATTATGAAAATATGATGATTCAAGCTTGAAACCTTGAGTTTTGATCAAAAATCGCCTTCCAGAGGTTGTTTATGTGTTGGGGCGGGTTATGGGACGACTAGGTTGGTATAATGATGTTTAGGAGGTTAAGTATGGTATTTATAGTCGTTTTTAGTCGTCCAGCCCGTTACTAGCGAGTATGCAGCAGTTTCAGGCGATTAGGGCTCCTAATCGCCTGAATGTTCATGTGATTGGGCCTACTCGCCCTTACCTATACACGAGTAGGACCCTAATCGCCCCTAGGGTCTCCTACTCGCCTCCCCTATAGGTGATTAGGCCTCCTACTCGCCTATAGGGGTTGGTTTTGTGCGTTTTGCGCGTTAAACCCTGTTTTAACATATGTTAATGCATATTCACGTACCGACAAGTCACATAATGATTGTAAACACATAACACAAGTAAATACACATATTTACACTCGTTCACCAATTCCCGGGACTCGAGACTCGTACGTTCCGTATGCCCTGACGATCCTACAAATCGTCACCGTTTGTACACTTGGTTAAGGACTGACATCTAACGAACCTCTAGACCAACATCCAATGATCTTCTAGACTAACCAATAGTTCCCGAACCATAACCCGACTTAACTAACCCAGTTAAGTACATTATACGCGTGACTCGCTAAGGTAGACTTTCATCTAAACAACGTTGTTAACCAGAATTTGCCGGGTGTCACATCATCCCCACGTTAAAAGAATTTTCGTCCCGAAAATTGCACAAGTACCAAAAGAACAAAAGAAATAACGAAGGAAACAAACAAAAAGATAGAAACCAAAAGAGAGATTTACCCGAGTTGTCACATCATCCCCACGTTAAAAGGAATCTCGACCCGAGATTCATTCAGCTGCCGAAGAGACATGTCTCGACTCGAACGCTTCCTTAGGAAAAAGATGAGGATACTTAGACTTCATCTGATCCTCCCGTTCCCATGTATATTCCGGTCCCCGGTCCGAGTTCCACCGAACCTTAACGATACGAATCTTGCTGTGACGCAGGCTACGAATCTTGTAATCAAGGATCTCCACAGGTTCTTCCACAATCCGAAGACGATCATCAACCTTGATCTCTTCTAGTGGAACGATGAGAGACTCGTCAGCCAGACACTTCTTCAAGTTTGACACGTGAAAGACGTTATGTACGTTACCGAGCTCCGTCGGTAGATCAAGTCGATATGCCACCGGCCCAATCCGTTCCAGGATCGTAAATGGGCCGACATATCGCGGATTGAGTTTGCCACGTTTCCCAAAGCGTATGACGCCCTTCCACGGTGAGACTTTTAGAAGTACTTTGTCATTGACTTGGAATTCCAGTGGTTTGCGACGCTGATCAGCATAGCTCTTTTGCCGGTCCCGTGCCGCCGCCAACCGATTACGAATCTGTACGATCTTTTCCGAAGTTTCGTACACTAGTTCAGGCCCAGTGAGTTGACTCTCACCCACTTCAGCCCAACAAAGAGGAGAACGGCATTTCCGTCCGTACAGTACTTCGAACGGAGCAGCCTTGATGCTCGTGTGATAACTATTGTTGTACGAGAATTCTACTAACGGTAGATGAGCTTCCCAACCCTTGCCAAAATCGATCACACATGCCCGCAGCATGTCTTCTAAAGTTTGAATCGTACGCTCACTCTGACCGTCAGTCTGTGGATGGTAAGCCGTACTCATGTCTAGTTGGGTACCCAAAGCCTTGTGCAAAGACTTCCAGAAGTGAGAAGTAAAATGGGAGTCACGATCCGAGATAATAGAAACTGGTACCCCATGCCTGGAAACAACTTCTTTCAATTAAAGACGAGCCAAACGATCCATGGTGTCGGTCTCCTTAATGGCAAGAAAATGAGCTGATTTCGTCAACCGATCGACAATCACCCATATCTTGTCATTCCCGCTTGGTGATTTAGGAAGTTGTGTGACAAAATCCATAGTAATCCGTTCCCATTTCCATTCCGGAATTTCAGGTTGTTGCAGGAGACCCGACGGTTTCTGGTATTCCACCTTGACCTTAGCACAGGTCAAGCATTTGCTTACGTATGAGGCTATGTCCGACCTCATGTTTGGCCACCAGTAAAGCACCTTCAGATCTTGGTACATCTTATCCGAACCAGGATGGATAGAATACCGGGACTTATGAGCCTCATCAAGGACAAGCTCCCGTAGTCCCCCGAATAAAGGAACCCATATGCGTTCTGCAAAATAGTGCAGGCCATCAGGCCTTCGCTCTAGGTGCTTGTCGGCACCGTGCATAGTTTCAGCTTTAAGGTTTTCCTCCTTCAAAGCTTCCAACTGGGCAGAACAGAGTTGATCAGGTAACGACGAATGGATGGTGAGCTGCAACGCCCGAACGCGACGAGGTTTAGTAGATTCCTTCCTGCTCAAGGCGTCTGCTACAACATTCGCCTTGCCAGGATGGTACTTGATAGCACAATCATAGTCGTTCAAAAGTTCAATCCAGCGACGCTGCCGTATGTTCAAGTGTTGTTGGTCAAAAATGTGTTGGAGACTCTTGTGATCGGTGTAGATGGTGCATTTGGTACCGTACAAGTAATGTCTCCAAATTTTCAACGCGAATACCACGGCACCCAGTTCCAAGTCATGGGTGGTGTAGTTCTTCTCGTGCACTTTGAGTTGACGAGAAGCATACGCAATCACTTTCTCGCGTTGCATCAACACGCAACCGAGACCATGAATAGAAGCATCACAGTAAACAACAAAATCATCAGGACCCTCAGGTAAAGACAAAATAGGAGCAGAACACAGTTTAGACTTCAGTTCTTCAAACGCTGACTCTTGTGGTTCACCCCAGTCGAACTTCCTATCCTTCTGAGTGAGAATGGTGAGGGGTTGAGCAATCTTCGAGAACCCCTGAATGAAACGACGATAGTAGCCCGCAAGGCCTAGGAATTGCCGCACCTCAGTTGGCGTCTTTGGTGCTCCCCAGTCCTTGATCGCTTCGATTTTAGCTGGATCGACATGAATCCCTAGTTCATTAACCACATGTCCTAGGAATTGAACTTCGCGTAACCAAAAGTCACACTTTGAGAACTTGGCGTAAAGTTGTTCCCGTCGCAAGAGTTCCAAAACTAACCGCAGATGTTCCCCGTGTTCGGTCTTGTTCTTGGAGTAGATCAGAATGTCATCAATAAATACAATGACGAATTTATCCAGATATGGTTTACAGACGCGGTTCATCAAGTCCATGAAAACCGCCGGTGCGTTCGTGAGACCGAAAGGCATGACCAAGAATTCGAAATGGCCATAACGTGTTCGAAAAGCAGTCTTTGCAACGTCAGTCTCCCTGACGCGCAGCTGGTGATAACCGGACCTCAAATCGATCTTGGAATAATAACTAGAACCCTGAAGCTGGTCGAATAGATCATCAATACGTGGAAGAGGATAACGGTTCTTGACGGTTAACTTGTTCAGTTCTCTATAGTCCACACACAATCGGAAACTTCCATCCTTCTTCTTAACAAATAAAATCGGGGCTCCCCAAGGGGAAGAACTTGGTCGGATGAAACCCTTGTCCAAGAGTTCCTGTAACTGGCTAGACAATTCCTGCATCTCGGGAGGTGCAAGACGGTAGGGGGCCCGAGCAATAGGAGCAGCCCCTGGTACAAGATCAATACCGAACTCGACTTGACGATGAGGAGGAAGACCAGATAAATCATCGGGAAAAACATCAGGAAACTCGCGTACCACCGGAATGTCGTCGATCTTCTTCTCATCAACAGAGGAAACAGATAAAAGCGCCAAAACGGCTGGATAACCCTTTCGTAGACACTTAAGGGCCTTCATGCTAGAGATGATGTTTAGCGGAACACCACCCTTGATACCGTACACAGAAAGGAATTCTCCATCAGGGAGAGGAATCCGAATAACCTTATCGTAACAGACAATCTCCGCGCGATACAAAGATAACCAATCCATTCCTACCACAACGTCAAAACTACCTAAAGGTACCGGCATAAGGTCGATGGGGAACGATAAACCCGACAACTCTAATTGACACTCCCGAAGGACACTAGTAGCTTCAATCGTTTTACCGTCGGCCAACTCAATAATATACTTGGTTTCTAATGGTACGGGTACTACATCTAGCAGTCGACTAACATCCATGGATACAAAACTCTTGTCGGCACCAGAATCAAACAATACGCTAACAGAACGATTATTGAGAAGAAACGTACCGGTGACTGTGTCAGGGTCCTGTCTAGCCTCAGCAGCTCCAATGACGAAGGCACGTGCATTTCTGCCGCCGCCCCCGTTGTTCCCATTCCCGTTGTTCCCACCCTGCTTCAGTTTTGGGCAATCCTTCTTGTAATGCCCAGTGTCACCACAGTTGTAGCATCCTTGTTTCCCTGTAGTCCCCTGAGTAGTCGGAGCTGAGCTGTTAGTCGGAGCCTGAGTCGATGGAAGTGTAGCCCGACAATCCTTAGCATAGTGGCCTGTTCGCTGGCAGCGGTGACAACGGTTACTGTCGCAGTTCCCTCGATGATGGCGTCCACACCTGTTGCATTTGGGCAGTTTTCCCGCATAACCACCCTGCTTGTTACCCGAAGAAGATGAACCCCCATTATCAAACCTTTTACCCTGCTGTGCAGACCCAGATCCTTTCCCGTCATTTTCCCACTTGCGCTTGTTGTTCTCTGGAGCCTTAACAGTTGAACCCTTCGCAGGCAAAATCCCCTCATTCACTTTTAAGTTGGTCATCCTATGGGCCGATCGAACTACCTCTGCATACGTAGGATGATTTCCAGCAGCCACTAACCCTGCAATTTCCGGCACTAACCCTGAGACATAGTGTTCAATCCTACGATATTCTGGCACGTGCAGATCGGGACACAGCACTGCCAACTCATTCCGTCTCACAGTATACTTCTCAATTTCCGACCCAGTCATCTTGAGGTTCCACACCTCATGCTCCAGCTTCTGTACCTCTTCCCTCGGACAATACTCACGCTTCAGCAACTGCACAAAATTCTCCCATGGCATAGCATATGCCTCCCCAATACCCATGTTCTGGGTGATGCCATTCCACCAAGTCAATGCCACGTCCTGAAATAACGCAGTAGAATACTTTACCCGATCTTCTGGGAGACAGTTACACATCAGAAATACCGACTCCACTTTCTCCAACCATCTAAGCAAGCTCACCGCACCCTCAGTGCCAGAGAATTCCTGGGGCTTGCAGTCCCGGAACATCTTGTAGGTGCACATGGGTGGGGTGGGTCAACAGGACCACCTGAAATGGAACGTATGAGAAACCACGAAGAATGTAAACAAGGTTCACCAATGAGGCAAAGAAAACGGATAAATCAACTTACCACCACCGTTGTGCCCTAACTGAAAGGCAGCTTGGAGCAAGTTGTTCAGATCAGCCTGTGATAGGTTAATACCTCCACTACGACCACCAGCACCACCGCGACCACCACCACGTCCACCATTGCGACCACCTCCATGTCCTCCACGCACTCCAGACATGATTCTGGCAGAAAGAACGGGAAAATTTAGTTCCGCAGTTAAAGATAACCGCTAATGTTCACAAGATCAAAGCTAGATCCAATCCAGGACTATCCCCTCAAACCCAGAGCTCACTAGGGCTTCCATGCATTTCGTTTTATGATTTTGTGTGCACCCAAAATGATAAAACGCTCTACATGGTCCTCCAAGTGTTCTCCTAGTTCAAAGTTCAAATCACCGAACATAGACTCTTAGCTACACACCGTAATACCACGGTAGTTTATGACAAGTGTTTCTATTGGAGTGCGAAAGGGAGATGTCCGAGCCTTGGACAAATCTCAAGAGCACACAAGTTACCCCAATAGACCACACTGCCTAGAAAACAAGTAACCCGACCTAAGATAGAACGGATGATGTAACGTAGAAAGGCCAACGATTTAGAGACACCCCGACAAGACCATACATAAACCACTATAATGTTTAGTACCATGTGATCGTCTAGTGTGTGCGACTCGGCTATAGACTAGACTCTACATGCAGTCCTAGTTCACTATAACCATTGGCTCTGATACCAATCTGTCACACCCTCAAAATCCACTTGCGGAGTTTTACCGCGAGGCGCATGACAAACCAGGATCCAAACCAACGATCACAATAAACAAGTCTAAATGAATATAAATGCAATTTCAAAACATAGTTTAAAATCCCGTTTACAGCGGAAGCTTATTCAAAAACAGTATTTCAACAATGAAATAATAATTCAACGTTCAAAAGACCATGCAACCTAGTAAGACGCCGTGCAGACGCGTGCGCCCTAGTCCAGTCGTGCTACCTTAGCGACCTGAGAAAACATGTAAAAGTTTACGTCAGCACAAAAATGCTGGTGAGTTTACAGGTTTTGTATCCAAGTACCAAGTCCACCTGTCCATACTATAATAATCGAAAACCAGTATACGCTAGCTAGGCGTACGTTTTGTTACTACCACGATTGGAAAACCATTACTAACGCGGATATACAAAAGTATGCCCGATGTAGTTCCTGTTGTTCCTGTTTGAGACAATATGCACCCGCCGACCCTCCAAGTCGACGAGCGGGGTTGGTCACTCCCAATAGCGCTATTCACATTTCCCCGTTGTGCAAACCCGCACATTCATGGTTCCCCCCGGGACTTCCAAAGATCGTGTAGTACACAATAGAAACCCATAGTATGACAGTAGTTACCAAATAATCGTTTTTAACACATGTTTTCTCCCCCGAAAGTATAAAACCAGTTTAAAAGAGGGGCCGTAAACTCACCTTAAATTGCGTTACTCCTTAACCCGAGTAAACCCAGCTGCTATGCTAGTCCCGTAAGCGGCGACCTAACATACGACAGTTACAAGTACTTAGACTAATAACCCGCAGGTTAATTAGTCCCTAGATGTCCAGACCATAACCAAGTTCGTTTGAAAACACCGTGACTGTTTAACCGACCCAAAGTACAAGACTCGACATCCCATTGGTGACCCGAGACTCCCCGTGTTATGTTTACGCTCCAAAACATACAATAACACAACTACACTTAACATACGTTAACGCACAACAAGTTATAGCACATCGTTCACGTATCACCGAATTACATCCAAATATATGTTACCAAGTTATTAGGCATGTTACGGGGTTCCTAGCATGTTACTACATGTTAAATCAGGTCTCGGAATGCTAATTTACACTTACAGCAGCAGTACACGCGATTAGGAAAAGTCAACTAGCAATTAGGTTGGTCAACTAGCAATTAGAAATCCTACTCGCCTCTATTATAGGCAATTAGGAGCTACTCGCATGAACTTACTAGCAATTAGGGCTATTCACATGAACTTATAGGCAATTAGGGCTATTCACCTGAACTTATAGGCAATTAGGGCTAATCACCTGATCTTTCACACGAGTAGGCCTCTACTCGCCTGTGTTATAGGCGATTAGCACCCTACTCGCCTATAACATAGGCGATTAGGAATGCTACTCGCCTGTAACCTTGCTGTTCCGGTTTTTTCGCGCGTTTAACGCTCCAAATCAGATCCAGAACGTGTGTAACCACCCAATATCATCCCAAACACTATCCTAAACATGTTTAACCCAAAATCCTTCGTTTAACCTCGTATAATCAGTCCTGCATGCAACCAAGTAATCCAAACACCATTCACATAGCATGCAACATCATACTAACACGCGTAATCATAACCCTAATATCCAATTACTGAGATTTCTATCATCATAATATCAATATCAATACTGATCTATCATAATAACATATCAAATCATCATCATGAATCATAAAAAAACCCTAGCTTTCTAATCATACACACTCATAATGCATGCATATTAGTTATAATCCGATTAACAACCCTTATTGACGATTTTCAGAAAGCTTTTTCGTTTAAGAACAGGTCTGGACCATTAGGGATGGATTAAAAACGTTTATAAAGAGTTATGGATGAAAATCAAACCTTAGGATTATGAAAATATGATGATTCAAGCTTGAAACCTTGAGTTTTGATCAAAAATCGCCTTCCAGAGGTTGTTTATGTGTTGGGGCGGGTTATGGGACGACTAGGGTTGGTATAATGATGTTTAGGAGGTTAAGTATGGTATTTATAGTCGTTTTTAGTCGTCCAGCCCGTTACTAGCGAGTATGCAGCAGTTTCAGGCGATTAGGGCTCCTAATCGCCTGAATGTTCATGTGATTGGGCCTACTCGCCCTTACCTATACACGAGTAGGACCCTAATCGCCCCTAGGGTCTCCTACTCGCCTCCCCTATAGGTGATTAGGCCTCCTACTCGCCTATAGGGGTTGGTTTTGTGCGTTTTGCGCGTTAAACCCTGTTTTAACATATGTTAATGCATATTCACGTACCGACAAGTCACATAATGATTGTAAACACATAACACAAGTAAATACACATATTTACACTCGTTCACCAATTCCCGGGACTCGAGACTCGTACGTTCCGTATGCCCTGACGATCCTACAAATCGTCACCGTTTGTACACTTGGTTAAGGACTGACATCTAACGAACCTCTAGACCAACATCCAATGATCTTCTAGACTAACCAATAGTTCCCGAACCATAACCCGACTTAACTAACCCAGTTAAGTACATTATACGCGTGACTCGCTAAGGTAGACTTTCATCTAAACAACGTTGTTAACCAGAATTTGCCGGGTGTCACACGTACCTTCAAATTATTATCTATGCATATATATTTTTTTTATATATTGTTCCTAATAAGTAATACAAATTTTTAGGACCGTCAGTACAAAAAAAAAAGGAGTATAATCCATAGTTGGATTTAGTCGAATAGTTATATATTTGTTATACATTTGATAAACAATTAAATAACTTAATATAATTGCATATCAAATTAAATATTGTTATTTTAATTTAAAGAATATAATACATTTGATAAACTCTAAAATAACTTACTTTTATTACATATAATTAATATTGTTATTTTAATTTAATGAATATAATCTATACTACATTATAAAGGAGGAGGCATGTGTAAATATGTCTAAATTTTCCAAATTTAAGATTGTATAACAAGGGTCCTTTACAAGTCTCTATTTTTTTATTTTTTTTTTGTTGTTAATTTCTTCTTTTATGCCCTCATGTACAACTTTAAATACTAATTTTATATATTTCTTATGCACTCTTTAAATCCATATGAAGGTGTAACCCCTTCATAAACACCATAAACACCCAATTGAATGTTTTAATCCTTGAAACCCTACAATGCTCTACACCTTCACTGTGTTATTTTTTTTTCTTCTGAAAGTGGTTAAAAATATAATATATGAATATTTGGTAAAATGGTGGCCCTTTGTGCTAATGCATATCACCAAAAGAATAATACATCAAGTATTCATGGTCTGGCTTGAATACTTTTTTTTATTATTTTGTTGTTGGAATATCCTAACAACTTCTTGTATATATTCTTTTAGTTCAAGTTGTAACAAAGCTGCTTGTTACATTACTTATGTTCGGAAGTAATGAAGCATTGATCTATGCATTATATAACATCCCTAATTTGCATTATGTGTTGGTTGGTTTCACTTAAATTTACAAATTTAAATTAGTGGATTTTGTGTGAATACCAGTTTTAATTACTAGATTTGAGTGATTGCCACCAATCACCATCACCTACCCGTTGCCACCGCCATGACCGACCATGACCTCACCATCTACACGTCGTTCGCAACTAACCATGATAAAAAGAAATAAGAAATGTAGCGGGAGAACACTATTTGGAACATCTTTGTCATTCCTAAGATTTAGAACTTTGTAAAAATTGTACATCTACATGTATCATGATTACTTTACAAATACTGTTTTCTGATATAGCAATTATAACGTTTTTTTATACATGTAATGTAGGACAACAAAAGGACAAAGTACAACCGATAGAAATTTTGATGGGCAAAAAGAAGTACTAATAATTGAAGTGCCCGCACTTTTGCTTGAGTAACCGAAAGAGAAAACAAGAATTTTGGATCAAATGTATTGATTGGTGAAGGTTCTATTGGAAGGGTTTGCCAATGATAGTGAAGAAGAGTAGTGTATACCTAAAAAGACGTCTATGAAATTTTGTTCCACCTATAGTACTTGTAAGATGGGTTTTTTTTTTCCTCTATTGTTTCTCTTGACATAAATTTTATGATTTCATACCACTAGGCTTGCTAGCTATATTCATTTAAATGAATTAAGGTATTGACTTATTTCAATGTCACATGCTTTCACCTATTATAATCCATTCATGGTAAGCCGACAGTCTATATGGTTTCAGACTTTGAGATAACGGTACGGATTTGGCAATCTCAATGTTTAGTCAACAGTTTATAACCTGGATCGGGGTTGTGTAATGTGTAAACCTCTGTTTATTTTTTATGCATATTCTTTTTAGAATGTGGTTATGTTTAGAATTAACCCACAAACCCCACACACGTATTCACCCACAAACCCCACACACGTGCCACAAACCCCACAACTAGAAGGCGACTAAACAGACGCACCCGCTGCAACGTGCGGGCATTCACACTAGTATTTTCAAATTCATGTGTCATGTCAAAGGTATGATATTAAGAAACAAATAACTTTAAGTCTATTTAATTATTTGCTCCTTAATTATATACTAGTGGGATAGCCCGCGCGTTGCGGCGGGTGTACCGACTGATATCAGATTTAATTATGATGTCTATTACAATCTACAACTCATTCCGAGTTTTAACATTCTATTCCATTCAACGAAAAACAGTCATAGAACCTATAAGGTCACAAACATGCAAAAAAAAATCTAGAATTTCCATATAAAGATCCGGTTATTCAAATAAGAATTTTTCATCAAGAACATCAAAAGTAGATTTATCTACAACCTTATTAAATAATGATATCAATGCAAAGGTATCGGTTTGTATGCGAGTAGAACTTTATACATATCCATATACTCTAATCCGATGATGCACAAAGATTATAACATGATTCCATAATTCGAATCCTGAAACCAATAAAATCAACATAATTTGAATAATGTAAGCCGATGCTATAGAACCAATTAAATCATTGAAGTAAAAGAAGCATATTACTATTATAATAAAAATAATCTAAACGTGAGCATATAAAAGCATGGAAGGTGTAACCCTTTGATGTTGAGCTACTGCGATTTGCCAGCAGCCATGAAAAGATGTTTTCGTTATTGTGCTAATTTCCGAAAATTTACAAACATAGAGCTATTAACTTGATTCAAATCTGCATAGCCCAAGGCTATCTTGTCTATGATGGAACGATTGAGATAGACATAATGGGTCGCTTGTACTTGTATAGTTTGGTTAGATAATCTCTCTTCCAAGACCCCAAATAGACAAAGATAATGGAACAGTTTTATGGTTTAAAATGCACGACATGGTTTACAGTATTACAAGTTATCTAATGGAAAACGAATGCTTATTGGTCACAAAAAGGCCTAACGAAGTACGACAAACCTGTCATTGACGGTCAAACTTGAGGACGACACCACATTTATCATCCCCCCTTCCCCCTAAACAATCAGAAAAAACTTTACACATTTTTGGTTCAATCATTCCATGATTGCCTGTAGATTGTTGTTACTTAAGTTTGTGTTATGCTCCTACCTGAGTGTTTCAACAACTTCAAGTATCTAAAAGCATTAGATATGAGCTGGAATATATTATGGTTGATTCCAAATGATGTTGAAAGGTTTATATTACCTTAACTTATCACATAACCCATTTTACGAGTTACCCAAAACAGTTTGCAATTTGTCAAATCTGCAAACTTTGAAACTAATCGCTTGTTATCGTCTGACAAGACTACCTCAAAGCATAAGTAAGCTTGAAAAGGTAAAGACATTTGGAGATTGATGAAACTAATTTTGAACCATCTATTTATAATTTAATCAATTTGAGTTGTTTTTTTTTTCAACGAGGCATTGAAGAAAGAAAAAAGCTAAAAAATCCTAGTTGAAAATCAAGGTTCCACTCTAAGTACCGAGTGCTTGTTAACAATAACATAAGTATTACCTGTGCACTATATCCATGAGAACAACCAACCTTCACTTATAGATTTAAGGTCATCTGGAGTCCCATGAAGGAATGCTAAGTGCGAAGAAATTTGTCAAATGGTACCTAAGGAATCAGACAAATATTCAAATTCGGATAAAAATAAAAAAAGCAAACAAAAAAAATGCAACAAATAAATAAACAATCTTCAGCCCCCAACCTATTTAAACTTAGAAGTTGAATGTTTAAAAATTAAAAATCAGAAATTCATCAAGCCATCCGATTTAAGTTGTTCACGGCACAACCGTTATGTTCACGTTACCCGTGTTGCTATGTGTCTAGAATCTTGGTAAGGGCCAGAGGGTCATGTGTGGATTGGATAATATGTACGCAAATCATCATAATTCAATTAAAAACAACTAAACCATCAAGATTTATAGTTATAGAAGTTTCAAAAAACATTAAGTCCGAGATGTAAAGTAAACGTACTAAACAAGAATATAGCTTATTAAACATGGTCCTAGGTCTGTTTACAAAACAAAGTTCTAAACCTTTTGATAAGGTGTATAGATCACTATCAAAGACGTGTTTAGATATACTTATTATATTTTAACAATACAATAAGCTGATAAGTCACCACATCCCATGGAACCCTATCTGAATGTAGATAAACACATAAAAGGCCTATATCCTGTTTAAATGTAGCATTTTTTTATACATTTCAATGACAAATTAAGTGCATGTTTTGAAATCTAGTTTGACAATTTTATAAAATATGTTAATGGATTATAAAAACATATGTGGCATAAATAAGCAAAATGGTGATTACTTTAGCAGAGCACATGTAGGTGATGAAGAAAGAAGCCTTTTCTCTGAATAACTCATGCTTTTACTTCAACTTTTCTTCTTCCTCTTTCTCATATCATTTATTACCTTTAAAATCAAATAATCAATCATTAATCTAGCAAAACAAACCTTTAAAACTGAGTATACTGTAGGCAAAAATTCATATTTATAAAACAATAAATTAAACTATCAAATTAGATTAAAGGAATTAGAAAACACTTAAACCAGTAATCATTAATGTTTACAAACTACCGTAAAGGTATTAGATAAATCTTAGACCCTATTTACACTAATCTTTGATCTAACAAATTAAAGTAAAAGAAATAAAGAAAACATTAACCCTAGTTACACCAATCAACAATCAATATCATATGGAGGTTGTCGTGAATACATATGCAAAGAGAAAACAATGATTTCAACTGTATTTTGTCGTGAAGGATGTATGTCTAAAGTCAAAGGATTGAACCTTAGAGAAGAAGTCCAATATAACATGACCAAGCATTAAAACCATAGAACAGAGAAGAAACCATACGAAGATATCGCAATGATAAGAAACGGCGGTGAGGGTTACAAATTACAGAGCTGGTGAAACAAGAGAGGGCACCATCAGAATGAGTTACAGTTTCAAGAAAGAATGGGTTAATCTTTCTTGAATGGGGGTTACGAATTGAAGAGTTAATAGAGATGAGCATTCAATTCTGGAGGTAGGATGGGAATTGAAGGGTAGTATTGTAATTTGGTTTTGATATTGTACCCTTAAGTTTCATGCTTAAATATGTTGTACTTGTTGCTTTAAAAATTATACCCATGTCAAAATTCCAATATGGTACATAACTCCTCCTTTATAATGTATTATAGATTTATAGATATAAATTCCCTTCCACGGCATAATATAAACATTAGAAATCAACAAAGTGTTAAATAAAAAATTTGTACTTTATGAGGTTATAATCATAAGACAACCCGTAGTGGTACTCATATTAGGTGCTAATGGGGGCAAATTAGCGCCCCTTTCAAACCCCTACACCGCCCCCACCTCCGTTAAATGGGCACTAACCCTTTTCCCGTGAAATATTTCGTAGCGTGAATTTATTTACTTTTTGACTGACCAATAAAATTAAAGAAACGTGGGGAGGGGCGCTAATTTTTGCTTTCCACTATGTTTAGCCTCATATAAAAGGCAGGGCGGGGCACTACCCCGAACTTCACTAAACTATCCTGATTTCCACCAATCCTGTGTCACCTCACTTCACTGATTCCTACACTGAAACATAATTTTAGAGGCAACACAACCCTTAACCACCCAACCCATAAAAAACAAAAACCCCACTCTCAATCCATCTGTAGTCTACAACCCATAAAACATACCAACCCCCATTACCCATGCCACCCGGGATTGTGTTACCGTGAGGTTCTAATATGAGCTGCGCGTAGCAGAATATTTGCATAATTTTGATGTTTTTTTTCATGCACACATGATGATTTTTCATTAGTAATTACATTTAAGTTCATAGACAAAATAGAAATTTAACTACAAAGAATTTTTCCATCTTACTGCGAGTTGTGTTATTGGCAAGGAACCGGGTAAACTATCCTTGGCAGGGTTCGGCCTGCTCGATGGGAATGCTATTGCTACGCCACGCCAGGCCAGACCTGGGCATTCTTGGACATCATGGTTAGGTGTCGAGTAGATGGCTGCAGGCTGTTGCAACAGGTTCTACAACTAAATCTTTGTATATTCTCGGTTCGGCTTTCAGATTTCTATATGCGGTCAAGATACAAGGATAAAGATAAAATCCCATTAGTCATTAGAAATTAAAATCACAATTTTGCCCGTGAAATAAAGTATACAACCTTTATACTTGCTTCATATGTTGTAGTACAGTAAATTTAAATCTCTACTTGTTCTTAGCCATATAGCAACCAACTATTGATATTGTTAAGTTGACCATAGTCCACAGAGTTTCAAACTTTTATCAAAATTATGTAAAAACGATAATTCATACCCAAGCTACACTTGCAGCTGGTATTTCATACAAATAATCAACGATTATAGTCTCAGACTCTCAGGAACCTGTGCTTGTAATCCATTGATATTCATAGACTGCATCTGATGTGACACCAGGCATATTTGGCTTAAACATTTTAGTAACATCTAAGTCTACCTTAGCGAGAAACGTTTATAACCGGACTTAACTGGGTTAGTTAAGTCAGGTCAAGTTAGGATTGTCCAGGGTTTAATGATCTGGAGGATCATTGGGAGTCATTTTGGGAATACACTAGTACCGGGTCCCATTGTTGGTGACATTACATGAACTAATTAAGTATATGTGTAGATTATGGGTCGTGTGGTGGATTATATGCATAGATGTGTTTAAATGATGTGTAAATGATTATCCATGCTTAAATATGTTAAACATAGACTAAGGTTGCATGCTCATATGTTAAGGTATGTTAGAATGCGTTAAACACGACAAACTGGAAAACTAGATAAACATGAGTTCTGGTTCGACCACTTCGAGTGGTCGAAGGAGGAATATTGTTTGGTTCGACCCTTTGTAAATGGGCGAACCATGGGATGTGGAATTGAAAGAATTCCCTTCGACCAGGACAGGGCTCATTCGACCTTGTGGAAGGGTCGAAGGAGGCTACCTTCGACCACTTACAGGGGGCGAAGGAGGATTAGTATAAATACCAAACTTTGTCATTTTTTTCACCATTTCACAAACCCTAACCGTCTCAAAACACTCTCAAACGATTTTAATCACTAAGGAAGGAGTTTTTGCTCTTCTTCTTCATAATCTAACCTATCTACAACATCTAAACAAGAATCCAAGGTGTGTTCTTGACCCTAAATCTTTTTAAAGCATTTTAATTCGTTTTCATCTAACCCTAATTGTCCGGATCTGTTCTAAGGGTGTTTTCATGATTAAAAACCTTTTAAACATCTTTCTAAAACAAAACCTTATCATTTAAACATAGGTCTTCATGATGATAAACATATGTGAATTGTGTATTATGTGGTGTTATGTGTTGTTCAATGAGTTGCTGTTGTACCTGTGATAGAAACATGATATAGGATTGTTATTGATGCTAGGTTATTGTTGTTTAGGGTTAGGATTGGATAGATGGTGATGTTATGGGTATTTTGGGGGTTTTAACGAATCTAGCTTTGATAAATGATATTTATGATCAATAGAACTAATAAGGAGAAATCGAACACTCGACAAACTGAGCATTTTAAGTTGAATATGGATTGATTTCAAAGTTTCCAAATTGGGTAAAGAATCCATGCATGATTGTGACATTTTCATAATTCTTACCATTTTGGGAAAGGGCTGAAATGGACGTATTATCGGGAGAAATCGATGGGGTTTTGTAGGGATAAGTTATTCATGCTTACTATTTTGTTTGTAAAGAAGAAGGATGGAAGTCTTCGCATGTGTATTGATTATCGTGAGCTTAACAAAGTGACCATCAAGAATCGTTATCCTCTTCCTCGCATTGATGATCTCTTTGACCAGCTCCAGGGTTCCAGCAACTATTCGAAGATTGATTTACGGTCCGGTTATCACCAGTTGCGCGTCAGGGAAGCTGACATTCAGAAGACTGCTTTTCGCACTCGTTATGGCCATTTTGAGTTCTTGGTCATGCCTTTTGGTCTCACTAACGCACCGGCGGTGTTCATGGACTTAATGAACTGCGTTTGCAAACCATACCTTGATAAGTTCGTCATTGTGTTTATTGACGATATTCTGATTTATTCTAAGAACAAGGCGGATCATGAGGAACATCTACAGTTGGTCTTGGAACTTTTGAGATAGGAGCAGTTGTATGCTAAGTTCTCAAAATGTGATTTTTAGTTACGTGAAGTTCAATTCCTAGGGCATGTGGTGAATGAACTGGGAATTCATGTTGATCTGACTAAGATCGAAGCTATTAAAGACTGGGAAGCACCAAAGACGCCATCTGAGGTGCGGCAATTCCTAGGTCTTGCGGGTTACTATCATCGTTTCATTGAGGGATTTTCGAAGATCGCTCAACCCCTCACTACTCTTACCCAGAAGGACCGAAAGTTCGACTGGGATGAACCACAAGAATCAGCATTTCAGATGCTGAAGCTTAAACTTTGTTCTACACCTATCTTATCTTTACCTGAGGGGACGGATGACTTCGTTGTGTACTGTGACGCTTCTATTCGTGGTCTCGGTTGTGTGTTGATGCAACGCGGGAAGGTTATTGCTTATGCTTCTCGTCAACTCAAAGTTCATCAGAAGAACTACACTACTCATGACTTGGAACTGGGTGCGGTAGTCTTTGCGTTGAAAATCTGGAGACATTACTTGTACGGTACCAAGTGTGAAGTATATACCGATCACAAGAGTCTTCAGCATATTTTCGACCAGAAGGTGTTAAACATGCGGCAGCGTCGCTGGGTTGAACTCCTGAACGATTATGACTGTGCTATCAAATACCATCCTGGCAAGGCGAACGTTGTGGCGGATGCCTTGAGTAGGAAGGAGTCTGCGAATCCTCGCCGTGTTCGAGCCTTACAGCTCACCATTCATTCGTCGTTGCTTGACCGAATCCGTTCTGCACAGTTGGAAGCCTTGAAGGAGGAAAACCTTAAGGCTGAGACTATGCACAGTGCTGACAAGCATCTTGAACTCAGGATCGATGGCTTACACTATTTTGCGGGACGTGTTTGGGTCCCATTGTTCGGGGGATTGCGCGAGGTTGTTTTGGATGAAGCTCACAAATCCCGGTATTCTATTCACCCTGGCTCCGATAAGATGTATCAGGATTTGAAGATACTTTATTGGTGGCCGAACATGAAAGCTGATATAGCTGCTTATGTCAGCAAATGCTTGACTTGTGCTAAAGTCAAGGTGGAGTATCAGAGGCCGTCCGGCCTCCTGCAACAACCAGAGGTTCCGGAATTGAAGTGGGAGCGAATCACGATGGATTTTGTCACCAAGCTGCCAAGGTCACCTAGTGTTTATGATATGATCTGGGTGATTGTGGACCGGTTGACGAAATCGGCACGTTTTATACCTATTAAGGAAACCGATGGACTCGAGCGGTTGGCTCGACTTTACCTTAAGGAGGTGGTTGCTCGGCACGGGGTGCCTGTCTCTATTATCTCTGATCGTGACTCTCGTTTCGCTTCGCGTTTCTGGAAGGCTTTGCACAAGGCTTTGGGTACTCAGTTGGATATGAGTACGGCTTATCATCCGCAAACTGATGGACAGAGTGAGCGGACGATTCAAACCTTGGAAGACATGCTTCGGGCGTGTGTTATCAATTTTGGCAAAAGTTGGGAGATCCACCTGCCATTAGTGGAGTTCTCCTACAACAACAGCTATCACTCTAGTATCAAGGCAGCTCCGTTCGAGGCTCTATACGGACGGAAATGTCGATCACCACTTTGTTGGGCCGAGGTGGGCGAGAGCCAGCTCACTGGTCCAGAACTTGTGTACGAAACTTCGGAGAAAATCGTACAGATTCGTCACCGTTTGGCTGCTGCACGGGATCGTCAGAAGAGTTATGCCGATCGCCGTCGAAAACCTTTGGAGTTCCAGGTCGGGGACAGGGTACTTCTGATAGTTTCACCATGGAAGGGCGTCATACGCTTTGGAAAGCGTGGCAAGCTTAACCCTCGATATGTCGGACCATTCGCAATCCTGGATCGGATTGGACCGGTGGCATACAGACTTGACTTACCGCCGGAGCTCGATAGTGTGCACAACGTCTTCCATGTGTCAAACTTGAAGAAGTGTTTGGCTGATGAATCTCTCATTGTACCACTGGAAGAGATCAAGGTTGATGATCGTCTTCGCATTGTGGAGGAACCTGTCGAGATTCTCGACTACAAGATTCGTAGCCTTCGTCGGAGTAAAATCCGCATCGTCAAAGTCCGTTGGAACTCGAATCGTGGACCGGAGTTCACGTGGGAACGGGAGGATCATATGAAAGCTAAACATCCTCATCTTTTTCCGAAACGCGCGTTCGAATCGAGGCATGTTGCTGCTGAAGCGGAATGAATCTCGGGTCGAGATTCCTTTCAAGAATCCAAGGTGTGTTCTTGACCCTAAATCTTTTTAAAGCATTTTAATTCGTTTTCATCTAACCCTAATTGTCCGGATCTGTTCTAAGGGTGTTTTCATGATTAAAAACCTTTTAAACATCTTTCTAAAACAAAACCTTATCATTTAAACATAGGTCTTCATGATGATAAACATATGTGAATTGTGTATTATGTGGTGTTATGTGTTATTCAATGAGTTGCTGCTGTACCTGTGATAGAAACATGATATAGGATTGTTATTGATGCTAGGTTATTGTTGTTTAGGGTTAGGATTGGATAGATGGTGATGTTATGGGTATTTTGGGGGTTTTAAACGAATCTAGCTTTGATAAATGATATTTATGATCAATAGAACTAATAAGGAGAAATCGAACACTCGACAAACTGAGCATTTTAAGTTGAATATGGATTGATTTCAAAAGTTTCCAAATTGGGTAAAGAATCCATGCATGATTGTGACATTTTCATAATTCTTACCATTTTGGGAAAGGGCTGAAATGGACGTATTATCGGGAGAAATCGATGGGGTTTTGTAGGGACGTGTAATCTATGTGTACTTGATTAGTTAGGGTAATGGGTCACCAACGGGATGTCGGGTCGGTCTAGTGTGTCGGTTAAACATTTAAACACGCTTTAAAACATACTTGGTTACGATCTGGACAATCGGGGACTAGATAACCTTATGGTTATTAGTCGGAACACTTATGTGAACATTTTGATAGATCTCCGGTAGAGGGATTATCAAGGGCTTAACATCTTTACTTGTAACCGAAGAACGCTATCTAAGGTGAGTTCACGGCCCCACTTTTACTGCTTTAACTTTTGGGGGAGAAAACATGCGCTAAACTATTTTGGTAACATATGTCATACTATGGTTTTAACTTTGCAGTGCTATACGATCTTTTAAAGTCCCGGAAAAACCATGAATGTGCGGGCAGGGGCGGATCTACTTGTATGGGTACGGGTTCCCAGGAACCCAGTCGGTTTTAAAATTTTAGTGTTAATATATATATAAAAAATACATAAGGAACCCATAAATAAATTTAGAAAGGAACCCATAACAAACTTAGTGAAGTGGTCCAGTGGATTTCAGCGCCTATTTGGAGTTAAGGTCGCTGGTTCGACTCTCTCTCGCGCAAGCTCTTTTTCAGATAGTTTTTTGAATCAATTTTTTGTTCCATTTTTTTTAATTTAAAACCAACATTAGGGTTGTATTTAAGAATAAAACTTCCCCCCATTCTCCTCCTACAGCTACAGCAGCCTCAGATCGAAGTATCGAACCCTAACGTACATAACTAAACAAACCTCACCTTCTCTCTCTCTCTCTCTACACCACAACCGTTGCTACCAAGACCCAAGCAACCAATGTTTACAGGTACCATGTAAAAAATCAAACCAGAAACCTGCATTTTTATGGACCTTTAATATATCCCATTAGGTTTTCAATTAGGGGTGACCTTGGTGTTGGGGTTCGACTTTGATCAGGGGGAAATTAACTCATCCAGGGGAAATTGAAACCTGCAACTTCATTCTGCATCTCTCTTTCACATCAAGGTTTTAGTTCTCAACTCTTGTTCACGGCTTGCATCAAGGTTTGATTTTGTTTGTAGGTTCAAATCAATGTTTGATTTCCTTCACATAATTCTATTCTGATTTGGTATACACGTTCTTGTTTGATTTCAAGTTCTAGCTTATTATTATTATTATTATTATTATTATTATTATTATTATTATTATTATTATTATTATTATTATTATTATTATTATTATTATTATTATTATTATCTTTAGAACATGTTATATGCACTTAGCCATACATAATCTAAGATGTATATTATATTATCTTTTTAACAACATGTTATATGCACTTATATAATCTAAGATCTATATTAAAGAGGTCGATGTTTAGGTATGTTGTATTTAGCAAACAAAGACAGTTGGTTCAGTTTTTGAAGATCTTCACCCTTAAACATAGTTGTTGTTAATAGTGACCATAGCACATTTATAGCGTATAGTGTAGCGTAGTGGTTAGCGCTCATGTGTCGATATATAGTTGGTAGCGAACAGACAAGTTTGAAATTAATTAGTACCAACCGTCAAACCGACCCGATTTTTTTTTTTTTTTGGATATGAAATTGGAACACCTAAAAAGGAACCCAGTGAAAAAAAATTCTGGATCCGCCACTGTGTGCGGGATGCACAACGGGGGAAATGTGGATAGATCTATTGGGCGTGACCTGCCCCACTCGTCGGCTTAGAGGGTCGGGCGGGTGCATATTGTCTCGAACTGGTAACATTGGTAACATGCTGAACATTCAGGCTGAACATTGCTGAACATTGCTAAACGTGTCTAGTAATGGTTTTCCAATCGTAGTAGTAATAAAACATACGCCTAGCTAGCGTACTTGGTAACATTGATATAGTATGGACATGGTAACGTTTTGGTAACACTTGGCAACATATTGAACAAACCTGTGGACTCACCAGCATTATATGTTGACGTCTTTTTGGCATGTTTTTCTCAGGTCGCTAAGGTAGCAACAAATGGAACTAGGCGCACGAGTCTGCATTGGCGTCTAGGCTTAGTTCATGTTTTGTAATAACACTTGGTACTTTTGATCTATGGTCTGTAACTTGATTAATGCTTCCGCTACTGGTTTTAAGTTTATGAAAACTATGTCTTTTTGAATGTCATGAATCTTCATATAGAGTTGTTTATTGTGATCGTTGACTTGGATCCTAGTTTGTCATGCGCCTCGCGGTAAAACTCCGCAAGTGAAAATTGAGGGTGTGACATCTGAGAATATGTTTTTACAGTCAAGATTAAGCGCACCCACAATATAAACAAAGAACACACAAGTTTAGAACTCCCTAATTTATAAAAGCAAGTCCTATTTGATAATTTCAATTCAAGAAACAATCACTTTTGCTACTACCCATTATGTCCTGATAAACTTGAAACGGATCCTTGTAACACCCCGCCCCTCTCACCACCAATATTGTCCGCTTTGCCCACCAAGAGCTCACGGATTTGTTTTTGGGTGCCCCGGTGGAAACTTCCCAGGAGGTCACCCATCCTGAAACTGCTCCCACCTGAGCACGCTTAATTGTGGAGTTCTCCTCCCATCCACTAACATTAAGCCCCAAAACGCGTTGTTGATTTAAGAGGCAAGACATTACTTATGAACCAAGGATCTCTCCTGGCCACGGCCGATGTGGGATTTTCCTGGGGTGTCACATTCACCCCCCGTTAGAGTCTCATCGTCCCTGATGAGGTTAGAGTCTCATCGTCCCTGATGAGGTATGCACCCACCATCCCGAACGGCACAGGAGTGGCTCTGATACCATCTGTAACGCCCGCCCCTCTCACCACCAATATTGTCCGCTTTGCCCACCCAGAGCTCACGGATTTGTTTTTGGGTGCCCCGGTGGAAACTTCCCAGGAGGTCACCCAACCTGAAACTGCTCCCACCTGAGCACGCTTAACTGTGGAGTTCTTCTCCCATCCACTAACATTAAGCCCCAAAACGCGTTGTTGATTTAAGAGGCAAGACATTACTTATGAACCAAGGATCTCTCCTGGCCACGGCCGATGTGGGATTTTCCTGGGTGTCACAATCCTTAAAATGAAAAACACTATTAACTTGCATATCATAGATGAAATTCACACAAAATGAAATTGATTCAAGAATGTAGAAATTCAAGTTCTAAATTCATGATTAAAGAAACAATAAATTCCAAATTGAAACAATCCATACCTGTAGAGGCATCGAAAATGGCGTCGTATACGATATTCCTACCATTCGCCATACTCCAACCCCTATAATCAGAACAGACAAAATTGAAGTCGCAATTAATCATAAGCAGATGAGATCAGACTATTCACATAACTTTAAAAGATAACATAGCAACTAGTCAACAGTGAAAACTCTTATGGTTTCTCTATGTAACACAAATTTTAATAACTTACTCGGGGAAATGGATGATTTCACACTACAGAAACATCCATGGGGCTACCAATTTTATACATTGGGTTATACGAGAATTGTCGACAATTTGATTGCCCCCACCATTAAATAGTGGGTTACAATTGATCATCAGTGATTTAATTGAAGACTCCCGTAATCGATTATTTCATGTTTCAGTCGGTTATAATAATAAGGGAGACCAAATGGTGGAGGTAATATTATAGGTTTCTTCGTGAGCTGATTCAAGAATCCAATGGGGGGTAACGGTTGGGATCTGAAAGAAATGATTGTGAGCTAAAGAATTGATTAAAGAATTGATGTCGATTAGGTTCAATTGTTTGATATCATTACATTAAATTGGGGGTTATTATTATAATAAAACATTAAATTGATGTCGATTAAATTGTTTGATATTATTATTATTATTATTATTATTATTATTATTATTATTATATAATAAAACATTAAATTGGGGGTTAGGAAGAGAGTGCATTATAGGGGTATTAAGGTAAAGAAATTTATACTTTTAACTAAAATGTCATAACAAATTGACTAATATACCCTTTTAAGTGTCTTAATGTTCCACAAAGTTCCAATTATACCCCATGATCTAAGCATCAATCACTTGTGCATGTTGCTTCTTAAGTTGTATGGAATTGAAAATTACTATCCTAGCCGTCACTCCTTCTTAATAAGATAATATAGATAATAACAAAATACTATTACTTATTTTGTTTTAAAAAATTTTGTTTTGTTCTAATAATATATGTATTTCTACCTAGTTTTTTTTATTTATATAAGTATAAAAATTATTGTTTGAGAAAATGCATTTAGTTATTTAATTAGAATTAGAAATTTAATAAATAAAGTATTAATTAATTAGAAGTTTGTAATAAATAATGTATTAATATGTATTAATATTTGAGGTAAATTACAATGATGCGCTCTCTAATAAAGTTAAATTACTTTGTTCATCTAAAATCCAATACATAGTAGTATAGATATGGATAATGTTTTTCCTTTTTGAGAAACTCGATTCTGAAAGTATTATTTGATAGAAAAAGAAACAAACACAAAGTGCCTAAATGTATAAAAATATACAAGATCCTTAAAAACTATTAGAGAGTCTTGTTTAGTATTGTTTATATCCTCAAGTTAAGCAGGAATCTAGGTTACTAGGTTAGTTTTCTAAACTCCAATATTGTGGATCGTTATTATTAACTTGTATGGGCCAGTGGGCCACATAACTTAAGGGCCTAGGCATACGAATGTGGATATCTATGCAGTATCGACCCATGCATACGATCAGATATGTGTATGGATAAAATATGGACTTAACTGTTGAACGTTTTGCTCGACACTGCAGGGCATAAGAATACCATAACTTTCTGATTGTCCAGTTTGTTGTTACGAATAAGATTTACAGAAATCACCGAGTTATCAAGCTTGGCGAATCCAAAAACTATTTCCAAGGTGTTCCCTTCGTAGATTATGAGTTATTTTCATTATGTTTTCAATTCTTTCTACTAAGTTTTTCAAATTTTTTTTTCCAAATAGGAAACCCCTAGATCGGCTCCTAAGTATGATTGTCCACTAACAAACTCAATGAAAACCATAACATTTTGACTGTTGAACCTTTTAATATAATGAATTTGGGCAAAAAAAAAAAAGACTTCCTAGAGATACTTCGATCTATCACTATTCATCATTTATCATGATAGATATTGACGGAATCAGAAACTTTTCAATCGTAAACTAATTATAAGTTTTTTTTTTTCTGTACTGGTTCCGAGTAGGAGGTCAGCTAATTAATGTTTATTAAAAAACAAAACTTTGATTACATATACAAAATTCCAGCAAATCCCTCTTGACCATTGGGGAGTAAACGAGCCAGGAGACTTGCGAGCTACTCGAGAATGGCACGAAAAAAAAATCTCGAAACCAGCCGAGCTCGACCTCGAGTTCGCTCCTAAAAATATGTTTGTTTAGTAAACGTGCCATAGCCGAAACTTCATTTATCAGCTAGAGCCGGCTCTCAAGCTTATTATTTATATCATTTTTATTTAATATATGCATTTAAATAAATATTTGTATAATAATTATTATTATTTTTAAATGTTTAATTAAATTGACTAATTTTATATCTATATATACACGCACACTATTTATGTTACATATAAAATATGTATAAAAAATAATTAATAATAACTGAATATAATATATATCTATATTATTTTATTAAGGAGGAGTGATGTACAACATGGTAATTTGCATTTCTATGCAACTTAACAAGCAACAGTACAACATATATAAGCAAGAAATTTAAGGGTATTATAGGCATAGTTGTGACAATTAAGACACTTTGGAGGTTATGATAGTAATTTTATGTTTTGTTTTTAGTTAAAAACTAAAATCTCATCCCCATAATACCCTCTCACCTTTCACCTTTCAAGAAATCAATGATCCATTGATGAAAAGTAATTGTTTCAACTTAATTTGATGACACCAACTTATATATAAAATCATCATTTCAATGATGAAAAGAAACTATATATGTCAAGAAATAGTTTCTGCAATGGGGATGGTAAAGTTGGTTCATTTTGAAGGTACGATTATTATACATATTGTCACACCCTCAAATTTCCACGTGCGGGGTTTTACCGCGAGGCGCGTGACACACCAGGATCCAAGTCAACGGTCACAATAAACAACACTATATGATACGTAAAAATGACATAATCAAACCATTAAGTTTTCACAAATGATCCAACGCTGCGGAAGCGTAAAACTTTATTACAACGTGAAATCAAAAGTACGAAAATCTGAAAATACTAAATGAGATGCATATGTATCCTAGACGCCGTGAGACTCCGTGCGCCTATCGTCTGCTGCTACCTTAGTGACCTGAGACAAACATGCTAAAAACGTCAGCAAATAATGCCGGTGAGTTCACAGGTTTTTAAGTAAAACGTTTCACGAACTTTTGAAAGACCATCATGATACTACCGACCGATGAAAACACTCGTTAAATGTTTGAACTTCATAACGAACCTCCCAAACGAACTATCGCCCACCGAAGTTAACGAACTACCATCCCATGGTCAACGAACTGCTTTACCATAACTAACGAACTACCATCCCATGGCCAACGAACTACTATAACATAGCTAACGAACTACCACATAGAGGCTAACGAACTGCCGCACCACGGCTAACGAACTGCCACAACATAGGCCATATAATACGGAACATAAATGAATACCTTGATCCCAAATGAACACTCCCAAAACGTAGCGAATACATGAGTACCCAAAACATAGTTGTCACGCTTTTTAGGAAAAACACATTTGATACACGTTTAAAGAACACAGCATGTTTTCTCCCCCGAAATTGTAAAACCAGTAAAAGAGTGGGGCCGTGAAACTCACCTTAGAGTGCGTCTTCCGATAACTAGAATTCCAACACGTGTATGATAATCCCAACTAATGACAACCTATCAATGAGTTTGCATAAGTGTGATGACTATTAACCCGAAGGCTAACTAGTCCCCGATTGTCCAGATCTTGACTACGTATGTTAAAAAGTGTGTTTAAACGTTAACCGGGCATCCCAGACCGACCCGACATCCCGTTGGTGACCCATTACATCAATTAGTCATGCACATAAGTTTAACACATAAGTTTCAAGCATAAAACACTTAGTTCGTATCAAAAATCTCATTTCTGTTAACGTAGGGCCGAACGTGGCTTTGAGTGGTCGAAGGTGGCTTTAAACTCCCACCTTCGCCCCTTTTCTTCCACCTTCGCCCCTTTTCTTCCACCTTCGCCCCTTCAGTTCCAGGTTCGACCCTTGGAGATCCACCTTCGACCGTTAGACTGGTCGAAGGTATTCCAGGTTCGCCCCTGCTGTTAGATTTTCCCAAAAACGCGTCGAAAACATCCGAAAACATCACGAAACATCATGAACTACAGCAGTCAAGCATCATTAACATATTCCTACGAAACCCTACCGATTTTACCCCAAAATCTATCCGTTTTTACAAGTTTCCTAAAATAGTAAATTATGGAGATGTCACATCATCATGCATGAAATTATTACCCAATTAGGAAACTTTCTGAATTTAATCAATCATTAGCTCATCATACTTAAATCATTATGAACAAGAAACCCCTATCATAACTCTATCATTACCATCCAAAAACAAGCCCTAAATCTAACTAAAAACCCCCTTTAATCGACAAAACACCATCAACAATCAATTGTAACATGTTTCAATCATAACTCTCTATTAATAACAACCCTAGGTTGTAGTCATGTCATCTACATAGCAAGTAATCATCAAACAATGCTTAATACCACATAAACACATGTTAAATTGTATGAAAACTCATTGTTTATGAATAGGTTTTATTTAGAAAGATATTAGGAAGGTTTTTACCCATAAAACATGTTGATATCAGATCTGGACCCTTGGGGTTTAGATGAAAACAAGTTAAAATTGTTTAAAAAGGATTTGAAATGAAGAACACACCTTAGATTTTCACTTGTAATGATTTAGAGAGTTAGGTTATGAAAAACAAGCTCAAAAACTCCTTCCCCAATGATAATAGCTGATAGAGAGTGTTTGGAGGCGTTTAGGGTTTGTGAAATGGTGAAAAATGGCTAAGGATGGTATTTATACCCAGTCCAGGTTCGCCCCTTTTATGTGGTCGAATGTGGAACTTTTCCACATTCGCCCATTTGTAATGGTCGAATGTGGAACTTTTCCACATTCGCCCACTTTGTTTCTACGTTCGCCCATTTTTCAAGTTCCATTTCCACGTTCGCCCACTATTTCCACATTCAGGTCATCAGCACCTTTTTAACACATGTCAACAGCACTTTTTAACACATGTTAACCTTTTCCCAGTTTGTCGTGTTTAACGCATTCTAACACATCTTAACACATAAGCATGCATCCATAGTCTATACTTAGCATGTTTAGGCACGTATAATCATTTGTACATCGTTTAAGCAAGTATAAGTATACAATCCACTACACGACCCATAATCTACACATATACTTAATTAATTTATGTAATGTCACCAACGACGGAACCCGGTACTAATGTATTCCCAAAACGACTCCCAATGATCCTCCAGATCATTGAACCCTGGACAATCCTAATCTGACCCGACTCAACTAACCCAGTTAAGTTTGTTTATAAACGTTTCTCGCTAAGGTAGACTTATGTGTTCATAAAGTGTTGACTCAGACATGCCGGGTGTCACATCATCCCCCTGTTGAAAGAATTTTCGTCCCGAAAATTTCCCGAAGTCAAAGAGAACGAAGCGATAAAAAGAAAAATTTTCCCGGTCGTCACACATATCACCAACTCTCCTATCATAGAATCACTAATTATTTAATTCGTATCTTCTTGGTAGAAGGATATGACATGTTAAATTTGAGTTATTATTGATTCCATGTTATAGGAGCTTTGTGCGTCAAGCTTTTATCATGTGTTATTCAATAAAGTAAGTGAATGAATAATAAGGGAGAAGAAAGAAAGAACAAAATTCCTACCAAAACTTTGATATTTTAGAGTATACTTTGAATACTTTTGATGGTCATTTCCGTTTGATGAAATTTCCACTAAATGGCCAAATTCGTTTGGTCAATATTGCTAGATGCATTCAAAATAAGAATTTTTGACACATGAGCCACTAAGGTTAGAAATCTAGAGCTAAATCTGTCTAATTTGCAAGCTCTGTTAAATACCAACGTTAAATCATAGGCATTTTGGTCATTTCCCATCATTTTTTATCCCTTAAATTCCCTCCCACCCGCCATACCCCTTTTAATCAGTTCATAAACTGATAATTGCTTATCTTTGAGTATTGATCGTTATATGACAAATGATTTCAGAAGGAGAAATTGATGCAAAAGGGAACAATGATATTACAAAAAGAAATGGTTGGTCTTTTGCGTGTCCTAACATAATCACTCTCACTGTAACATGTTAACAACAAGAAATTTTCCTAACATCAAAACTAGCTTACTATACAAGTTTTAAAACAATAATGATATCACATGCTAAATGTATCGTTTTTAGTGTTTTATCGGATCATTCTTAACAAATTGGGAAACAAATTCACGATACTTACTCATATTCACTTGCGATTCGGAAAATTTCAAAAATCCAAAACTTAGTGCGTCTACGTAATAAACTTAAATATAAATATATGTATTTGTTAAAGAAGGCGAACACCCGCAGCAACGCGCGGACATTCCCGCTAGTTATCTTATTAAGGAGGAGTGATGGCCAAGATTGTCATTTACATTTTCATACAACTTAAGAAGCAACATGTACAACATACTTAAGCAAAAAATTTAAGGGTATTTTGGGCATAATTGTGACAATTAAGACACTTAGAAAGTTAAAATTGTAATTTTATCATAACCTCATACTCACAACTTAAAAACTTATTCCAACCTTACCCCCATGGTATATGATTGATAAAAAACCATTAATGTAATAAATTTCTTAAATGTAAGAATGTGAAGAGCCTATAGATTTTTTAAATGGCTTGGCTTGGTTGTTTTTTTTTTTATTTGGTTGGTTTAAGAAGAAGAAGTTGATTCAATTGGGGGAATGGCAATGAAAGGAATGATATACCTGAAAAGGAATTGGTAAACCGGAGACGACAGGGTCTTTGAGAAGTTCACAGCCTAATCCACTAGCACCTACTACACATATTCTTGAAGAATATACACACATATTCTTGAAGATCGTCCCTCAACTACATAAATAACAACAGATATTTTAGCTTATTAGCTTAACTACATAAATAATTAATTGATTTAATATAATATTGGTGAATGAATAATTCAACCTTTAATGGATTTTTTTTTTGTTTTTATAGGCCCCTAGCCCAATTTTCAGCCCCTTCCTATCACCGTCTTAATTCTTTGCTCCTAAAAAAAAGCCATATCTATATTATCTATATCTATATTTAATTTGGAGTTTTTTGTTTTTTTTTTTTTTTTGCTAATTTGGGTGCAGAATTTCAAGATGGTTACAAAAAACATGTATGAGGTACATTTACAATCAGTGTTAACGGATTTACATAAATCAGAATTTCAAGATGGGTGCTGAATCTCAAGATGGTTACAAAAAACATGTATGAGGTACTCTTTGACCTGATTTCTAATTTGTTGACTTCTTTTTTTTTACACATTTGATCTCATATCTAAAGCTGCAAAACTTTTGTATTTCGTGTTTTTATTTAGTTGCTTGATGTGAAGAAGTTGGGACAAAAAGGTAATCAGTCGACAAAAGGAGGAAGAGTTTATTGATCTTATTAATGATTTGATAAAATTCGGCATGCGAATGTTGTTGAACTCATGGGTTATTTGTTCTGAGCATGGTCAACGATTATTAATTTACGAGTATTGCGGCGGTTGGGCCCTCTAGGATGCGTTACACGCGAATGATGATTATAAAAGCAATTTTTCATAAAGTATGCGCATAAGATTGGCAAAGGAATTCTCTTGCAACCAGCAGGTTTGATACCTAGATTTACTTGCTAATATTAACGTGAATTATTCGATTATTCGTTTGTTGTTCGATTTTTTATACCTTTTATAGTAGTTAATGATTGTCTTGTGCTAAGTGATGCTATTAATTTCTATTTTTTGATTCGTCAACCCGGTGTGCATATATTTGTAGTTTCTATAAAATTTAATGAACTCTCACAATCTCACTTTCATGTGGTGTCTTAGCATAACTACAGTAATCATATTTCCTATTTTCGTTTTTTTTATTTGGTGATTTTTATTGGCTATCTGAATCTAAGATGACAAAAAAAAAGGAACTATGACACCAAGCAGTGGAAATCAATCTCTAGATGATACTAATATTTTTGCCACTATAATTATCTACAAAGTTTTATTTGGTTTGTTGTGCTAATATTTTTGATACTATATTTTGTTGAATAAAGTAAAATGTCGTAAACCCAGGTTGTGGTTCGTAATCAACATCATAATTGAATATAATATAAATCGAGACACCCGCCGCAACGCGCGAACATTCCTTCTAGTTAATAAATAACAAACAAGTTGAGCACAAGCCTAGCTCAATTGAGCTTCAAAAACTATTTACGCACCAAGCTCGAGCTTGAGTTTTCATAACTTAAACAACCTCGGACTCTGTTCAACTTGTTTACACCCCTACCTAACCACGTGGGTTAGGCTAGTTCGTAATAATTTCTAGTCTTATTTTTCTTTTTCTCTTGAATAGTAATTTGGACGCCATTGATCATTTAAAACGCACAGTGAAACTTTTCTAAGAAATAATAACTGTTATTACATAATATGATGCTCAACTAAACAAATCTAAAAACTCATTTTGTGATGTAAGATAAGCAGAGAAGACTCTAAAATGGTTATTTGTGTAGTTTGAAGAAGCTGCTCTATTTAGTTACTGCATAAGTAAGTTCCTAATGATCGAAGCCTGAGTCGGATCGGTGTTTTCGAGCAATTCTGAGAGTCGGTCACTTAAACTGTCGATATCTCGGTGCAAGCTTCTGATGTAGTTGCATGTCTCTTGTAGCACTTTTGAAGCTGATACCTGGATACATTTAGTAAAAACTGTGGTCAGTTGTGTATACTTAATGTGAAACATACGTAGAATAACATAATGTTTTAATGTTTTATGACTACTATTATTATCGTTATTATGTTTGTAGTTCTTTTAAAAATACTCCGTTTGTATTATTTCTTGTATTGAAAGGGTGGCATCCTAGGGCCAGCAAAAATACACCCCTTGACGTTGAAAGGGTTTATGCCCCTCAGGCAAGGTGATGTCCTTAGGCGATCAAAAAAAGAAAGGGTGGCATCCGGTACAACTAAAATTAACTTACAAAACGTGAAATAACTAGAGTAATTACACTAATAAATGATACACTATAAAGTAATCATAATTATTCTCGAGTTATTTATACGCTTATCCTGTTAACACTATTTGTATTTGATCATAACACACATTGTTTTTTTATAGTCATAATGTAAACACATCTATTTCTTCTCGATTTACTCATCTACTAACATTTTTAGCCCATCATTCAGTACAAAACACAACTATGTGAGTCTCGGGAGTCTTTAACAGGTTCTTTACATGTTTCAGTTCCGATCTAGACTCAAAAATGATGAATATAGTCTCTAGCAACAATGCGAGTACTTGGTATTTAGATTTAAGAAATAATTGTCAGTCACTTTCGTATTTTGTTTTAATGAAAGGAAGTAAATTTTATTTAAAAAAAAATCATTCAAGAAAAACACCATTAAAACTTGAAGACTTATATAAAATGATCAGATGATGTTACAAATATAAGATGTTACTAATATAATGTGGGGCTTGCTAAACGCACCCTCTCCCTTCATATTTTTTTTTTCCACAACCTCTCTTTGATAACATCAAATCAAGATAATTTTTAGTATTTTATTATAAAATGAGAATATATTACATACATGGCAAGTTGAACTCGACATTGCAACTTGAAAAGGAGAGAGGATATTGTATGTTTTGTACAACCATATAATGATCATAATTAATCAGGATTGTATATATGTATACCTTGTCTGATCGGTGAGTACGAATTTCAGGTAGAAGTTGTTGCAACTTGGAAACAAGATCGTTGATTTGATCATCACTGATTCTAGGAGCCGTTGATTGTCTTGATCTTGATCTTCTTGTGGACATTTTTTCTTTCTTCAAGATAGAGTAATATTTAATAACAAATACGAGATGAAAAGATGGAGAAGATGAATAAATGCATGGGAGAAAGGTGTGGGCTATATGCTTCTATTTAAATACCTCCCACTCCCCTATACCCCCACCTCCCTACTTACAAGTTTCAAGATATTCATAAATTAACCTTCGTTTCTTGTTCGGATCCTTTTTATTAAAATATAAATAATGGCATAAGGTAATATAAAAAAAAGAGTTTCTAAATATAGATTCCATGTAAATTGGTTGATGCTAGTTATAGCTTTTGTTTAACAAGTATAGTTATTGAATAAATTACGAATAATACCTGTCATATGATACAATATGTCTTGTCTTTTAATTTTAATAATAAAATTAGTTATGCTAAATTAACATAAATTGTAATATTAATATATAGGATAATATCCCTCACGTGAGGGCACATGCATGACATAACATTACAAATGGATGTGAGTTAATGCAAAGAACACTATGTTTGCACAATTTTCATATATCAAGTACATCTAGTGTGGTTATTGAAATTAAAGGACTTGACATGCACTATGGTTATCTTTATGACCGCAATCCAGAATTTACTTTAGAAAATAGTTAAATATTAGACCAAACAGTGTGGGGGCGGCGACGGCCCGGCGAATCCATCTTGGGCCGGCCAACACCACCCCGGCCGCCCCACACCCGGCCAACACGGTTGAAGTTGGATGAATTGGACGGGCCTTTGTGATTGGTTGTTTGATTTTGATGGGGCCCTTTCCCTTGTTATCTCTCTCTCTCTCTCTCTCTCTCTCTCTCTCTCTCTCTCTCTCTCTCTCTCTCTCTCTCTCTCTCTCTCTCTCTCTCTCTCTCTCTCTCTCTCTCTCTCTCTCTCTCTCTCTCTCTCTCTCTCTCTCTCTCTCTCTCTCTCTCTCTCTCTCTCTCTCTCTCTCTCCCTCCCTACTGTGTTTTTTTAAGGGGTTGTTGGTGGTGGAAGGCGATGGTCTCCAGGGGTGACTGATGAAGACGAGGTGAGAGGTGACTGATGAAGACGATGAAGACAAGGTGAGGGGTACTGATTTCATGTTGCAATTGACAATTACAATGTGATTTTTTAATTATTTATTTTATTATTATTTATAATTTGGATTTAAAAAAATAAAAGGGAGGAGTGAAGGACTAACCAAGTAGGACTACCCCACACCCTTAGCTAGTCCTTAAAATGTCTAAAACCAAGTGGGACCCACTTTTTACTGACGTGGTGACAAGGCTTCCCAAGTCTTGCCTAAACCACACCACATAGTCTTAGACATCTTGTTTTTATTATTTTTATGTTTTGTTCTTTTAAATTTGACTGTTGATCAAACCAACATAAATCACACCCTCTGAAACAGTGATGAATTCAGAATTTTTCTTTATGGGTTCACCTTTTTTATGGTAGATATTCCATAATAGCTAAACATTAGACTTTTCGGATCAGATTAGATTGGAGCCAGGCGTGATCCAACCTTTTTGAGGCCTAAAGAAAATTCTAAAATACTGGCCCTTTTCATTTTTTTAATATGTGCTTACGATCCTATTAATGGTTTAACAAGACTACAAGATGAACCGCTATTCCTAATGAGTCGAAATTACTAAACAGATTAATGAAATACCTTCGATGACCCTTAAGAACTCTAGCTATGTTGCCTAAATACGTTAGAACAATGAAAGATGTTAGCCTTTTTAATGATAATGGAATAGCCTAGCCTATATAAAGTTGACGCAAACTTGCAGATACAATAGTCTAACAAACTTTTGCTGAAAGTAACTTATATAGGTTGATAATTCCTCTTCTATAGTATTAAAAGAAACTTAAGTCATTGTTAAACACCCATAGCTTAAAAGAAAAATAAACTAACATAAAAGTAACTATAATGTTAAAAGAAACTTACATCATTGTTAAACACTCATGGCTTAAAGAAAATTTTTGATCTATTACAGAACAAAACTAGGAACGAGCATAGAAGGTTAAACGATTAAATCTTTCATTGTTCAAATTTGATCTATTGTCAAAGAAGTTGCAGATTAATTTGCTTTTAAACTTCAGGACTCGTATCTTTAAATTTATCAAGGGACTTATTGATTCTTGTTTCTAGGTCTTTCTAGTTTTTTCTTTGGCATTTCTGTTTCTTTGCTACAAGTATCCACCTCATTTTGCCTTTTGAACAAGCAAACCATTATGATTATGATATCGGCTTCAATATTTGCATTATAGTTTGGATTAATTAGATATATCCCCTTGTTTGAAACCATAATTACATATATACCCAACCTAAAACTTAAATTACATATATCCCCTTCTTAACAAAATTATACAATTATGACAAAAATACCCTTTTCATATTTAAACATATTCTCTTCTTCAAGATGCTGTTTCTTCATTCTCCTTGCCAACCCTAACAAGATAGTCGACGTTCTTCTCGTACCGGGCGGCCATCCCTGTGACCAACGCTAACCGACGACCTCCTTCTCATACCCCAAAGATCATCCTTGCGACTGGCCCTAAGTGGTGACCTCCTTCTCGTTCCAGAATCCTCAATTCGATTGAGGGATTTGATATGTGTTGAATAAATTCAAGTGAATCTTTATTCGATCATTCGAAGGACTAATACAAGGTTTCTAGGATTTCTTGGTTTGGCTTTGTAGGTTTACGTGATAAAGAAAAGGTTTATAGGTTTGTTAGGGGGATATTATTTACACAAGAAGGAAAAGTTAATTTTCACAGCCCTCTACGGCCCGTATAGGGCTCTACGGGCCGTAGAGGGAGTCAGTGTAATAAATGCTCAACCCTCTACGTCCCGTAAAGCCCTATACGGCCCGTAGAGGGGAGTTTGGTGGGGTGCATTTAAACCTATACGGGCCGTAGAGACCTCTACGGCCCGTAGGCTGTACGAGGTACGAGGTGATTGAATGAAGTGTCTGACATTCAGTGTGTCAGTCTGAAAAGTCTCTGAAAAAGCTAACCCTATACGGGCCGTAGAGGGCTATACGGCCCGTAGGAAACCTGGTTGTTGGGAGCATTAAACCCTATACGGCCCGTAGAGGCCTCTACGGGCCGTAGAGGGTCCAGATATATTCTTCTTCCTTGTCTTCTTTCTTCAGTTAATGAAAGAAAATTTAAAAACGCGGTGCACAAAAATCCGATCGATTCCAAGCTACCACGATGTCTTCGGGTCACTACGGTAATGTTTCGGATGAATGGGAGTATTCGTTTAGCCTATCTCACGTCTCGGAAAGCCTTTTCGGAGCCGTGGTGGAACGTGGTGAGGAGGAGGTTAGCTCCGTTGTTCGCTATGGTGACGGGAATGCACTACCCGATTTGAACCTGCTGCCCGATTTGAACGAGGAGTACGTAGAAGAACCGGGGTCATTTTACTTGCCTCCACCAAGTCATCCACAGTACGAGGGAGGTGATAACGGTGGCGAGGAACCTGTCCCGGATGTTTCGTACGAAACGAATCAGGTGTGTTTATGAATTTGCACTTGTTTATAATTTAGACCCGTGTATATTTAGACTCGTATATTTAGGGTTTGTGAGATATTTAGACCCATGTACATATTTAGACTCGTATATTTAGTCCCGTACCTAAATTTGTTTTAGGGTTTGTGAGATTTGAACTCGTATATATTAGTTGTTATTTGAACTCGTAGGGTTTGTGAGATTTTGAACTCGTAGGGTTTGTGATATTTTGAACTCGTATATATTAGTTGTTATTTGAACTCGTAGGGTTTGTGAGATTTTGAACTCGTAGGGTTTGTGAGATTTGAACTCGTATATATTAGTTGCTATTTGAAGTCGTATATAAATTTTGCAGGTATTCAGGTCTCTTAAAGACCTCGCAGAGTGGGTTTATCAAAGAGCAAAAGAAAATGGTTACATTACCATATTCGGACGTACTGTTTCTGATGGCAGGGGGCCGAATAGGAGGGTAACATCGGCATGGATACGATGTGACCGTAGTGGCGTACATCATAGTGTAGCCACGGTTCGAAAGACGGGCAGTAAAAAATGTAATTGCCCGTTTCAACTAATAGGGAGATACCACTCCGGCCACGATGGTTATATTTTGGAGGTCCAAAACCAAACACATAATCACAAACCTTTCCAACACATCGAGGGTCACGCGTATGCTAGGAGGCTGGGTCCGGCCGAGTTAAAATTGGTGGATACACTTTATTTTCAAAATGTTACACCAGTAGACATACATTCGGCCGTTAGAAAACAAAACCCGGATAGTCACTGCATCTTAAGAGACATACATAACACAATAACTAAGGTTAAGCATTTGTTATATGGGGGCAGGACTCAAATGCAGGTATTATTATTATTATTATTATTATTATTTTAATTATTATTATTATTGCTATGCAGGTACTCGAAGCCACATTGGTGGAAAAAAAATTTGTTTACTTCACCCGGAGGAATGCCTCGACAAATGCGATCGAGGATATTTTGTTTGTCCATCCCACCTCGCACAGGTTATGGCGTGCGTTCCCGCATGTGCTGATGATTGATGCGACCTACAAAACGAACGAGCATAAACTTCCGTTTATTCAAGTTGTGGGGATGACATCAACATCCAAGTCGTTTATTGTCGCCCATGCATTCATCTCCCGTGAAAAAAAAGATAACTACTTGTGGGTGATACAAAGGCTTAAAGAGTTGCTAGAAGATAGTACGGAGCCCCGTGCTATAGTTACTGATTGTGAGAAAGCCTTGATGAATGCATGCGACATTGTATTTCCAGCAGCTTCGAAGTTGTTATGCAGGTATACATGTTATTATTATTATTATTATTATTATTATTATTATTATTATTATTATTTTTATTATTATTATTATTATTATTATTATTATTATTATTATTATTGTTGTTGTTGTTGTTGTTGTTGTTGTTATGCATTCAGGTGGCACATTCAACGAAATATACTGAAGCACTGCAGACAAGCCTTTGGAGATGAAGATTGGAAAATATTCGTGAAATCTTTTAAGCGATTATGTAGATCTTCATCTCCGGCATTTTATCAGCACTGGTTAGACCGATTCTACAGACGACTATGTCAAGACGAACGAACTGGTACATATTTTATTAATTTAGTTTAAAACGCATACACACATTAACAAATATCTTTGTTCTATCTTTACAGATGTTTTTAAATATATAGACCGGGTCTGGCTCCGTGACTACAAAGAAAGGTTTGTTTCTGCATGGACAGACACAAACTACAACTTTGGTCAATATACGACCAACAGAGCTGAGAGCCAGCATTCACGGTTTAAGATGCAGATTAAGGGGCCGAACAACTCGCTCCACAAACTTGTGATGATTGCAGACGATGTGGTAACGTCACAAGAGAGGGCAATAAATCACTCGTTTGAAGAGAGTTTGTCTGTGAAAAAGGTGCACCATGACATACCGATTTTTGAGGACCTACTCGGTAAAGTTTCCCATGCAGCGATCGAGAAGATGATAAATGAGATAAAAAATATAGAGAAGTTGAGGAAACGAAAAAAGAGTTGTGGTCACCAGCTTTTCGCGAGTTCTGGGTTACCGTGTGCATGTCGATTAGATTCGTATATAAATAAAGGTAATACCATTACTTTATTATTATTATTATTATTATTATTATTATTATTATTATTATTATTATTATTATTATTATTATTATTATTTTATTGAATACAGGAATAAAAATTCAGCTGTCCGAAATAGACGTCTTCTGGACACGACTGAATTACGAACCGGAAGTAGTATGGAGCGAACCTGACCTTGCGAGTGAGTGGGAAATAGTCAAAGAGACACTGCTGTCTCAATCACCACGCGTTCAGAGAAATATGTTGTCAAAAATAAAGTCGGTGGTAAATCCAAGTATGACTGACACTCAACCTCCTGAGGTACAAAAGAATACTCGTGGGCGCCCAACTACAAAATCAAAGAAAAAAAATCAGCAGGAGGATGCGCAAGAAGACGTTAGTATTATTATTATTATTATTTATTATTTATTATTGTTATTATTTATTATTATTTATTATTGTTATTGTTATTATAATTTTATTGTTATCCATTGTAGGAAGACGAGCCTGTTAGAAGACGTAGGCCATCAGACCCAGGTAGAGATACAATGAGAGTGTGTAGCAAAAAGTATCCACTCTTAAGAGGGGACAGGTACATAAATAACTATTTATACATACATACATACATATATATACAGTACACATCCCCTAATCATGATTTCCCAATGTTTGGCTGTGACAGGTATAAATTTGTGCTTAGAGCATTTAAGCATCAGCTTGATCCCCTGTATCGACGGTTTGTCACGCATATTCAAGATGTTCAGCTAGACGGTAACTGTGGGTTCCGATCTGTAGCTGTGGCTTTGGATAGGGAGGAGGAATACTGGGATTTGATCCGCTACGTTCTTAAAGTAGAGTTGATGGGTCAATACCATGAGGACTGGTACGAGATTTTGAACGGATTCGACGATAACGCGTTCGCCCGCATATACTCGTCCATAGATTGGAGTGGACTCGGGAATGCACCACACTCAAAATGGATGGAGATGCCTTTGACTGGATTAGTGATTGCTCAGGCATTTGGTGTGGTCCTTCAATTCTTCAGTCCTCTTGGAGCGTGCACATTCTTCCCTATTCACATTCATCCTGAAAGCGTGATACAACATCGGGTCATTTCGATGGCCTTCGTGAACGGCAACCACTTTATCATGCTTAAGTTAGCAGACGACGCTCCGATGCCTTATCCGAGCGGAGCATGGAGGCGTTGGGTAGATGTAAATCACAACCCATGGTTAGCACTATACAGGGATCGTCTTGATGAGGGGCGTAGGCTATCTCAAACAGATCCAGAGTGGTTTGACCTAACAGGCTGTCCTGATTCTTCTAATAGTTCGGTGTAAATTTGTTTTTATAATGTATAATGATTTATTAAGTACATTTTTTATTTTTTATTTATATTTTAGATATAAAATATGAAATGAAAATGTTCTTTTATAAAAAAACCTACACCACGTAATTAAAAATAACAAAATAAAAAAAAAAAACAAAACTACTACTGGGCCGTATAGGCCTCTACGGCCCATAGAAGGCTCAAAACTTATTCAGCTACGGGCCGTATAGACCTCTACGGCCCGTAGGATTCTGGAAGATGGTCGTAGAAGACCCTCTATGGGTCGTAGAAGGAATTTGTCTACGGGCCGTAGACGTCTCTACGACCCGTAGAGAATTTTTTTTTTTCAAAGAATTTTTGAAGTTTATATATATAAATCAGTAGTTTTTTTTAAAAAAAAATATAGTCTACGACCCGTATAGGTCTCTACGGGCCGTAGACGAGGATTTTTTTTAAAAAAAATTGGGTTTTCAGTGTTATGTTATATATTATTTTTGTGGATATAAAACAGCGAACTGGTAGCCCAGATGGTCCCCATTGTTACTATAAGTATGTATGTGTGTGTGTGAGAATGGATAGGCCCACGATCGAACCTCGTCCCAACCGTTTTTTTAAAATTTTTTTCACCTACGGGCCGTATAGATCTATACGGGCCATAGAAGAGTTTTAATGCCCATCTACGGCCCGTAAGGCCCTATACGGGCCGTAGGAAAGTTATTAAAACATCTTCATATCAGACGATCAGATCAGAACCACAAAACTTTCCCAACCCTAACCCCCTTTTCGCCCTTTCATCCAAACAACCACCACCGCCCTAATCCACCACCACCACCCTAAACCACCACCACCACTTCTTTCTCCACCACTGCAACCACCACCACCACCCGAATCCGACCACGAAAACCCTCCTTTCAACCCGAATCCATCCCCATTTCGAAAAAGGTATTTTTTTTAAAGTTAATTTTAATTAGTTTTTATGTTTAAATTAGTTAATAGTTGTAGATTATTGTTGAGGGTTAAGATAATTGTTGATTTTAGTTTTTTTTTTCATTTTTTTTTCAGTTTTTTTTTTTTTTTTTTTAGATAATTGTAGAATATCCTATAGAATTGTTGATAATTGGTATTATTGTTTATTATTGTTGATAATTTTTTTCAGTTTTTTTTTTTCAGTTTTTTTTTTTAGGGTTTAGATAATTGTTGATTATTGTTGATGGTTGTAGATAATGGTTTGATATAGTTTTGGCGATTCTTTTGAATCGCCAAAAACTATATAGTTTTGGCGATTCTTTTGAATCGCCAAAAACTATATAGTTTTGGCGATTCTTTTGAAACGCCAAAACTATATTAGTTTTGGCGATTCTTTTGAATCGCCAAAACTATATTAGTTTTGGCGATTCTTTTGAATCGCCAAAACTATATTAGTTTTGGCGATTCTTTTGAATCGCCAAAAACTATATAGTTTTGGCGATTCTTTTGAAACGCCAAAACTATATTAGTTTTGGCGATTCTTTTGAATCGCCAAAACTATATTAGTTTTGGCGATTTTTTGAATCGCCAAAAACTATATAGTTTTGGCGTTTCTTTTGAATCGCCAAAACTATATAGTTTTGGCGATTCTTTTGAAACACCTTAATTATAGAAACGCCCTAACTAACTATATATTCTTTTGATTTTGCAGTTATGGCAGATTTTGTAGACGAGCAGTACATGGGCGAGGAGGAGGAGGAGCAGCAGCAGGAGGAGGATGAGGCCGCGGTGCAGGCGGGGGCTGACATGGCAGGGGGTGACATGTCAGGCTATGAGCATTGCATTTTTCTGCGAGTCGATTACGCGGGTGCCAGATTTCATAGGTTGAGGAAGAAGAAGATTGTGCCGGCGCGTGGGATTTCTTGGGCCGCGCTTCGGGAGTGTAGGGGTGCTGAGGCGATTGCCCGACAGTGGATCCCGGAAGGGAGCCCACTGGACAGGTTTTTCGACGACTTTTGCGCGCCGTCCCATAGGCCGTTGGTGATAGAGTTTCTATCCACCTTTCGGTTTCGCCCGCCCGGTGCCGGATCGTCGGACGCCGGATCGTCGGGCGCCGGATCTTCAGGCCGCCCACCGAGGGATATTGAGTTTTCCATACTCGGCGTTGAGTATGGTTATTCTCTAGATGAGTGGGCTACGCACATCTGGTGGTACACTCGCGACGACCTTGTAGAGGTATTAATATTATTTTTATTTTTATTATTATTATTTTTGTTTTTGTTCTTATTCGAAATGTTAATGTTAATGTTAATGTTCAGGATGTCTACACTAGGGCGGTGACTACTGTCGCTGATGACGACCTCTATGCGTGGTGGCCCACCATTGGCGGTCCCGAGTTCGGCAACCCGGCACAGAAGTATTATTATTATTATTATTATTATTATCATCATCATTATTATTTTTCAATATCTTTGTTCTGATTATTATTACTATTATTATGCTGTGCAGGGAGAGGTGTGACAGGGCATCCAACATTCGTCACCCCGTAGTTCGTTACATTCACCGTTGCATTACTTATTCCCTAACGGCACGGGGGAATAGTAACGAGCGGGTGACGAAGACGGACCTGATGTACCTGCATTGCATACTCACCGGCAAGCCGATTGCCTTGCATCGGGTCATGGCCGAGTTTTTTGCCGCCTTCCCCCATAAGCCGTTGAAGGGAGGCATCCCATGCGGGGGGCTCATCAGCAGGATTGCTGAGCGCTGCGATGGCGTGAAGTATTACGATTATGTTAACCGTAATCGGTTTCCGTCACTACCGCCCAGGTATTTCGGTTATTAATGTTGTTATTATTATTATTATTATTATTATTATTATTAATGTTAATGTTTTTGAGTTTCTTTCAGCCCAATAGGTCTATCCACGATGAAGGCTATGCTTTGTGCGGCGAAGAAGGCGAAGACGCCGGATCATGATGAGTTCCACTATCTGATTGGTCCCGGTGGCGTGGAGTTTGTGCATGAGCCGTTAGTACATCAGGGCCTTAGAGGTATTATTATTATTATTATTATTATTATTATTATACTTATTATTATTATTATTATTATTATTATTATTATTATTTTTATTATTATTATTATTATTATTACTATTATTATTTGGGAAACTTGTAGACAACTTGTGTTGTCTGGATTGCCTAAAAACAGGGGAAACTCTGCCCAATTTTTTTATAAAATCCTGGAATATTATTATTATTTATTAATTATTTATTGTTATCCATTGCAGGTGATGCTGTGGAGGTCGGGTTGCAGTTTGTGCATGAGCAGGAGGGGGGCGGTCTTAGGGACGTCGAGATGCCTCAGCAGCAGCCTGAGGACTTGCAGATACCGGCGCGCGTTTATCACTCCCTCAGGTTGCCTCCTGATGTTAGGGCGGACGTTCGTGCGGCTGCCGAGGAGGCTGTCGAGATGCGTGCATGGCGTCAGCAGATGGACACCTGGCGTCAGCAGCAGGACACCTGGTGTCAGCAGCAGGACACCTGGCGTCAGCAGCAGGACACCTGGCGTCAGCAGCAGGACGCCGATACGCGTCAGTGGCGTGATCGGCAGGACGACGCGATACGCTGGTTGATTGCTGGCCAGCAGGATATGTATCGCCACCTAGGCATGCAGGCTCGTGTCCCACCGACTTTAGGGACCAGCACGCACGAGCCCGTGACGTCCTCCCAGCAGCGCGACACGTTTTCGCAGGAGCCCGGGACCGCGCCGCCGACTGACTCTACGATGTTTTATTTCTGATCATCTTATGTATTTAAACAATCTTTATTTTGAACGCCTCTGTTAACTTTTAGTTTTATTTTGTTGCGTATATAAACGATTAGTTAACTTTGTGTTTATATTGGTTTATGGTAGACGACGTTTGTGTTTATGTTTTGGTTTATCGTTTATATCGAGACGACTTTGTGTTTATATTGGTTTATGGTTTATATCGAGACGACTTTGTGTTTATATTGGTTTATGGTTTATATCGAGACGACTTGTGTGTTTGTGTGATAATGTCCGCAAGATCGAACCTCGTACAGTTACTGTTATGTTTTTTTAGCCTTCTACGGCCCGTAGAGGTCTATACGGGCCGTAGGTCACACAAATCAAACTTATCCTTCCCATCCTTGCCCTCCATTCTGCTAAAATAAGTTTTGATTCTTCTATGGGCCGTAGGGACCTCTACGGCCCGTAGGTAATCATTACCAATGATTGACAATCATTCAATCATTGTGATGATTACCTACGGGCCGTAGAGGCCTCTACGGCCCATAGAACAAGAAAAAATGTTGTATACGGGCCGTAGAGGCCTCTACGGCCCGTAGAGGGTTGTGTGGATAAAAATTTTGCTTGTGCAAATAGTGGGAGCCGTTTGTTAATCTCTGTGTTGATGAACAAAATTTCTGGGATTTTAGTCTTGATGAATGAAGGTTATTTGTAAATTTCATAGGATGTTTTTGTTGATGAACGAAGGTTAATTGTTGCAGTATAAAGATTTAGGATATTTTAGAGATGAACGAAGGTTATTTGTACTAATGTGGGTGCACATGAATATCCAAAAGGGGTAAATTTTAAGTTTTTTTTTTTATGAAAGGGCAAATTGGTCAATCTCTAATTTAATTTTAATAAAATAAATTAAAATGGACAAATTTGATATTTTTAGGTTTAAGGAAGGGGATATACGTAAAATAAATTTTTGGTCGGGTATATATGTAATTTTTGAAGTTTGTAGGGGGATAAATTGACTAAGTTTTTAACATTGTTCATCGGTTTTTTTTCAAAAATGTGTTCTACATTTAAGAGTTAAAAAAATTGTAGTAGGACTGAATGGTCGCTACAATCACATTAATTATTAACGTGTTATATTTAGTTGGTAATGTTCTTGACTGACCATGAATGACTAAATATGTTCTTTGGTTGATATTTTTTTATTAACAAATTACTTATATTAGACTAAGATAGATCAACATAATGAGTTATGTAGATCATACACATCTTAAATAGCAATTGCGGGTCTTAAGAAGTATTATAGCTCTTAATGGCACACGCACTTTAAAAAAAAACCTAGTAGGAATGTTCGCGCGTTGCGGCGGGTGCATCTGTTTTGCCCCTCGTGCATCGTGTTTGTTGGTTATTCGTTATGATGAAGTAGAAAACAACGATGTATAAAATATATGTTATTAAAAATCGAAACTCATAAGTATATCTTCTGAATATTTTAAATGGGTACATCACAATAGGCCGTACTATTCCTTGCAACACCCTTAGATTGGCCCACGTCCTTCGGTGGGACCCTTTTATGTATCTCGAAGGCAGATAAGTATGCCATCGTAGAGCGGTGCTTAGCGTAGTGAAGTGGCGTTGTTTCTCTTAATGACTATAAGATTGTAGTGGAAGTGATGTAATTACTAAAATGCAGTTTGTAGTGTGCAACATATTTCTATTATTTTAGGGCACTCGCGAAATGCAGCGGAGTCAATGATTTGCATAGATACTCTCGTTTTATGTTAGTTTGACAAGCGTCGTAACAAATATATTGGATCAAACAAATTAGTAATCAATATTGTTAAAACTACCAAATCAACTGATAAGAACTTGTCTTCTTTTGGATATGTAAACAATTGGTGACTCCGTAAGATCAGAAACTTAAATTCTATTCCTAGAAGCTTATAGTAGCAGAGAAAAACAAAAAACCATCGAGGAAGATGATGACGTTGCTCATGAAGTATCTCTACCATATTTGCTTGTATAAACGTCAAGCCTACATATATCGCTCACTTTAATGGGTTGAAACGTGTCATGGGTTGGATGTGTTGGCAAACTTCAAGCCTACATATTTATTTGTGTGTAGAAGTGTCACATCATACCATCATGCAACCACATAAATTTAAAAAGAAGATATAATTACATAATATATGATGTAATTTATTTACTATAAACATTGAAAGATATGTAAATTATGTATGTAAAGAGTCACCACATTATTTATATACCAAATACATGACCACTATTTATAAGACTATATAACATTGATACAAACATAATAAAGACATGGAGGTTATGAATGTAAAGAGTCACCACATTATTGTTAATTTCCTCATCAATTTTATAATTATGTTTAAATTAATTTCTTCAACAATTTAATATTTAGGTAGAAAGACAATTTTACCCCATAAATGACTTCAATAAGCACTGTACTATAAGCAATAAAGCTTCTATTTACTTAAATTTTGCGGGTATCCTTCACTGATGCTTTATAATATAGTATAGAAGATAAAGATTCGGGTTGATTCATTAGCGTGAGCGTAAATTTATGGCCTTTTGATTTCTTATTTCTTAACACAAATAACATAAGTAATTAACACATAGTTAAAATTTTGTTTTCTCTTTCGGCTAGTGTTTAATTTATTTAATTAATTAGAATTAGAACTTAAACAATATATAATTGCCGAAAGCAAAATAATATTGTGAACCACACTTCATACAACGTTTAACAAGAACATTAAATAGATCAACAAATACCATAAAAGTCTTAAAACAAATATAGTATACGTATAAAGTTATATTTGAGCATGCATATATAGATTTATAGAGTTAACTATTTCATGACGTTCAAGGAGACCATGTTGATTGAAATTGAGGAAAGTCTCCATACCCTTCTCCAACCATCCTCTCCATCATCTTTCCTTAATGTCCATTTGTTCCCTGCAATATCAGTTTTCATCTCATGCAGTAAGTGGATGTAATATTTATAATATATTAGAAACGTATTAGAAAATCTAGAATGTTATATTTATAATTTTGTCCGTTTTATTTAGTTAACAATAAATATGATTCAAGATACACAACTTTTTAACAAGGATAGTTAGGAAAGCCATCTGTCACCTTCATAGGGGCCATATCATCCAATTCAATAGAGTTGAGGTCAATAGGTCATAGAACATGCTGGTTTCTGAGAGCTTCATGGAGAGAATCTAAAAATGCACAAAGAAGAGAAAAAATTGTACTAATTAGTTTTGAAAAATATTTTCTCATCAATAATTCTGAATATTTTTTTATTGTTTTAATTGTTAGTTGCACAATTAAATTACCTCAATTTGATTCCGCAACGATCCAACATAGTTGATTATTACATCCAACATCACTGTCATTCCCATTGTCTATAGCAAATAACTAAATTTAAATGGAGCAAAACAATGATATATTATGAAGATAAATTTTTGTAACTGTCAAAAAACATATGAACAAGTAGAAACAAATGTATATATGTATATAAAGATTAACTCATATCTTTGTACCTTGTAGCATTCGGGAACCATATCTTGCAAGCGTCTTAACTTCTCATTGATTTTTTTCTCTTCTCATCTAATGAAGACATAAATTTTTTGGACAAAACAATGTTTCAAAGCATGAAATTAGCTTTAAGATTTTGTTTGGAGTTTTGAAAAGACTATTAGCATTCAACAAATTGATTATAATAAAGTATATATAATAATATAGATGAGGGGTTGAAAGGTCTCACATTTAAGATGCATCATAGGTTAGGTTGTATTTTGTGTTTTATAAGTTGGACATAAGGACATAATTGGGATAAGATTTTAGGATGTGAGGTATTGGATTATGTTAAATTTACTAATCTACCCTCCTAAGTGTCTTAATTGTCACAACTATGCCAATAATACCCTTAATTTTTTTGCTTAAATATGTTGTACATGTTGCTTGTTAAGTTGTACAGAAATGCAAATTACCATGTTGTACATCACTCCTCCTTAATAAGATAATATAGATACATGAACCAAAAATGGTTTTAGTTATCGCTATCGTTATCGTCAGATGGGTAATCTCTTGGTATACTCCAAATATGATCAACCAGATCCGCTCGAAGGTTGTGATGTGTTTGGCTATTCTTGATTTCAGAGTTGTTGAAGTTTCTTTCTTCATCAGTAATGGAAATTGACTTGGTTGCGTTTCCTCACCAAAGTACTCACATATTGCACGTCCTTCGTCCTCCAAAATCATGTTATGTAAAATAATGCATGCGTACATCACATTTCGTATATGCGGTTTTTCCCACAGTCGACAGGGCTCGGCCAAAATGCGCCATCTTTTTTGCAAGACACCAAAAGCACGCTCAATATCTTTCTGTGCAGCCATTTGAGCTTTGTTAAACTTTTTTTCCTCTTAGGGTCTAACGTAGTCCTCCGTGTAAACGATTTTACGAACACGGCCATGTTAGGGTAAATTCCATCCCGTACTTGTATTCTACCTCGTTTAAGAAAAAAGTTCCTTTTGGTGCAACATCGTTTACAAGATCGTTGAAGATTGGGGATTGATTAAGAATATTTATATCGTTCAACGAACCGGGCACACCAAAAAAATGCATGCCAAATCCAAAGATCTTGTGACGCAACCGCTTCAAGCATCATACACGACTTCTTATGATATCCGTTCGCATGTTGGCCTTGCCACTTTGTTGGACAAAGTTCCCACTCCCATTTCATGCAATCTAAACTCCCGAGCATACCGGGAAAACCATGTTTTTTCTTCGTGAAACTTCAAAAGTTGGTGTACGTCACTAAATGTAGGTTTTCTCAAATATATTTTTAAATATAATTCAATGACGCACGCAAAAAAAAACTGAGAACTTTCTATAGCCGTTCACTCGGCCATCTTTTAGATAGTCATCCATAAATTACGACTCATATGAAAACGCCGCCTAAAAGGTTTTTCATCGTATGTTGATTCGGATGAGAAGTAATCACGTACCAATAACTCATTTGCGGCTTGTCGTTGACGAACTATATACTTTCTACGCTTGGGTGGTTCGGATGTCCCTTCGTCATCCACTATAGCTTGAACGGCTTTCTGAACGCTCGCTATTATCAACTCTGCACCGCCGCCGGCTAAGCCATCCAAAGCGAGTTGATCAAACGTATCAGATGAACTCGAAGATTGGTCCGACATCTTGCAAATTCTTTTAAAAATAGGATAGTTTGAAGAGGATTTTATGAAAAAAAGAGAGTGTGTGTTTGTGTAGAAGAGGGTATTGTTATATATATATATATATATATATATATATATATAACAAAAATAAAAAAAAAAATTTAACCATTACCCAACGGATAGTTTTAAAAAAATTTAATTTTTTGTTTTTTTTTTTCAAACGGTCAAAACCCAAGCCACCAATCAAAAGGAGCCACGTGTCACCCAAGCCCCCCCCCCCTCACGCCCGTCTCCTCTTCCCCGCCCCTCTCCACCAATCAAAAGGAGTCAAACTACTGATGAAGTGGTTAACCACTGATGAAAGAAACTGCTGATGAAGTGGTTAATCACTGATGAGGAAAGCAAACATCTGCTGAAGTTCAAACATCTGATGATAACAACTGCTGAAGTAATAACTTCTGAAGATTTAATCTACTGATAGCTAGTTAGTTAGAGTTCTGTTAATGCCCGTTAGTTAGTTAGTTAGCTTTCCTCATCGGAAGTTTGACGACTTCATCAGTAGTTAGCAAAGTCAACTGTTACCGATCCGTCCATGTATACGTAAATACTAATTGAGATTTATCTTTTCAAAAACCAAGAAGCCTTCAAGCTAGCAATAAAAAAAAAGAGTAACAACCACAAAAAATAAGTAGTAAAGAATAAAATAAAACAAATATTTGTCTTATGACATACCCATTTTCACTATTACAAGTAAAGGACTTTAAACATCTTCTTTCATTAGTAATTCCAGTTTTTTAAGTGTATTCTGTTCTGAGTTAGGATGAACCTGTCATATATTAGCACAAATCATGGATCATCGTCAATCAAGGAAAGTTAACAGAATTTGAAAACCTGTTCAAATGGCCAATTACATCCTAGAGTCAATATTTAGAGTCAATATTTGGTACTTAATTATATTATTAATCTCCTTGTATCTATCTCGTGAATATTTCCATTCATTGTAAATACTTGGCCTATAAATGCCAAATATGTCAGGATTACATTTTATTCATACTGACGTATATGGCATTTATAGACCAAGTATTTACAAGGAATGAAAACATTCTCAAGAGAGATACAAGGAGAGTTATACAAGAATTAATTACCAAATATTGTTTCTAGCATGTAATTAGCCATTTGAACGGATTTCCAAATTTTCTAAATTATCTGTGATTGATGATGATCCATGGTTTATGCTAATATATAAAAAGTCTTTGCATTAGAAAGAAGTAACATTAAAAGATAATCAAGAAAGCTATATCTATTAATATATATAAAAGAAAAGCCCTTTGATGACATGGCATTCAATGGAGCAATCCCCCACTTTTTGAATGTGCCATGTGGCATTATATGAGATTTTTTTAATTTTTTGAGTTTTTTTAATAAATTAAAAATATTATAGATAAAACCCTATATCCTACATCCTCTCCCCAAATTCAAATTAAATTGAGTTATTTTAGGAAAAAAAAAATTTAAAAATTAAAAATTTTCTCTCTCATGTTTCATCTCATAATTTTTAAACGTTTATATCTTTTATATACGGGATTTTTTAAAGAAAAAAATTACACCACATTAACGAGCGTTTTATTATCTTTCCAACGAGTACCATAGTCCTATATAAAAAACGGAGAAAAATCGACTATTTTTTGTGAGGTTTCGTTCATACAGGAAAAAAACACACAAAGTGTTCATGTTATTTATTAATCATGTTTTTTCTTTTAAACCAGGTTCTTATGTTATCATTGGAACTATACTAGGTATACTTCATCAAGAGAAGTTAGGAGAAAGAATCGCGCAACACTGCAACACATGGTGTCACCTTATAGCAAGGTTATTTTTTATTTATTTAATTACAAGAGTAATAATTATTACTATTAGTATTAGTATTATTAGAATGATTATATTTTTCAACCCCGGGACGCTCCCAGAAAGAATTGATAGTTGCTGACGTGGCGTTCAATGGTGGCCTCAACCATCTCTTGATTATGCCACGTGGCATAATGAGATGCAATGATTACAACTTCCAACTTAAGTGTTTGTTTAGTTGATTAGGTTAGGAATTATAAGAGCCATTAGAATGTGAGAAATTAGAGAGATTAGAGAGATGTGATGAGTTTTTTAATAGTTGCAGCTTACATAAGTGATTCTTTAGATGATTACTGATTAGGTTTTAGATTAGGAAATATGAGTTATTACTGATTAGAATACTATGAACATGTAATGATTGAGAGATTTTGTGGTTAGTTAACTTGAGTCATTTGCAATAGGTTATCACGTAAAATTATATTTTTCAACCCCGGGACCCTCCCGGGGTAATCAGCTAGTGAACCTATAAAGAAAAGTCTTTGCACAAGAAAAATAATAATATTAGAAGATGATAAAGAAATCAGCCTGCAAATTTATCAATCAACAAATCCTTCTTACCGATTTGATTTTCAACATTCCGAAGGCAAAATTACCCGCTTGCAAACCTGGATGAGAGAAAAGCAAGAACAAATTATTAATGGTGTACTAATAAAAGAGAACATTAAAGTCTTGAAAATAATTACCCCACATTCCTCATCACGATCAACGATTGTATCTCTTTGAGCAAGGGCACTGATGTCACTTCTTAAATTGTCTGCACCATGTGTTGCATGATTCATCTCCTCTTTTAATTTCTCAATTTGCTGGTTGTAATCCTCTAAAGATGAACAAATTGCTTCCTACAGTGAAAATATAAAGCATTGATTTGCTTACTGATTATGAATTTGGGATTCACGAAGTCGCACAAATTATTACCTTAATGTCATCAATTAGTGCAAAGTCTGGGAAGAAAGGTAATATATCTTCGATCTTTAACAGACCCTAGGCGGTGATTGGAAACAACAAAGAACATTGATTTTCTTCTTCTGCCCAGTTTGGTATTTTGATTTGGTGATTTAGGTTGTGGAGATGAGAGAATATATAGGTTGAAGAACTGAAAAAGCAAAAGAAACCCTAAAATCAAGGAGCGGGAGCAATTATTTAGGTGGGAACGGTTGTCAGGTAACCACCCTAAAATACGATAACCGCCTAATTTAAACGGCCAGAATTGCTGGAAATCTTGATCTAATGGTTGAGTTCAAACTAAAAGCAGTTATAGATAGCCGACGTCAATAGTATATATAATTAGGGGAACATGGGAAGGTCCCCTGCACATCGTCCATTATTGACCATCAATCAACCTAAAGGACCAAAAGTAACCTAGTTGATATTTGATAACCCAATTAACCATCATTGACTTTAGTTAATGAATAATAACTCTAGTGGACCAATAAAGACGAATTTTAAATGTTTTTGTTGTTGTTATTACTATTTTTATTATGCGATTGTCATATTTTTTTCAAGTTCAAAAGTTGATCAAACAAACAAAAAACAATTCCCCTTAAGAGTTATAATAGCTTATAATGGGGGCATAATGGTCGTTACGATCACATTAGCCGTAACATGTTAGATTTAGTTAATTATGTTCATGACTAACTATGAATGACCAAAAATGTCCCTTTGTTAACCTTGTTTTTTATCAACTAAATTGATTATATTAGACTAAGATAGATCAACAAAACGATGAAACGGGTCACATATATCTTAATTAGAAATACTAGGTCTTAAGATCCATAACTGCTTTAAACGACCCTAATTGATCATCAATAAGCCTAACAGGCCAAAGTTAACTGTAGGTTATGTTTAATGACTCTAATTTTTTTTTGAACGGCCAACGAATCAATTTCGAGAGTACTCGGGCTACCAATTGCCACCAATTTCCAGGAAATCCTTACCACTCACCCGCACGAAGGCACGACAGTGAAATAATCGGTAAAACCAGTCGGGATCAGGACTAGGACTCAAACCCAAGCCAATGGTCGGGTCATCCCTCATTTCCCCTCCACCAATGTCCTCTAAATGTAGCTAATGGGAATTGAACCCAAGCCTCCCATAGAAAACTTTGGGCCTTCAACCAACTAGGCTACAAGTGTTGGACGTTTAATGACTCTAATTAACCAACGTTTTTTTTAACGGCAAATTTTTAACACCTTAATTAATTAACTCCAACTAATCAATAATGACTTTATGTGACTAATATTGACTCTAAAACCATGTGTAATGGGCATTATGTGGGCATGAATGAGTTTTATAATGCCCTTATAACCGTCCCCCTAGACATTATAGGGGCATGAAGAAGGAGGGACATTTCTAGTATAATGCCCAAAGAGGAGAAAATTAAGGAAAATAATTACTAAATGGCATTAAAAAGAGGATAACCATTACACATTATTTAAATGGGCATGCAGTTAAGAAAAATGTCAAAAATAGAATTACCACACTTGATGGGCGCATGGAAAGTGGGAGTTTGTCTGAAGCGGAAATATTGGAGTGGGTGGAGAATAAAAAGAAACTGGATGACATTAATTCCGAAATCGCACAAGAATTGAAACAAAGGGCTCGGATTAAGTGGACGATTGAGGGAGATGAGAACACCTCTTTTTTTCACGGCATGATTAATCACAATGTTGGTTCTAACCGACTGAGTGGTATAGAAATTAATTCTGAATGGGTGATGGACGCGACTCGTCTAAAAGAGGAGGCTTGGAATTTTTTTTGCATTTAAGTACCGGGAACCAAAACAGCTGAGACCTTCCTTTGTTTGCCCCTCTTTGAAACAGCTCTCCGCTGTGGATGCAAGTCACCTGGTGTCTCACTTCTCGATTCAAGAAGTCAAAACGGCTATATGGGATTGTGGGTGCGACCGAGCTCCGGGGCCCGATGGTTTCACTTTCGGTTTTATTAAACATTTTTGGGTACTTTTAAAAGACGATGTTATGAAGATGATGGATGCTTTCTATGAGAATGGGGTGATTAATTGGGGTTGTGCATTGTCCTTCATCGCTTTGATCCCAAAAGGCCCCGACCCAGTTGCCTTCAATGAATTTAGACCTATAAGCCTTATTGGTTGTATCTCCAAAATTATTTCCAAGGTACTAGCTAATCGGATCAAAAGTGTCATCGACACGGTTATATCCGAAGTTCAATTCGGTTTTCTAGCATCAAGGAATTTCTTAGATGGGCCGTTGATCTTGAACGAAGTCATTTTATGGGCTAAGTCATCACGGTTTCGATCTTTCATTCTTAAGGTGGATATGAAAAAGCGTATGACATGATCAACTGGGAGTTTATTTTATCTGTCTTGACACAAATGGGTTATCCACCAAAGTGGCGGATGTGGGTTAAAGGCATTTTGGAATCCTCTAGGGCGTCGGTCTTGATAAATGGATCGCCATCTAGATAATCGCCGTCTAGAGAATTCCAATGCTTTCATGGCGTTCACCAAGGGGATCCTCTCTCCCTGATTTTTGTTTATATTGGCTATGGAGGCGCTTACTTGCTTCATCTATAAGGCTAGAGAGTTGGGTCGTATTACCGAGCTGCACTTACCAAACGGAGGTCCAATCATTACACACCTTATGTATGCGGACAACTTTGTATTTGTTGGAGAATGGGGCGAGGAAAACTTAAGGAATATTGTGCATTTGATGAGGTGTTTTTCATTGGTCTCCGGGCTGAAAATGAATTATAACAAGACATCTTTGTTCGGTATTGGTGTGGGTCTCCCGAACGTCGAAGAAATGGCCGATTTAATCTGCTGTAAAGCGAATAAACTTCCGTGTAAATACTTGGGCGTCTCGGTTGGTGCTAAAATGAATCAAACAAAATATTGAGATCATGTGGTGGATGTCTTCAAAAAACGCCTATCAAAGTGGAAAGCTAAACATCTATCTTTCGGCGGCCGAGTGGTTTTGATCAGGACAGCCTTCCATTGTATTTTTTTCTCACTTTTTAAAGCTCCAGTTGGGGTCATTAAGTCACTGGGAGCAATCAGGCGTCGTTTCTTCTAGGGTGGGGACGAAGACAAGTCGAAAGTTAATTGGATTGCTTGGGAAAGAGTCGCGGGTCCTATGTCGAAAGGTGGCCTAGGATTTGGATCTTTAAAAGAGACGAATGAAAGACTAATTGTAAAGTGGTGGTGGCGTTTCAAGCGTGAACAACAGTCTTTATGGTGCAGAGTTGTTTCTGCGATTCACCGTTGCAGTAATTCTGCATCATATTTACCGGTTGGTAGGGGAGTTTCTGTAACACCCCAACCGATGGCGGAAACATCGGGATGTCACGTATTGATGATTGTTCAGTAGCTCATGGTAAATAATAATCCTCATTATATGATTTAGATAAATTACATACAATTGTTCTACAAGAATTCATACATCAATTTGAATAAAACTATGCACACATCTTCAAGCATTAACTCAAATCTTCAAGCAAGTAGAACCTGAAACATGTTAAGTTGAAAATATTTTGGGTCAACAAAAGTTGGTGAGAATTACATAGGTTTTGATAATCGAATAAAATTGTTGTGCAATTCATGTGTCATGGCAATCTAGTCCATATGTGAAAACATACTAGAAGTAAATCGAGTGCATAATCAACCATTGTGACTGTTGTATTGTGGTACATCCCATACGCTCATGGTTCACTCGTTTATATTGCAGTAACAAACACCCACGCTACCTTTGTAGGAGGTACGTATCCGGGTGGGATTGTCAGTCCAATAGATCTATCAATGTATACCGTTGGCTGATAAATGTTTATGCTAGAATTGTGCTTACCCTAGTCATGTTCAAGACATAATGCAACATAGAAAAACACATAGACACATTGATGATTGAATTGCATAAATGATGTTGTAACATGTTTCACCCCAAAAATGGTGATAAATAGAAAAGGGGCTATGTAAAACTCACCTTAGCAAAATGTTATATCTGTTGAAAAATTGAATAGTGGTGTTGCCCAAACGTGTCAAGTATCACCCTATAATAAGGTAATAAATATGTCTAAGTCTATCTACTCTACAAATGTATATGTTCTAGGGCTTCGAATTTGGGGATAAATGCTTGTTTGATTATTATTAAAAATGTTTGATAATTGAGAGAATATTAGTAATTAATTAGACAAAAATCTTTTTATAAAATTTAAATCTAAGATGGTCACAAGAATGTGTTTAAAGTATAAAAATAATTTTTATAAAATTATTTTCTTTAAAATAGAATATTAATTCTATTTATAACAAATTGTCAAAATTTAACTTTAATATTTAAAAATATTAAAATTAAAGAATTATAAGTTTAAAATTTATATTTCTGTTCTAAATAATCAGAAATAATTTGTATAAAATTTTGGTGCAAAAATATTAAAAATTGAATTTATTATGATTTAATTATGATTAAAAATAACAAAAATTGATTAAAAATATTAAATAAATGATTTTTCAGAATTAAAAATCATTTCAGAAAAGTTTATCATTATATAAACTCAGAATAATTTTTCTGGAAATTTATAAAATTGTTTTGATATTTTAATGGGATTTTATATATATAATAGAATAAAATTGATTTAATTATTATATATATTAAATAAATTAATTTTTGAAAACTAAAAATTATGAGTGAAACTTTTTCATCAGGTTTACCTAAGATAATTTTTGTAGAATTAATAAAAGAGTTTTGATAATTTAAAACGAATTTATAAAATTATAAGTATTATATATAGTTTATTTGATTTATTTGAAAAAAAAAAAGAAGAAATGAAGCAAAAACAATGCCACTGCCGGGACTCGAACCCGCGTGGCTCAGGCATAGGGCACCAGACACAACCACCTGGTCCAGACCAGTGGTTGTGTTTGGTTTCTGTTTATTTAAAATAAATAACTTCAAATATTCGTGTTCTTCCCCAAATCCAAATACGAGCCCTAACAATTCCAATTGATCAATCCACACATCAATAACCAAATTAACCTTAGGGCTATTGATGTGTGGATGCCGAAGATTAAAACCCACAACAATAATTATACTTACAATACAGAATTGAGTACAATCGATTGGTCAAAGCCCAAAGTCAAAACTCAAACAGAAATCAACGATCAGAGAGTTTTTAAGAGAAATTGGAGATGGGGAGGGATTGTTCGGCGAGGTGAGGAGGTCCAGAAGAGTTCAATTTATAGTGATGATGTCCAAGTTGTATAATTGGAAAGTTTGACTCGTTTTGAATGGTCCACGCGTATAATCAATCAATTTGGTCAAATTGATTGTAATTGTACGTGTAATTGATGATGAATAGGCCGGTAATTACGCTCTTCGATCAATCCTCAACAATTAACGAGTAGATGATGTGGTTTTGGTAAGTCTTTGATTCTCAGTTGACTTTCCAAGTCAGCTGAGATGTTTTGAAAACGAGATATAATTATAATAAGCCGGGTTTGAAACAATGATGTATGCTAGATCAACTGGTTAGTGTGTGTGTGTTTGTTTGAACCGGTTAGGGACCCGGGTTCGATCCCCGTCCCTAACATACTTTTTTTTTATAAAGCTGAAAAGGGGGTAGTGGGCTTAGTTCCATGGGCTGGGTCTCGGTGGGGCCTGCTGTTGGGTTGGGTCAGACCTGGATTGGGCTCAGGTGGGGGAAAAAGAAGGAAATGTTGGGTTTTGAGTTTGTTTTAAATAAAAATGTTGATATTATTATTATAAACTTTTATATACATATATGTATGAATAATTATCATTGTATCACTAAAAATAATAATAATAAAACTTGTCATTCTAATCCGTAACGTACAATTATTTAACGTGAAATGTTACAGTTTCTGGGGTCTGGAACGCAATATACAAAGTAGGTGACTGTGTCCTTGAACAAAATCAGAATATATCGGCTACCATTAAAGGAAAAGTGGGCGATGGAGCGAGCATCAGATTTTGGACGGATTGGTGGACTGTAACATCCCAACCGATGGCGGAATCATCGAGGTGTCACGTAGTGACGATTGTTCAAAAGCTCATGGTACTAAAATGTAAATATTTGATAATTGAATATCGTTTACAACATATGAAAATAAATACACGACAACAAAAATAGAGATAGTCGATTAATTTAATCTAAGTCCCAAGTCCTATGTGAAGCGTTAAGCAGCTTATCCTGAAACATGCACGAAAATAAATTTTGTCAACATATGATGTTGGTGAGTACTACCTAGCTTTGTACATATAGTATAAGTTTGAAAAGTGGTACAATTCATGTGTCTAGCATCACCAAGGCATTATGTAAACACACAAGTAACCAAACAAGACAAAGATCAAATGTAAAGTTGGTAAGATAAAATTGATAATGAGCACCCTAACACGTGTCAAGTCTAAAAGAGCACCATAACATAAGTTATGTGTAAATGAGCACCGTAACATAAGTTACGTCTATATGTAAAGAGCACCATAACATAAGTTATGTCTAGATGTATGATTTTGTACGTAAGCTACATTCATGTTTAAACATAATGCACAAAGATAAACAAGACACGTATATGAATTGTGAATGAAGAAAAATGTATGTGTAAATGAATGTGCAAGTTTTGTATACTTGTGCATGAATCACCCCAAAAGTGTAAAAACGAAAAAGGGGATAAGTAATACTCAGAGTTTGCGTGGTAACTTCAAATCTATCGAACAACGAGATATGGATTAGGATTATCCCAAAGGATTAACCTAAGGAAATAAATGATTTGTAAGGAATTGAACTTAGAGTCTAAGTTATCTAGGATTAAGCATTTAGGGTTTTTAGACTAGAATTTGGGGATTTTAGGGTTTTTGAATTAAACTATAATAGGTTTTAAATAATTTTAATATTTAAAGAACATTTTTATGAACTCCATTAGTTATTTCAAATTATGAATATATATAATAAATAATTAACAACGTAAATAATGGAACGACTTAAATATAAATATTTGATTTTATGCAATTAAATATGAAATAAAAGTATAAACAAATGTAAGAAATAATTAATTCAATTATATATGAAAATCATAAGTTCATTTTATGCTGAGATATTAGAAATATTTTTATAATTTTAAAACTTATAATTTTGATATCTTTATATTTTAAATTGATTTATTAATATTAAAATAAAATAATTAGGATTTAAATACAAATAAACAAAAAAAATATTATTTTTATTTTATTACAGTAGTTATTATGTTACATAAGTGAAAAATAATTTTAAGAATCATTTTTCATATTATTTTCATTTAAAACAGAATTTAATTGAATATAATCAATTAAATAGGATTAAATAATAAAAATAGGTAAAATATTATTTTAACAGAAATAAAAATGACTAAAAAGTTTTATATGGTTAGAGAAAACACCACAAAAATTTTGGTATTAAAATGATTAAAAATGAATTTTTTATGAATTAATTATGGTTTAAACAAAATAAATACATTAAAAATAATAAATAAACATTTTTCTGAAAAATAAAATTATAAACATAAACTTTAGGGTCTGAATAAGCTAGAATAATTTTTATAAAAGTTTTGGACAAGGTTTGCTATTTTTAATAATTAATAGATTTATAATAGTTATAATAAAAAGAAAATTGTTGTTTAAAAAAAAATAACCTAACAGATTCGCCCCTGCAGGGTATCGAACCTGTGACCTTGCTGATGTAAAGTCTTGCCCAGACCAGCTGGTCTTGGTGTCTGTTTATGATTATCTCAGACTCGATTTCTTTTATAATATGTATCTGAAATCATAAATCCCCCAATTAAAGCCTTATAAACCCTAGCCACAAATCGATTCAATTGCCCAGGAATTCGATGCTGATAATAAACGAAATTATAGGGCTTTTAATCCCTATCAAAAATCTATTTTAATTGACATAAGAATTGAGTTTAACGTGTACTGATTGATGGTGAATTATGAGCACAAAGTCACGACCAATGAAGCTTCAAATCCGGGAGTTTTAGAGATTGGGCGAGAGTGGTTGCAGAGGGCTTTTCTTAGTCGCTATGTTCTGAGTTTTTGGGCAATTTTAATCGAAGTAACAAGGTCTATAAATACGAATTCACTGTTTGGGTTTAAGGAAAGTTATAAATATTGATAATCAATCAAATTAATGGTAATCACGCGTCTAATTGATTCAATTATGGACTGGTTATGACCGAAAATGTTGCTTTGGTCATGAATCAATCAATTGGTTTAAAAAAAAACGTTTTAAACGCGTCAAAGGAAAACAAGAATGGAAGGAAAGGCTCGCAGTTGACTTTCCAAAGTCAACTGGGCGCTATTAAGAAGAGTTTATAACTGTTTTGTTTGGAAATTGAATACATCATGTGTTGTAGCCCAGATGGTTAATGTGAGTGTGTGGTTGGGCCGGCTGTGGACACGGGTTCGAGTCCCGGTCCACGCAATTATTTTTTTTATAATTATTTCACAAATAAAATGTTATTTCATGTTTGTAGTATGATTATACGGGTCCAAAAGTACCCCAGAATATATTTTTTAAAGCGTATAAGAATGACAAAAATGCGGCGTTTTTTTTTTGAATAATAAACGTACAAGATAGAAATGCGGAATGATATAAAATAAAAACGAAAGGTGACGGATGTCACAACATCCCCTACTTTTAGAAACTTCGTCCCGAAGTTATTAGAAACATAAGGTTTCGGATGTTTGAGTTAAGGCACGACGTGAATTTATAGGTAATAGAGTAAACTGTTTCGAATGATGTGAGTTAGGGATTGGATTAGGTTCGTCTCGAATAACAAGGAGAATAAGAATCTAGTAAAACACTAAACTTCAAGTTTTAGGAATCCTAAAATAAATGCATGAGTTGATTGACTATAGATGACTAAATGCACTACCAAGTAACTAAAGTTTGTTCCTGGTTCGACTCCCAGTCCCACTTTTAATGCATCATTAGTGTTTATATATAGGGTGTACCGCAGCTAACCCACCACACCTTTGATACATTGAAAACGTACTGGACGCCCACCAAAAACCCTAACAGAATTTCACACCACCTTAATGTACCTGTAAATTCATGATTACGTTCCGGACCGGAATCATCAATTTACCTTACATTAGGGTTTTATGTCCTTCTATGAACCTAGCCTAAAAACACATTAAAGCAAATAAGTTTCACAAGAAGATATCACAACAAACACGTTGGGTTACAATGAGGCATTATCAACGAAATGAGGCTTTGTAATAATGAGGTCAATTGCATTGGTTTGCAACGACTTGCAAGCATAACAAAATTTTAAGCATGGGCTACCACTCACCCGAGGAGCCCTTTAAGTGAAATGTTTCTCTGAGTTGAGTGGATAATGTAGTAATTGTCTTTCATAGATCAACATGCAAATTGATAATACATATGCAAGCAAGTTTGTAATTACGACAACTATTAAGTATAAGTTTTATCTTAGTTGACTATAGAAAATAGTTCATATTTGGCCAGCCATGTTTACGAGTAACATAAATAATTAAATGTTCAAAGAAAATCAAATTAAGAAAAATCAAGTTTAATATAACAAACAATCATGTTTTTAGAAAAGTTTCTGTTTTGCGACTCGTACCTTACTAGTTTGCATACTTGTACATATATTTTGGGTGAAATTAAGTGGAATTTCCGGTTCAAAAAAAAAGAGGGCATTAACCATTACCCATGGTCTAATTAGTCAATAATGAACTTAATTGACCCTAACTACCACGAATGCTCTTAATTGGCTATCATTGACTATAAATTACTTCTAGTTATCATAAATGACCAGTAACGATCATAATTGACCATCATCAACCTTAATTTTTTTTTTTTTTGGATCGGTTAAGGGCATCACCTCGGTACCCCATTTCGAATCCCCATTTCCGCATCGTCCCCGAGGGCATAAGCCCTTTCAACGTCAAGGGGTGTATTTTAGCAGGCCCTAGGATTCGAACCGTGTACCTCTCCCGGGTGGGAACCTCCCTAATAAGTAAACCTTCCCACCTCTCCCCAACTGAGCTGGGATTCATTGGCATATCATCAACCTTAATTAACCATCACAAATTTTGTAAACCGTCGTGATAAGCAATTATTTGATGATAATGGTACACTCCATCGCATCTCATGTCCTTATACTCCACAACAAAACGATCGAGCCGAAAGAAAACACTGGCACATTGTTCAGACCGGTTTGGCTCTCCTATTCAATAGTAATGTTTCACCAACTTATTGGGTGCATGCCTTTAGCACAACGGATTACATCATTAATCGCTTACCAACCAAAGTTCTCAATGATCAATCTCCATATGAAGAAACCAATATACACAAATATTTGAGTGTTCGGTTGTCGGGTTTATCCTTATCTTCGTGACTATGCGGCACATAAGTTGGCTCCAAGAAGTATATTGTGCTTGTTTCTTAGTTACTGCACTAAATACAAAGGTTTCAAGTGTCTTGGCCCAGACAACTCTAGAATTTTTATCACTTGCCATGCTTGCTTTGACGAGCGTACCATGCCATTAAAGGGGACATCTCCTCACTGGATTTATCCTCACCTCTCCTGAAAGACATTTGATGATGAGGGTCTCCCTATGCCACAAACACCTTTACCTACTCAATCACCCAAACGTAAACCACCACCATCTCCACATACTTGTACTTATTGTTCTAATCTAGACCATTCTCACACCCAAAACTCACTTCCCAAAACAACAACTGAAGCCCAATCCAAGAACATTCAAACTAGCAATCTCCCATCAGCCACTGAAGCCCACTTTGAAACCCACACTGAACCTACCATACCCACACCTTCACCTCTTATTCAGCCCATTAATGAATCGGCCCAAAATACTATCTCGGCCAAATCCATCCCATGTCCCCAATCTACTATTCCACCATCACAACCCCAACCTGACATTCCACCTTCCACTATTTCGGCCCCAACCAATCATATACTGCAGATTCCTTCCAACTCACACCCAATGGTTACTCGTGATAAAGCTGGAATTTTCTCACCTGAACTCCCATAACCTATATCTCGCCCTCTTTTCTTAAACTGAACCCAAAGGTTTTAAATATGCTAACAAACACCCTCATTGGATTGATTCCATGCACAAAGAACTCACGGCACTTCAAAATAATCATACGTGGACGCTTGTTCCAAGACCCAAACACCACAATATGTTGGGCCAAAATGGTTGTTTCGTACCGAATATCGATCTGATGGCTCCATTGAAAGATGCAAGGCTCGCTTAGTCGCCCAAGGTTTTAGCCAAATGCCTGGCTTGGACTATTCCCACACGTTTAACCCAGTTCTGAAAGCTTCAACCATTCGTGTGGTGTTATCGCTGGCTGTCATACATGGTTGGAAACATCACCAAGTAGATGTCAATAATGCTTTTTGTCCACGGAGCAGCCACCGGGGTTTGAATACCCGCATTTTCCTAACCATGTTTGCTTACTCAATAAGTCACTCTATTAACTTAAACAGGCACCACGGGCTTGGTTTCATCGTCTTAGCACTTTTTTACTAACCTTAGGTTTTGTTTGCAGTAGGGCTGATCCTTCTTTATTTATATTCAAGAAAGGTTCATAAATCTTATACCTTCTTGTATTTGTGGATGACTTAATCTTAGCAGGAAATGAAGAGACTCTTATGAATGGCTTTGTTACTCGACTAAACCAAGAATATGCTATCAAGGATCTGGTTATTTGAATTACTTTCTGGGTCTTGAGGTGACACGTACTTCTGTTGGTCGGTTTTTGACCCAATCTAAATATGCGCATGACATCTTGAGGTGAGCGGATCGTCTTGAAAGCAAACCTGTTCACACTCCCATGGCAGTAAACGAGCCTCTTACAACTTTTGGCGATTTACATTATGATCCTACGTTATACAGGTCCTTGGTTGGAGCTCTCCAATATCTTACAATCACTCGCCCAGACATTTCCTATGCTGTGAATCAGGTCAGCCAATTTTTTCAAGCTCCAACTATCTCTCACTTTCAGCAGGTTAAACGTATCCTTTGATATGCTAAAGGCAACATTGCCTTTGGCTTGGCATACCGCAAACTAGCTAAAACTAATATTCTTGGGTACTCTAACGCTGATTAGGCACGCTGTATTGACACTCGTCGGTCTACCTATGGTTATTCAATTTTCTAGTCTACTAATCTTTTATGCGAGTTACATGCTCTTCCTCCTAATCGGCCAACACTGTTATGTGACAACAAAAGTGCATTATTCTTAACTCAGAATCTGGTTTCTCACAAGCGTGCTAAACATATTGATCTTGATTATCACTTTGTTCGGGAACTTGTCTCCTCTGGGAAATTATACACATGCTTTGTTCCGACCAAGCTTCAGGATGCAGATATTTTCACAAAGAGTCTTCCTAGACCTCAGTTCGAATTCTTTCGTGATCGTCTCGGAATTCGTCCGCCACCTTTTCGCTTGAAGGGGGATGCTAGACAATAATTATCATTTATTATGATTTAATGTGTATTTAGTATTTCATTCATTCTTGTGACCTTTGATGTACATTTTTATTACTTTATAAAGTCTTGGCTCCCAATAGTTGGAGCATTGCATTCCTAAATTATTACATAAAGCCTCCTACACAATATTTTAGTAATGAGTTTTAGTCTTTAATATGTTTCCTCGAAAAAGTAGAAGACGTGTTGATAATTTGAGATTAAATATTAATCTCTATTTATTTCATCTATAAGAATAATAACAGATTAAATAATTTTCCCTTAATGCAGTATCTTACATGAATTGTTTTGATTGATTTTCAGTCTCTTATAATTATAACAAAAGCAGTGGATTGTGTGTTGATTATTAGAGACTTAATATCAGCCTCTGTTTATTTCTTTTACAAATCTTTAGAAACTGAAAATTTAAGATATTAAAAAGTAATTTCTCATCCCCGTGCCTTTTATTTGAAATGGAAGCATTTACGCCTAATAATTGGAGATTAAAAATCAATTGATGGTAATTTCTTATGCAAAATGCATTCATGTCTGTCACACCACGCCAAGGCGGAAACATGGGGATTTGATTCGAAAGGTTTTCAAGCACAAGGTTCGAGCAACACATAAGATTTATTTTAAAACGATACCATCAAAAGATAACCATTGTCATACATAATCAACCAAATCATATTATTGTCTGAAAATCTTTATAACAAATACCAAGCCACGACATGACCAACAATACTGAATTCTAACCGGTGATTTTACCACGACGTGCATGCTCAAACCTTTCTCCCAAGTCTCCGCTCCTCATAGTCAATTATTTGAAAACCATGCGAAAAAGATTTGTCAACATAATGACTGCCCTATGATTATCAAGGACATGGTAAGTTGTACATTCTTGTCGTTTACCATACAAGTTGTTCACCCGACTTGTGGACCTTTTTGTTAGTTACATGTGGGCTATAGTTCGTGTGTGTGACAATTAATACGTATTTCTCTGTTTACTTCATAAAATGTACGGTTTCGTGAATCTAGGGCGTTTTATCGTGAAAACGCATCTATTGTTAGCAAAATGGGCCCCGCGTGTCGTCATGGGTGTAGAATATTCCCAATCTCACACGTGTCGTCGTTTTATGAAAAAACGGACATTTTAACACATGTTTATACTTTGTAAAGCCAAAATGTAGCATTAACACATGTTAAGACGGTACTAACATATGTTTTCTTTGAATCCAAATCTTTACATTGATGTGTTAAGTTAGATTCCATATTCTAGATGTCTAATTCGGTTTCCAAATACTTGAATATGGTTCGAATAGCGTTTCACGAGTATGAGGAGGTTTAACATCATAGAATTCATGGGTTTGTGGATTCCAAAGTGGGTTATATTAGTGTAGTTATAATTATCTAAAAATTTCCCAAAAAATCGATCCTTTGATAGTTTAATAAAGCCATATGTTTCCACAAACTATAAACAAAATGTTTGTGCTTCCTTAATATCGACTTGTGTCACATAGCGGTGTTATATGCATTCAAGCGATCGTATATGAGTACATGTGTGTGTTTATAACTCGAAAACTAAAACACATTGGATCCAAACTTTCGTGATTCATATTGTTAGGTGTTATGGATCGATTAGAAGCTCGTGGGACAAGGGTTGTGGGTCAGGTGCACTAATAGGTGATCAGATCAAATGTGCTTATTAAGGAAGTGAAATGTTAGCAAGATAACATGCCACAAGAGAGTTGATTTGATCTAGCTAGGGGCTCGGTTGCTTTGTTCTCATTGACACAATGTTGCTCGTGCTCTCATACTTGTTTATGGAAAAGAGGAGTTCGATGGTCATTCTTTGGTCTTCGGCCTATTGTATAGAAGTGGGGAGAGGAGAGCTTGTTTCAAGTGGAGAGTTTATGAATGTACGTGTTAAGTGCAAGGCCTTGTGCTTCCTTATATAGGGCCGATGGGAGGTGAAGACAAAGGTGAAAGAGGTAAGTCAATTGTCCTAGGCTTCTTGCATTGTTTAAGGTTTCAATTCACCATTTTGTGTAAGATAGTGACAAGCTTGCATCCCTTTACCTTGGGCTGATTCTTGGGAAGAGATGTCAACAAAATTGGTAAGTGATCTTGTGTGGGAAATGAGAATTCTTTGGTCTAATATCCCTTCAAGTGTAAGTGAGTGTAGTTCTCATGTGTGTCCTCATTCTCATCCATATCCAAGCGTATATGTATGTGCATACATACATACATCATGTTTCAGCCAAGAGAGGTATCAAAAGAGGAGCAGTGCCTATCTCGGTTATAGGTATCAACAAGAAGTTTCATTTGTGTGAAAGATTGTGTGAGTTGTTTGCTTTTGTCTTATGCTACATGCATGTAGCCTTATCATTGTCATGTCCCTTTCATCTAATGATCTCGAAGCAAGTGTGGTGGTGTTTGTGTGGGTTTCGGCCAAGAGACATAGGTGGAAGGTGTTTGATTTTTTGTTTAGTTAAATAAGGTAGGTAGTTATGCATGGGAGGGTGTGGTGTGTATATGGAAGCTTCTATGTTAGTGTTTCTATTTGACAAAGGTATGTTTCTCTTTTTGTGTTTGGCTGATTATGGAAGCATCAACATCAAGAGGTATGATCAAATCTTTGTGCATAGGATGTGAACATCACATATCTTGTCCCTTTCCTTTGAGTTTCGGCCGATTAAGAGAAAGAGAGGGAGATATAGAGAGATGTTTAATGTGGATTATTCTTTCCTAACTATAATCATGATGAAAAGGACTAGTGCATGATCCAACTCTTGTTGTTTTCTCTTTGTGATTCGTGGGTGTGCATGTGTATATGTGTATATATGCCGAATGCATGTACGTATATCATGTATCCATGTGTTAGCCTTGAATCTTGATCTCCATTGTAGTGTAATTCGATTGTATACACATGTTTGAGTAGGCATAATGTTGTTGGATTAAAAACATTAGCTAACATAGGATATAATCGATCATCCATGCCAAAATGTAACATAGTCTTGTTTATGTTATATGAATGTTGAAGACGATATTAACATGTATTAACTTTCACAAGTTATAGGTTCATGAACACATGTTATTGGATGTTATTAGTTCTTATCCACATGTGTTGATATCTTGATGATATTTCATGATTTTCGTGTATTAAACCCATGAAACACTTTGTGATTATTCGGGTTTGTGTGGAATTGTGTATGCTTCCACTTGATTATTATCACGTGTATTGTGGTTTTGTTCATGTGCGGTAATCGGGTATCCGGTTGCTCTCTGTAGAGCGTGTTATTGGCTTGAGTGTCCAACGCAAATTGTCTTGTATCTGGTGGGTGTTGTACGCGTAAACGGATAGTCTATTGCATTTCTACAATAACTCAGGCTTTACTAGACTGAGAGGTATAATGTGTACAAAAATGTCTAATATGCACATGAAATGACAATAATAAGTAAAATGCATACGGATGTTGATCTCGATCTTCTTATTTGAGACTAAATATTAATCCTATAAAATGGCGTCATTTTTCATATGAGAACACTCTTTTAGTAATGAAATTTAGTGACCAATGTAGGATCGGCTTTTGACAAATCAACACAAAGATCACACAAGTATAAGCAAACTAGGTGTGGAAACCCTAATTCGCATGCAAAATGATAATAGTCAGATCAGAACACGTAAAGATTTCAATATGATTTCCACTAATATAAATGTTTTATAAAGCTTACAATGTAGTATATTAATGAAAAGACTCGTTTCTAGAACTCTCTAAACACACCTTACGAAACACACACTGACACACCTAACCAAATGACCACAAGTTATGTTGAAAACCAGCTTCAACATATATATAGAACTCTCATTCGACCTTTTCAAGGTGCAAATGAACTTCTCAATAAACAATCTACCATAACAAAACTACATTCGACCATGTTGATTTCCATTCGACCTCACGACTGGTCGAATGGGTTTGACAAACTTCAAATCTTCACTTTAAACGACGATCTTTGTACAATCTGAAAGCGATAGCCACATAATGCATCTAAAAACTCCCCCTTGGCTATTGCTCGGATTGATTATGCATTTCGAATCTTGATCATGATCTTGTTCTTAGCACGCTCACTCATTTCTGGTTCAGCTTGTTGAATTATGCATTTCTTTGGTTCAGATCTTATCTTCATCGTCTTTCCCAGCAGTTTTTCATAATCACAATCAGCATGAACTCCCCATGCGAAGCAGAAAATAGCAACCTTTTGGAACATCCAAGCAGGTTCTTTATCTCGCACATCAAAATGAATCTGATTGTAATACAATGAGTCGATATCTTCTTTCGAATAGTTTAGCAACCACATAGGATCGAACACACGTATCTTTTTGCACATCAACTTCAGATTCTTATCATGTAACACTATCACAGCTTCACCGGTAACCCAATCATAGTACCAGAACTCAAAATCTTTACTAAAATGGTGCTGGATATGAATCAAAGGAATCCTCTTCATCACCTTGGGAGGTTTATACTTCAGAGTAACCTTCGGTAGACCATTCTTTGGATCAATTTCATTCTTATGAACAATACGCTTCGGAAATTGAGGTCTACATGCATCCCATTTTGTATGACTCTCTCTCGTCATTCTTTCAGCCATCCATCCAATGAACTATACTAGTATTATCACAACCCGATATCTGGTGTCTATAGATGTCTCTCACAACCCAATATGTAAGTGTTTTGATCTCATGAAAATATGTGAAATACAAGATACCTTTCTCCCATTTTATACCAAAACATCTCAGCTGTGGAAATTCTTTCCATGCCAATGCACGTCCTTTGAAAACCTTGTTTTGATACTTGTAGACATCACCTTGAACTGCAGCTTTAGGCTGTCTCAATTCATCCTCTCTCAATTTCTTCAATAACACTTTCAAAGCATTAGATTGCTTGAAGACTTCAGGTTTTTCTGCTTCATTATCAAACACTTCATCAATAATCTTCTTGCTCTTTTCTTTAGCAATCTTTTCATCTTCATTGAGAGATTCTTCATTAATAGCAGGAATGCTGGATCTATCATGTATGTTGTAGTACTCTGGATATTCTTCATGAGAGATATCTTCAACCTCAACATGATTATACTTTTTAGCTTCAATCTCTTCAGCATCTCTCTGTTTAGACCACTAACTGAAACATATGGAATCTCTTTATCTTTCAGAATTTCTTCCAGTGACTTCCCAACTTGCTGCACCAAACCTTCAAGTATCTCTTTAGCAACCGCAGCACTGACCTCTCCATCTTCCAATTCTAGATCAGTATATTCAATCTGAAATCTCATGTCATTGTTCAAAAAGATATCAGTAAATCTTCCTATGATCTCTAGAGTATAACATCATCTTTTCTTCATAGCCTTCAGCATCTGCTTGTTAGCTTCAGTCATACCTTCAGCTTTCTTACTAAAAGTACCTTCCTTCTCTTGTGCCTGGCGCTCTTCAAACGAATACTGTGTAGCGTCATCATCATCAGAGTCTTTCGACCTAGTGGGTTTCTCTTTGTTCGTATTTCCACCACCCGAAGCATCATCATCATCAGAACTATCATCATCCTTATCATCTTTCTCATCATCATCAGTTCCACTGTAATCAAGTGGTTCTTCTTCTTCCTCCTCCTCCTCCTCCTCCTCGGTACCCTTAAGTTGTGGTGCTTTCTCGTACAGATTGTCATTTATCTTTCTCAACCTTTTATACTTATGATCAAAAACCATCTGCCAGAATCTTGGATACATAAGAAATTTATCTGTCTTCAATCCTTGAAACACTTCTTTCATATGGTGAAAAATCATCACAGATACGTTGTAAGGTTTGTTTAGGATAAGGGCAATAACCAATGAACACAGTTTATTTCTCCGCACATCAAAACCACCTCGAACAGGTCCAAAAACATGAAGTATCACATGAAGTAGATACTTGAATGAAGGTGATATGTTCACTTTCTGTAGCTGTGAGTCAGTGATTGGTCCGTTGTACTTCATTCTTAGGAAACATTCATGTTATACAGACCATGGCAATTCAATAGGATCTTCAAAAGAATCAGTCAGTTGTAGAACTTCCCTGAAATCGTTTTCTCAAACTAAGATCATCGTTCCCTGTATCTTGCTTTCTATCACTGATCTATTTTCCCAAAATGTTAAACCAGCATTCTCCTAAAACTCTACATAATGATCCTTGTAAATGGTGATAGGTTGAGCAATTGGGTGCACAATCCTAGATCTTCTCAGAAAATCAATCATTCTAGAAAATTCAACATATTTATCATCCACGGGTTCGATGTAAGCACAATAATTGTGTTTAACTTCAAATTTCAACTCTTTTCGTGCTGCATGTTCTGGGACATCTTGTTGTTGTTGTTGTTCAACCATTTATCCTGCAAAAAAAACACAATAAAAATACACAAAATTGTCAATTCGGATTCAAAATCAAAACTTGTCAAAAACTTTAAGTTCATTTGACCCATCGTGGGTTCGAATGAGTTTTATTTATATCGAATGAACATGAAAATTTTACCAATTAATCATTTACGATGGTTTTCCTAAAATCTAGGGTTCATAAAATCGGTTTTAATGATTTGTATTGTTTAAACATTAGATTTTGATTATTCTCCCACTAAAACCAACGATCAATGATTATCCATGATCAATAAGCAATAACAAACAGTTTTAAATGGTTACTCAAGATCCTATGGTTCATGAAGTAAAAACCACAAATCTGAAGTTGTTTGTGGATGAATACCCGTAAATCTTATGTTAAAATGATCAACAAAGTGTGAGGAACAATATTCAATGATCAATAAACAAAAATCAAAAGGGTTGGGTCAGAGAAAAATCGCCAAAGTCACTGTTGAATGGGGTTTGAATGACAAAGAACATATATATAAGGTCAGTTGATTTGACCCTTTCAAGGATCGAACGAGGATAAAATGTTTTTGATTCAATCTAAATAAAGGGTGAACCAAAGATCGAATGGAAGTTATGGAAAACTGATTTTTACCAAATTGTCCGATTCGATTCACGTTTTGTCAATTTCAAACATTTAAACCTTCAAATTTTCAAAATTTCAAAATTTCTCATTTTAATGATACAAAACTCGAATTGGCTCGTCAAACTTAAGAAAATGATCATCATCCAACATCGGTTATCTAAAATAACGCAGAAATGTAAAATATTTTGGATTTTTCTGAAATTTATGCTAAAACACACCAAAAATATTTTTGAGTTTTTGTATATGGAAGAATACAAACATAAAGAAATAAACTTTTTGTGATTTTCTGGTAAGAGGATCATATCAGTTTATGAGAGATCACATCACACCGTTGTTCTGTTTGAATTTAAGTGTACTGACTGTGTAACTCGGCAATTGCTGATATTGTTGTCCACATAAGCTTACACGCAGACCTTAATGTAATGCTTTAAAATGATACGCTTTATGTGTATTAATAACTAACTCACATGTGGTTCCCACACGCACGACGTACTCCCGTATCAAGGAATTTTGCACAAAGATTCATTGTAACGCATGATAATGCTGTTGTTATTCGTAATTACAAGATATGAGGCACAGAGGTATACAGGTCAGCAAATCAATGCTAAAGAGTAACATGTGCACTCTACCAGGTTGAGGTCTTATATCAATCATGATTTGCATCATTGATTAGATACGATGCATCAGATAATCTTTTATTATCATAAAACATTTGAAGTTCCTCATTCGGTAACTTTAGGTTTTGGCATTAAAGCTCTTTTGTTAAGATACCCTGACTTATCTAGGTCCGTAAATCAATACGACAAAAGATTAGTTAGGCTCTCTCCATATAACAATCAACATAGCGACCTGAAACCTCCGATTTTGGCAAACCCTTTCAAACGAAATTACGGTACTAAGAGCATATGCTCATTCGGTGTTCAGCCACATAGCAAGTAGTTCGTTATGTTTGTATCACTAAGGCACAGATTAATAAGTCTACGAAGCCTATCAGCACATCACACAAAGTTAACACACATCAGGTATTTGACTTTACAATGTTTAGAATGTGATAGATCCTCACTGATGTACTATCATATCCTATTTTTCTCTAGGAAAAATCATTTTGGAATTTTCTAATTTTAGGGATTTTTCAAGTTTTTCAATGTTTTTGGTTTTTCTGGAATAAAATGCTCCCCGTAAAATTAGAAACATATTTTTGGATTTTAATTCTTGAAAGCATAAAAACATAAGAAATTTGATAAACTGATGAGGAATTTAATCTTGCTTTTCCTTAATACCATTAGCTTTTAGTAAAAAATCAAATCGAGATTTGTCAAAAGCTTTGGTAAAAAGATCAGCTCTCTGATTATCAGTGTGGATTTTGACCATGTCAATCAGACATTTAGCATAGCAATCATGAATAAAGTGATACCGTATTCGGATGTGCTTAGCCTTAGAATGATTGACAGTGTTTTTAGTGAGTGCTATGGCTGCTTCATTATCACAATGAATTGTGGTTTTAAGAAATTGCAAACGGTAGTCGCGCATCTGCTGTTGAATCCAAAGAACCTGTGAACCGCAACTAGAGGCTGACACATATTTGGCTTCACATTTTGATAGAGCAACTGACGTCTCCTTCTTGCATTTCCAGATCATGAGCTTGCTCCCCAGAAATTGACATCCAGCCGTTGTGGATTTAGCGTCAATATCACAGCCACCAAAATCTGTATCACTAAATGTAATAAAGTCAAAGTTACATCATTAGGATACCATTGTCCATGCGAGGGACAACCCTTCAGATAACGTATGATTCTTTTAACAGCTGTAAGGTGACTATGTTTCGGCTTCGATTGGAATTGAGCATAAAGACATGTGGCGAACATTATATCCGACCGGTAAGCGGTCAAATATATTAAAGATCCAACGATAGCTCGAATCTCATGATTGGTTTGTATGGGAGTATCAATTGGCTTCGAATCCTCCATCTGGAATCGGCTCAAGACTTTGGATATGTATTTCGTTTGGTGAATGAAGATACCTGACGGAAATTGTTCAACTTGTAATCCCAGACGGAACTGCATCTCTCCCATAGAACTCATCTCAATGTTTTCCTGCATAACCTTTTCGAATTCCCTGCATAAAAGTTCATTAGTAGAACTAAATATAATGTCATCAACATAAATGTGTACTATAAGCAACTCACCCTCTGTTCGTTTCGTGAACAGGGTACAGTCAACTAGTCATCTCTTGAATCCCTTGGATAGAAGATATGTGCTAAGCTCCTCGTACCACTGTCTCGGGGCTTGGTGCAAACCATACAAAGCTTTGTTTATCTTGTAGACCTTATCCGGTGGATAGGATCCTCAAAGCCTGGTAGTTGCCCAGCATAAACTTCTTGCCACACCGTAGAGAAAAGCACCTTTAACGTCCATCTGATACACCTTGAATTTCATATAAGATGCATACACAAGAAACATTCGGATTGCTTCAATGCGCGCAACCGGTGCATAGACTTCATTATAGTCAATTCCCTCCGTTTGAAGAGAACCTTGTGCCACCAATCGAGCTTTGTTCCTTACGATAACTCCTTGATCATCCTTCTTGCACTTAAACACCCATTTAGTTCCTATCTTCTTCCTATATGGTGGTAAATCGGTCAACGTCTAGACTCCGATTTTCTGAAATAGTTGTAACTCTTGCTTCATCGTATCCACCCATGATTCGTCTTGTAAAGCTTCCCTGTATGTTCTTGGTTCAACCTATGAAACATAACATGCAAAAGACCAATAATTCTGATGACTTGATTTCTAAATTTTGGTATATAGGGCAATGGCTCAAATGTTATCATGTGATGATGCACGCCTCAATTATCCATGTGTCATCATGCTGCTTCCAGGATCACCAATAACTTGTTCTAACGAATGGATCTGATGAATCTGATATTCCGGATGTTCAGGAACAGGAACCACCGTTTGAACATTCAAGTTCTCTGCCGTGTCCAGATCATTACCTGTATTCGAGGAAGATGGAATATCTGGATTAGGGTTCACTGGAGGTGATACTGTAGTATTCTCCAGGACTGCTTCACTAGTAACTTCTTCCTCGTCTTCCGACTTAGAAGAATCAAGCGTTGTCGAATCTTCCTAGAATATCTCTTCTTCAACTACAGGAGCATTGATATCATCAGAAGCCGCTGCTGGAGGAGTCACGGTGATCGGACACACTAACGGTGAAGTTACTACATTCTCACAGTCGTAATATAGTCGTAAAACAACCTCTTCAACCAAACTTTCTACATTGAATGACTCAAAAAGTTCTTTGTAGTCAAACATCCAATCGGGCCTATTTCCTGGAACATTCTGAGTGTAGCGTTGAACATCAACATTGGCCACTTTTCAACCTGTCGAGTTCTTTTGTTAAACACGCGTTTAAGTGGTGTCGCATATTCAACAAAATAACCTTCATCAGCTTTCGTTCCAAACTTCTCTGTAAGATTCAACATCGTACATGGCGCCCCGAATGGCTCTAGAAACTCTAAATTCGACTTCCGTCTGTTAAGCCGTTCATAAGAAGTATTTCCAAACTTCTCACTGTTAACACACGGTTCAAAGTATAACAGGCTGCATGAACAACTTCATTCCAGAACATAACCGGAAGATTAGAATCTTCAAGCATAGTTCGAGCCGCTTCGATTAAAGTCCTGTTCTTTCTTTCTGCAACACCGTTCTATTGTGGAGTATATGGTGCACTGTACTCGTGGTGAATACCCTTTTCATCGCACAATGCATCCATCATAGAATTCATGAACTTCGACCCGTTGTCACTTCTATTTCATTTGATTTTCAAACCATAAATGTTTTCCAATCTGGTAACCAGAATCTTCAGATTATTGAACATTTCGCTCTTGTGCTGCATGCACATCACCCACGAAAATCTTGCATAATCGTCAGTAACCACAAGACAGTATAAATCTCCGTTTATACTTTTACACTTCACAGGTTCAAATAGGTCCATATGTAAACGCTCAAGTGTAATGCTAACAGAGGTAACTTTCTTAGGTTTTTGGGAATGTTTGTGCTATTTTCCCTTCTTACAGCTCACACACTTATTATTCAGATGAAAATGTTTCACATTCACTCCTTCTACTAGCCCGTTCTTCACCAAGTTATTCATTTTCCTTAGGTGAATACGCCCCATCCCTTTGTGCCACATAATAGATTCTTTCTCTGTTGCCTTAGACAGAAAAACATGTCACTTGCCCCTATGTAGTACTTGCTTTGCTCATGTCAAGAATGTATAGATTATTCACTCTCAGAGCTTTAAGTATGATCCACTCTTTGGGTATTTCAAAACCATGCTTCGGGATGTAGCAAGATTTGTCATCAAAGTGTACAGAAAACTTCTTGTAACAAATTTGAGACGCACTCGGCAGATTATAGTGTGACACCCGGCAAATTCTGGTTAACAACGTTGTCTAGATGAAAGTCTACCTTAGCGAGTCACGCGTATATTGTACTTAACTGGGTTAGTTAAGTCGGGTTATGGTTCGGGAACTATTGGTTAGTCTAGAAGATCATTGGATGTTAGTCTAGAGGTTCGTAAGAGGTCAGTCCTTAACCAAGTGTACAAACGGTGACGATTTGTAGGATCGTCAGGACATACGGAACGTACGAGTCTCGAGTCCCGGGAATTGGTGAACGAGTGTAAATATGTGTATTTACTTGTGTTATGTGTTTACAATCATTATGTGACTTGTCGGTACGTGAATATGCATTAACATATGTTAAAACGGGGTTTAACGCGCAAAACGCACAAAACCAACCCCTATAGGCGATTAGGAAGCCTAATCACCTATAGGGGAGGCGAGTAGGGAACCCTAAGGGCGAGTAGGGCCCTACTCGTGTATAGGTAAGGGCGAGTAGGCCCAATCACATGAACATTCAGGCGATTAGGAGCCCTAATCGCCTGAAACTGCTGCATACTCGCTAGTAACGGGCTGGACGACTAAAAACGACTATAAATACCATACTTAACCTCCTAAACTTCATTATACCAACCCTAGTCGTCCCATAACCCGCCCCAACACATAAACAACCTCTGGAAGGCGATTTTTGATCAAAACTCAAGGTTTCAAGCTTGAATCATCCTATTTTCATAATCCTAAGGTTTGATTTTCATCCATAACTCTTTATAAACGTTTTTAATCAATCCCTAATGGTCCAGACCTGTTCTTAAACGAAAAAGCTTTCTGATAATCGTCAATAAGGGTTGTTAATCGGATTATAACTAATATGCATGCATTATGGGTGTGTATGATTAGAAAGCTAGGGTTTTTATGATTCATGATGATGATTTGATATGTTATTATGATAGATCAGTATTGATATTGATAGTATGATGATAGGAATCTCAGTAATTGGATATTAGGGTTATGATTACGCGTGTTAGTATGATGTTGCATGCTATGTGAATGGTGTTTGGATTACTTGGTTGCATGCAGGACTGATCATACGAGGTTAAACGAAGGATTTTGGGTTAAACATGTTTAGGATAGTGTTTGGGATGATATTGGGTGGTTACACACGTTCTGGATCTGATTTGGAGCGTTAAACGCGCGAAAAACCTAAACAGCAAGGTTACAGGCGAGTAGCATTCCTAATCGCCTATGTTATAGGCGAGTAGGGTGCTAATCGCCTATAACATAGGCGAGTAGAGGCCTACTCGTGTGAAAGATCAGGTGATTAGCCCTAATTGCTAGTAAGTTCATGTGAATAGCCCTAATTGCTAGTAAGTTCATGTGAATAGCCCTAATTGCTAGTAAGTTCATGTGAGTAGCTCCTAATCGCCTATAATAGAGGCGAGTAGGGTTCCTAATTGCTAGTTGACCAACCTAATTGCTAGTTGACTTTTCCTAATCGCGTGCACTGCTGCTGTAAGTGTAAATTAGCATTCCGAGACCCGATTTAACATGTAGTAACATGCTAGGAACCCCGTAACATGCCTAATAACTTGGTAACATATATTTGGATGTAATTCGGTGATACGTGAACAATGTGCTATAACTTGTTGTGCGTTAACGTATGTTAAGTGTAATTGCGTTATTGTATGTTTTGGAGCGTAAACATAACACGGGGAGTCTCGGGTCACCAATGGGATGTCGAGTCTTGTACTTTGGGTCAGTTAAACAGTCATGGTGTTTTCAAACGAACTTGGTTATGGTCTGGACATCTAGGGACTAATTAACCTGCGGGTTATTAGTCTAAGTACTTGTAACTGTCGTATGTTAGGTCGCCGCTTTACGGGACTAGCATAGCAGCTGAGTTTACTCGGGTTAAGGAGTAACGCAACTTAAGGTGAGTTTACGGCCCCTCTTTTAAACTGGTTTTATACTTTCGGAGGAGAAAACATGTGTTAAAACGGTTATTTGGTAACTACTGTCATACTATGGGTTTCTATTGTGTACTACACGATCTTTGGAAGTCCCGGGGGGAACCATGAATGTGCGGGTTTGCACAACGGGGAAATGTGAATAGCGCTATTGGGAGTGACCAACCCTGCTCGTCGACTTGGAGGGTCGGCGGGTGCATATTGTCTCAAACAGGAACAACAGGAACAACAGGAACTACATCGGGCATACTTTTGGTATTCGCGTTAGTAATGGTTTTCCAATCGTGGTAGTAACAAAACGTACGCCTAGCTAGCGTATACTGGTTTTCGATTTATTATAGTATGGACAGGTGGACTTGGTACTTGGATACAAAACCTGTAAACTCACCAGCATTTTTGTGCTGACGTAAACTTTTACATGTTTTCTCAGGTCGCTAAGGTAGCACGACTGGACTAGGGCGCACGCGTCTGCACGGCGTCTAACTAGGGTTGCATGGTCTTTTGAACGTTGAACTATTATTTCATTGTTGAGATACTGTTTTTGAATAAGCTTCCGCTGTAAACGGGATTTTAAACTATGTTTTGAAACTGCATTTATATTCATTTAGACTTGTTTATTGTGATCGTTGGTTTGGATCCTGGTTTGTCATGCGCCTCGCGGTAAAACTCCGCAAGTGGATTTTGAGGGTGTGACAGATTGGTATCAGAGCCAATGGTTATAGTGAACTAGGACTGCATGTAGAGTCTAGTCTATAGCCGAGTCGCACACACTAGACGATCACATGGTACTAAACGTTATAGTGGTTTACGTATGGTCTTGTCGGGGTGTCTCTAAATCGTTGGTCTTTCTACGTTACATCATCCGTTCTATCTTAGGTTGGGTTACTTGTTATCTAGGCAGTGTAGTCTATTGGAGTAACTCGTGTGCTCTTGAGATTTGTCCAAGGCTCGGACATCTCCCTTCCGCACTCCAATAGAAACACTTGTCATGAACTACCGTAGTATTACGGTGTGTAGCTAAGAGTCTATGTTCGGTGATTTGAACTTTGAACTAAGGGAACACTGGGAGGACCATGTAGAGCGGTTTATCATTTTGGGTGCACACAAAATCATAAACCGAAATGCATGGAAGCCCTAGTGAGCTCTGGGTTTGAATGGATAGTCCTGGATTGGATCTAGCTTTGATCTTGCGAACGCTAGTGGTTACCAGTAGCTGTGAAACTAAATTTTCTCGTCCTTTTTGTCGGAATCATGTCTGGAGTGCGAGGAGGACGTGGAGGTGGCCGCGCTGGTGGGCGTGGTGGTGGCGGTCGTGGTGGTGGCGGTCGTGGAGGTGTGGAACCTCAAGATGACTGGGTCTGAGATTGAGAAGTATACGGTAAGGCGTAATGAGTTGGCAGTGCTGTGTCCTGATCTGCATGTGCCAGAGTTCAGGAGGATTGAACACTATGTCTCGGGGTTAGTACCGGAAATCGCAGGGTTAGTGGCTGCGGGAAATCATCCTACATACGCAGAGGTGGTCCGATCGGCTCATAGGATGACCAACTTAAAGGTGAATGAGGGTATTTTGCCTGCTAAGGGTTCGACTGTTAAGGCCCCAGAGAATAACAAGCGCAAGTGGGAAAATGACGGGAAGGGATCTGGACCAGCACAGCAGAATAAGAGGTTCGACAATGGGGGTTCTTCTTCTTCTTCGGGTAACAAACAGGGTGGTTATGCGGGGAAACTGCCTAAATGTAACAAGTGTGGACGTCATCATCAAGGGAACTACGACAGTAACCGTTGTCATCGCTGCCAGCGAATTGGGCATTTTGCTAAAGATTGTCGGGTTACACTTCCATCGACCCAGGCCCCGACTACTAACTCAGCTCCTACTACTCAAGGGACTACGGGAAGACAAGGATGTTACAACTGTGGTGAGACTGGGCATTACAAGAAGGATTGCCCAAAACTGAAGCAGGGCGGGAACAACGGTAACGGGAACAACGGGGGCGGCGGCAGAAATGCACGTGCCTTCGTCATTGGAGCCACTGAGGCTAGACAGGATCCTGACACAGTTACCGGTACGTTCCTTCTCAATAACCGTTCTGTTAGTGTGTTATCTGATTCTGGTGCCGACAAGAGTTTTGTATCCATGGAAGTTAGTCGACTGCTAGATGTAGTACCCGTACCATTAGAGACTAAGTATATTATTGAGTTGGCTGACGGTAAAAAGATTGAAGCTACTAGTATCCTTCGGGAGTGTCAATTAGAGTTGTCGGTTTATCGTTCCCCATCGACCTTATGTCGGTACCATTGGGTAGTTTTGACGTTGTGGTAGGAATGGATTGGTTATCTTTGTATCGCGCGGAGATCGTCTGTTACGATAAGGTTATTCGGATTCCTCTCCCTGATGGAGAATTTCTTTCTGTGTACGGTATCAAGGGTGGTGTTCCGCTAAACATCATCTCTAGCATGAAAGCCCTTAAGTGTCTTCGAAAGGGTTATCCAGCCGTTTTGGCACTTTTATCTGTTTCCTCTGGTGATGAGAAGAAGATCGACGATATTCCAGTTGTACGCGAGTTCCTGATGTTTTTCCCGATGATTTATCTGGTCTTCCTCCTCATCGTCAAGTCGAGTTCGGTATTGATCTTGTACCAGGGGCTGCTCCTATTGCTCGGGCCCCCCTACCGTCTTGCACCTCCCGAGATGCAGGAATTGTCTAGTCAGTTACAGGAACTCTTGGGCAAGGGTTTCATCAGACCAAGTTCTTCCCCTTGGGGAGCCCGATTCTATTTGTTAAGAAGAAGGATGGAAGTTTCCGGTTGTGTGTGGACTACAGAGAACTGAACAAATTGACCGTCAAGAACCGTTATCCTCTTCCACGTATTGATGATCTATTCGACCAGCTTCAGGGTTCTAGTTATTATTCCAAGATCGATTTGAGGTCCGGTTATCACCAGCTGCGCGTCAGGGAGGCTGACGTTGCAAAGACTGCTTTTCGAACACGTTATGGCCATATCGAATTCTTGGTCATGCCTTTCGGTCTCACGAACGCACCGGCGGTTTTCATGGACTTGATGAACCGCGTCTGTAAACCATATCTGGATAAGTTCGTCATTGTGTTTATTGATGACATTCTGATCTACTCCAAGAACGAGACCGAACACGGGGAACATCTGCGGTTAGTTTTGGAACTCTTGCGACGGGAACAACTTTACGCCAAGTTCTCAAAGTGTGACTTTTGGTTACGCGAAGTTCAATTCCTAGGACATGTGGTTAATGCATTAGGGATTCATGTCGATCCAGCTAAAATCGAAGCAATCAAGGACTGGGGAGCACCAAAGACGCCAACTGAGGTGCGGCAATTCCTAGGCCTTGCAGGCTACTATCGTCGTTTCATTCAGGGGTTCTCGAAGATTGCTCAACCCCTCACCACTCTCACTCAGAAGGATAGGAAGTTCGACTGGGGTGAACCACAAGAGTCAGCGTTTGAAGAACTGAAGTCTAAACTGTGTTCTGCTCCTATTTTGTCTTTACCTGTAACACCCCAACCGATGGCGGAATCATTGAGGTGCCACGTAGTGACGATTGTTCAAAAGCACATGGTACTAAAATGTAAATATTATTGAATAAACCAGAATTGTCTTACATGATAATGGAAATTACATTGTCTAAATGAAATATAAATATGGAAATGACTGAAATAAAATAAAGCACTAAAAGTCTCTTGCTAAAGCATTAGATCAAACTGCACCTGAAACATGTACAAATAGATTTGGTCAACATATGAAATGTTGGTGAGCATTCCTAGTTTTGATATATATAGTAGGTTAAAAAGTTATACAATTCAAGTGCAAGCTACAGTGCAAATATGTAAACTATGTATCATACAAATGAGTGAAATCAACCCTGTGACTGTATAATGTACTGTATGAACTGTAGTGTACTCAACCAATAAATGGATGATAACTTAACACTGGCCACGGATTCTCCGATGAAAAAGGGGGAGAATCAATCTAGGCGGGTTGTCAATCCAAATAGCGCTATCCAATGTTAAGGTCGGCTTGTACCATGTTAATGATTTCACTAAGTACAAATGTATTCCACATGTATTGTTTAAGCATAAGCACGTTGTAAGCAATGCACATAGTACTAGAATTGTATTGTGAAAATGTAAACTTGTATTTGAAATTTGTAATAGTGTACATGAATCACCCCAAAAATGTATAAAAGTAAAGAGGGGATAGGAAGTACTCACAGTTCACGTAATAACTTTGAAATTGGACTTGGACAACGAAATATGTGTTGGAACTATCTCAAAGTATCAACCTAAAGAATTTGATAATGTGTAAGGGAAATAACTCTAGGATATATGTATTTCTAGGGCTTCGAATTTGGGGATAAGTATTCGTTTTGATTAATAAATAAATTGTTAATTAATTGAGAGAAATTGGTAAATATATAAACAAAAGTCTTTTGTAAATTTTAAATTGAATATAGTCACAACATAAGGTTTTAAGTATGAAAATAATTTTTATAGAATTATTTTCTTGTAAATAGAATATTTAATCTAATTATTTCAAATTGTCAAAATATGACTTTAATATCTAAAGATATTAAAATCAAAGAATTTCTGAATTAAAAATTGTATTTCAGTTCTAGATGAATAGAAATAATTTATGTAAAATTTTGGTACAAAAATATTGTAAAATGAATTTATTATGAATTATTTATGATTAAAACTAACAAAAATTAATTAAAAATATAAAATAAACGATTTTTCTGAAATAAAAATATTTTCTGGAATGTTTAAGAATATACAAGTTTAGGATAATTTTTGTGAGATTTAATAAAATCGTTTAGATATTTTTATAGAATTTAATAAATATAAATGAATAAACTCGTATTATTAATAATATATATTAAATAAATTATTTTTGAAAAACTAAAAATTGGGTAATGAACTTTCTCATCAGATTAATATAAGATAATTTTTGTAGAATTTTTAAAAATGTTTTAGTATTTTTAAATGAATTTATAAGATTATAAGTATTATATATATATGATTTGCTTAAAAACAAAAACAAGAAAAAGGTTTGTCCAACACGGGACTCGAACCCGCGTGGACCAGCAGACAAGCACCAGACACAACCACCTGGTCTAGACCAGTGGTTGTGTTTGGTTGTGGTTTATATAAAATAAATACCAAACACCCATGACATGTTCTTCCCCAAATAATTGAAATCGAGCCCTAGAATCAGCAATCAAATGATTTAACAAGCAATAACCCGATTCATCATGGGGTTATTGCTTGTTGATAGTAGATGAACAAAATCCATAAAAAAAATCCAACATACCAAACAGATTTGATCAAAACGAGTGGTCAAGACCCGAAGCCAAGAAAAACTCGATTAAACACCAAGAGCAGAGGAATTGAACAAGAATTGAGGATTGGGGTTTGTTAATCGCATGTATTTGTGTGTGTGTGCAAGTTTGATTGAATTATAATCACGTATTTATAAGGTTTCAATTATCTTGACCAAGATCTAGTCAACCGCGTTAATAAAGCCTAATTATGAACGAATTACGCGATAATTGAGCATGGTTTGACTGGACAAAGTCGGAATCGTGTAATTATGCCATTAATGCGTCCAAGATTGTTGACTTGTTTCCTTTTCTTCTTGTTTATTACGCACAGCAGCAGCAGATGCCAAAGGAAAAAAGAAAATAGCGATTTAGGAGGGGTTAAATACATTAATGGTTGAAATATAAACCAAGTGTGTGTGTGGCTCAGTGGTATACGCGTGTGTGTGGTTTCAGTCTTGCCCGGGTTCGATTCCAGGCAAAGGCAACCTTATTTTTTTTTTTTTTAAGGTAGAGGGAAGGGAATGTGGGCTTGGGTCTGCTGGGCCTGCTGGCTTGGGCCGGTTCAAACTTGGGCTCAGATGATGGGCTTCAAGTATGGGTAAGAAGATGGTTGGGTTTGTTAATGGGTTAGGATGTGTGGTTTTAGTTTAGTCTAAAAAATATGATGATTATTATTATTATTATCATTATTATTAATATCATTATTTTTGTATAAATATATATATATATATATATATATATATATATGATGAAAAAGTGACGGATGTCACATTACCTGAGGGTCCTGATGATTTTGTTGTTTACTGTGATGCTTCCATTCATGGACTCGGTTGCGTGTTGATGCAACGCGAGAAAGTGATTGCGTATGCTTCTCGTCAACTCAAAGTGCACGAGAAGAACTACACAACTCATGACTTGGAGTTGGGTGTCGTGGTATTCGCGTTGAAAATTTGGAGACATTACTTGTACGGTACCAAATGCACCATCTACACCGATCACAAGAGTCTCCAACACATTTTCGACCAACAACACTTGAACATACGGCAGCGTCGCTGGATTGAACTTTTGAACGACTATGATTGTGCTATTAAGTACCATCCTGGCAAGGCGAATGTTGTAGCAGACGCCTTGAGCAGGAAAGAATCTACTAAACCTCGTCGCGTTCGGGCGTTGCAGCTCACTATTCATTCATCACTACCTGATCAACTCCGTTCTGCCCAGTTGGAAGCTTTGAAGGAGGAAAACCTTAAAGCTGAAACTATGCACGGTGCCGACAAGCACCTCGAGCGAAGGCCTGATGACCTGCACTATTTCGCAGAACGCATATGGGTTCCTTTATTCGGGGGACTACGGGAGCTTGTCCTTGATGAGGCTCATAAGTCCCGGTATTCTATTCATCCTGGTTCGGATAAGATGTACCAAGATCTGAAGGTGCTTTGCTGGTGGCCAAACATGAGGTCGGACATAGCCTCATACGTGAGCAAATGCTTGACCTGTGCTAAGGTCAAGGTGGAGTACCAGAAACCGTCGGGTCTCTTGCAACAACCTGAAATTCCGGAATGGAAATGGGAACGGATTACTATGGATTTTGTCACACAACTTCCTAAGTCACCAAGCGGGAATGACAAGATATGGGTGATTGTCGATCGGTTGACGAAATCAGCTCATTTTCTTGCTATTAAGGAGACCGACACCATGGATCGTTTGGCTCGTCTTTACTTGAAAGAAGTTGTTTCCAAGCACGGGGTACCAGTTTCTATTATCTCGGATCGTGACTCCCATTTTACTTCTCATTTCTGGAAGTCTTTGCACAAGGCTTTGGGTACCCAACTAGACATGATTACGGCTTATCATCCACAGACTGACGGTAAGAGTGAGCGCACGATTCAAACTTTAGAAGACATGCTGCGGGCATGTGTGATCGATTTTGGAAAGGGTTGGGAAGCTCATCTGTCGTTAGTAGAATTCTCGTATAATAACAGTTATCACACGAGCATCAAGGCTGCTCCGTTCGAAGCATTGTATGGACGGAAATGCCGTTCTCCTCTTTGTTGGGCTGAAGTGGGTGAGAGTCAACTCACTGGGCCTGAACTAGTGTACGAAACTTCGGAAAAGATCGTACAGATTCGAAATCGGTTAGCGGCGGCACGGGACCGGCAAAAGAGTTATGCTGATCAGCGTCGCAAACCACTGGAATTCCAAGTCAATGACAAGGTACTTCTAAAAGTCTCACCGTGGAAGGGCGTCATACGCTTTGGGAAGCGTGGCAAACTCAATCCGCGATATGTCGGCCCATTTACGATCCTGGAACGGATTGGGCCGGTGGCATATCGACTTGATCTACCGACGGAGCTCGGTAACGTACATAACGTCTTTCACGTGTCAAACTTGAAGAAGTGGAAGAACCTGTGGAGATCCTTGATTACAAGATTCGTAGCCTACGTCACAGCAAGATTCGTATCGTTAAGGTTCGGTGGAACTCGAACCGGGGACCGGAGTATACGTGGGAACGGGAGGATCAGATGAAGTCTAAGTATCCTCATCTTTTTCCTAAGGAAGCGTTCGAGTCGAGACATGTCTCTTCGGCAGCTGAATGAATCTCGGGTCGATCAGACATTTAGCATAGCAATCATGAATAAAGTGATACCGTATTCGGATGTGCTTAGCCTTAGAATGATTGACAGTGTTTTTAGTGAGTGCTATGGCTGCTTCATTATCACAATGAATTGTGGTTTTAAGAAATTGCAAACGGTAGTCGCGCATCTGCTGTTGAATCCAAAGAACCTGTGAACCGCAACTAGAGGCTGACACATATTTGGCTTCACATTTTGATAGAGCAACTGACGTCTCCTTCTTGCATTTCCAGATCATGAGCTTGCTCCCCAGAAATTGACATCCAGCCGTTGTGGATTTAGCGTCAATATCACAGCCACCAAAATCTGTATCACTAAATGTAATAAAGTCAAAGTTACATCATTAGGATACCATTGTCCATGCGAGGGACAACCCTTCAGATAACGTATGATTCTTTTAACAGCTGTAAGGTGACTATGTTTCGGCTTCGATTGGAATTGAGCATAAAGACATGTGGCGAACATTATATCTGACCGGTAAGCGGTCAAATATATTAAAGATCCAACGATAGCTCGAATCTCATGATTGGTTTGTATGGGAGTATCAATTGGCTTCGAATCCTCCATCTGGAATCGGCTCAAGACTTTGGATATGTATTTCGTTTGGTGAATGAAGATACCTGACGGAAATTGTTCAACTTGTAATCCCAGACGGAACTGCATCTCTCCCATAGAGCTCATCTCAATGTTTTCCTGCATAACCTTTTCGATTTCCTTGCATAAAAGTTCATTAGGAGAACTAAATATAATGTCATCAACATAAATGTGTACTATAAGCAACTCACCCTCTGTTCGTTTCGTGAACAGGGTACAGTCAACTAGTCATCTCTTGAATCCCTTGGATAGAAGATATGTGCTAAGCTCCTCGTACCACTGTCTCGGGGCTTGGTGCAAACCATACAAAGCTTTGTTTATCTTGTAGACCTTATCCCGGTGGATAGGATCCTCAAAGCCTGGTAGTTGCCCAGCATAAACTTCTTGCCACACCGTAGAGAAAAGCACCTTTAACGTCCATCTGATACACCTTGAATTTCATATAAGATGCATACACAAGAAACATTCGGATTTCTTCAATGCGCGCAAACCGGTGCATAGACTTCATTATAGTCAATTCCCTCCGTTTGAAGAGAACCTTGTGCCACCAATCGAGCTTTGTTCCTTACGATAACTCCTTGATCATCCTTCTTGCACTTAAACACCCATTTAGTTCCTATCTTCTTCCTATATGGTGGTAAATCGGTCAACGTCTAGACTCCGATTTTCTGAAATAGTTGTAACTCTTGCTTCATCGTATCCACCCATGATTCGTCTTGTAAAGCTTCCCTGTATGTTCTTGGTTCAACCTATGAAACATAACATGCAAAAGACCAATAATTCTGATGACTTGATTTCTAAATTTTGGTATATAGGGCAATGGCTCAAATGTTATCATGTGATGATGCACGCCTCAATTATCCATGTGTCATCATGCTGCTTCCAGGATCACCAATAACTTGTTCTAACGAATGGATCTGATGAATCTGATATTCCGGATGTTCAGGAACAGGAACCACCGTTTGAACATTCAAGTTCTCTGCCGTGTCCAGATCATTACCTGTATTCGAGGAAGATGGAATATCTGGATTAGGGTTCACTGGAGGTGATACTGTAGTATTCTCCAGGACTGCTTCACTAGTAACTTCTTCCTCGTCTTCCGACTTAGAAGAATCAAGCGTTGTCGAATCTTCCTAGAATATCTCTTCTTCAACTACAGGAGCATTGATATCATCAGAAGCCGCTGCTGGAGGAGTCACGGTGATCGGACACACTAACGGTGAAGTTACTACATTCTCACAGTCGTAATACAGTCGTAAAACAACCTCTTCAACCAAACTTTCTACATTGAATGACTCAAAAAGTTCTTTGTAGTCAAACATCCAATCGGGCCTATTTCCTGGAACATTCTGAGTGTAGCGTTGAACATCAACATTGGCCACTTTTCAACCTGTCGAGTTCTTTTGTTAAACACGCGTTTAAGTGGTGTCGCATATTCAACAAAATAACCTTCATCAGCTTTCGTTCCAAACTTCTCTGTAAGATTCAACATCGTACATGGCGCCCCGAATGGCTCTAGAAACTCTAAATTCGACTTCCGTCTGTTAAGCCGTTCATAAGAAGTATTTCCAAACTTCTCACTGTTAACACACGGTTCAAAGTATAACAGGCTGCATGAACAACTTCATTCCAGAACATAACCGGAAGATTAGAATCTTCAAGCATAGTTCGAGCCGCTTCGATTAAAGTCCTGTTCTTTCTTTCTGCAACACCGTTCTATTGTGGAGTATATGGTGCACTGTACTCGTGGTGAATACCCTTTTCATCGCACAATGCATCCATCATAGAATTCATGAACTTCGACCCGTTGTCACTTCTATTTCATTTGATTTTCAAACCATAAATGTTTTCCAATCTGGTAACCAGAATCTTCAGATTATTGAACATTTCACTCTTGTGCTGCATGCACATCACCCACGAAAATCTTGCATAATCGTCAGTAACCACAAGACAGTATAAATCTCCGTTTATACTTTTACACTTCACAGGTTCAAATAGGTCCATATGTAAACGCTCAAGTGTAATGCTAACAGAGGTAACTTTCTTAGGTTTTTGGGAATGTTTGTGCTATTTTCCCTTCTTACAGCTCACACACTTATTATTCAGATGAAAATGTTTCACATTCACTCCTTCTACTAGCCCGTTCTTCACCAAGTTATTCATTTTCCTTAGGTGAATACGCCCCATCCCTTTGTGCCACATAATAGATTCTTTCTCTGTTGCCTTAGACAGAAAAACATGTCACTTGCCCCTATGTAGTACTTGCTTTGCTCATGTCAAGAATGTATAGATTATTCACTCTCAGAGCTTTAAGTATGATCCACTCTTTGGGTATTTCAAAACCATGCTTCGGGATGTAGCAAGATTGTCATCAAAGTGTACAGAAAACTTCTTGTCACAAATTTGAGACGCACTCGGCAGATTATAGTGTGACACCCGGCAAATTCTGGTTAACAACGTTGTCTAGATGAAAGTCTACCTTAGCGAGTCACGCGTATATTGTACTTAACTGGGTTAGTTAAGTCGGGTTATGGTTCGGGAACTATTGGTTAGTCTAGAAGATCATTGGATGTTAGTCTAGAGGTTCGTAAGAGGTCAGTCCTTAACCAAGTGTACAAACGGTGACGATTTGTAGGATCGTCAGGACATACGGAACGTACGAGTCTCGAGTCCCGGGAATTGGTGAACGAGTGTAAATATGTGTATTTACTTGTGTTATGTGTTTACAATCATTATGTGACTTGTCGGTACGTGAATATGCATTAACATATTTAAAACGGGGTTTAACGCGCAAAACGCACAAAACCAACCCCTATAGGCGATTAGGAAGCCTAATCACCTATAGGGGAGGCGAGTAGGGAACCCTAAGGGCGAGTAGGGCCCTACTCGTGTATAGGTAAGGGCGAGTAGGCCCAATCACATGAACATTCAGGCGATTAGGAGCCCTAATCGCCTGAAACTGCTGCATACTCGCTAGTAACGGGCTGGACGACTAAAAACGACTATAAATACCATACTTAACCTCCTAAACTTCATTATACCAACCCTAGTCGTCCCATAACCCGCCCCAACACATAAACAACCTCTGGAAGGCGATTTTTGATCAAAACTCAAGGTTTCAAGCTTGAATCATCCTATTTTCATAATCCTAAGGTTTGATTTTCATCCATAACTCTTTATAAACGTTTTTAATCAATCCCTAATGGTCCAGACCTGTTCTTAAACGAAAAAGCTTTCTGATAATCGTCAATAAGGGTTGTTAATCGGATTATAACTAATATGCATGCATTATGGGTGTGTATGATTAGAAAGCTAGGGTTTTTATGATTCATGATGATGATTTGATATGTTATTATGATAGATCAGTATTGATATTGATAGTATGATGATAGGAATCTCAGTAATTGGATATTAGGGTTATGATTACGCGTGTTAGTATGATGTTGCATGCTATGTGAATGGTGTTTGGATTACTTGGTTGCATGCAGGACTGATCATACGAGGTTAAACGAAGGATTTTGGGTTAAACATGTTTAGGATAGTGTTTGGGATGATATTGGGTGGTTACACACGTTCTGGATCTGATTTGGAGCGTTAAACGCGCGAAAAACCGGAACAGCAAGGTTACAGGCGAGTAGCATTCCTAATCGCCTAAGTTATAGGCGAGTAGGGTGCTAATCGCCTATAACATAGGCGAGTAGAGGCCTACTCGTGTGAAAGATCAAGTGATTAGCCCTAATTGCTAGTAAGTTCATGTGAATAGCCCTAATTGCTAGTAAGTTCATGTGAATAGCCCTAATTGCTAGTAAGTTCATGTGAGTAGCTCCTAATCGCCTATAATAGAGGCGAGTAGGGTTCCTAATTGCTAGTTGACTAACCTAATTGCTAGTTGACTTTTCCTAATCGCGTGCACTGCTGATGTAAGTGTAAATTAGCATTCCGAGACCCGATTTAACATGTAGTAACATGCTAGGAACCCCGTAACATGCCTAATAACTTGGTAACATATATTTGGATGTAATTCGGTGATACGTGAACAATGTGCTATAACTTGTTGTGCGTTAACGTATGTTAAGTGTAATTGCGTTATTGTATGTTTTGGAGCGTAAACATAACACGGGGAGTCTCGGGTCACCAATGGGATGTCGAGTCTTGTACTTTGGGTCAGTTAAACAGTCACGGTGTTTTCAAACGAACTTGGTTATGGTCTGGACATCTAGGGACTAATTAACCTGCGGGTTATTAGTCTAAGTACTTGTAACTGTCGTATGTTAGGTCGCCGCTTTACGGGACTAGCATAGCAGCTGAGTTTACTCGGGTTAAGGAGTAACGCAACTTAAGGTGAGTTTACGGCCCCTCTTTTAAACTGGTTTTATACTTTCGGGGGAGAAAACATGTGTTAAAACGGTTATTTGGTAACTATTGTCATACTATGGGTTTCTATTGTGTACTACACGATCTTTGGAAGTCCCGGGGGGAACCATGAATGTGCGGGTTTGCACAACGGGGAAATGTGAATAGCGCTATTGGGAGTGACCAACCCCGCTCGTCGACTTGGAGGGTCGGCGGGTGCATATTGTCTCAAACAGGAACAACAGGAACAACAGGAACTACATCGGGCATACTTTTGGTATTCGCGTTAGTAATGGTTTTCCAATCGTGGTAGTAACAAAACGTACGCCTAGCTAGCGTATACTGGTTTTCGATTTATTATAGTATGGACAGGTGGACTTGGTACTTGGATACAAAACCTGTAAACTCACCAGCATTTTTGTGCTGACGTAAACTTTTACATGTTTTCTCAGGTCGCTAAGGTAGCACGACTGGACTAGGGCGCACGCGTCTGCACGGCGTCTAACTAGGGTTGCATGGTCTTTTGAACGTTGAACTATTATTTCATTGTTGAGATACTGTTTTTGAATAAGCTTCCGCTGTAAACGGGATTTTAAACTATGTTTTGAAACTGCATTTATATTCATTTAGACTTGTTTATTGTGATCGTTGGTTTGGATCCTGGTTTGTCATGCGCCTCGCGGTAAAACTCCGCAAGTGGATTTTGAGGGTGTGACATATAGTCTATTCGCTTCACATATGAAATCTTCTCGAAACTCATGATCCCATTACTAACACTCCCTTCCATAGTTATATAACCACCTTTGTTTCCGGCAAACGCTACGTAACCTCATTGATGTTCTTTATATCAAAAAGTAGCGACATATCCCCGGTCATGTGCCCGGAAGCTCCACTGTTGACAATCCATAGACTGCTAACAGGGCCAGCTAGAACTCCCTGCACCAATCACAAAGTGATTAGTTTTTACGGGGGACCCAAGCCTTTGTGGTCTTGGTTCTTTGAGTGTTAACAGATGTTGCATTCAAAGAATCATTCTTTTTCTCAAATTGTTTTGAATCAACCTTCTTTTGAGTATTAAAAAATTCTTCTCGGTTCTCAATAGGTTTCTCTAAAACTTTCTTTTTAGAAACTTGTTTTGTTTGAACCTTAGCAGTTGAGCTAGACGCACCTGGAAAACCCTTAGGTGTCCAAGATTGTTCCGAACGTTTGAGAATCCTGATTCTAGATTGTTTAACCTCCTCAGGTTTCTTAGTATTGTTCTTAGATGGAACTTTCCTGACTACCTTGTTTGATTTAACAGACGAAGGTTCAGCCGATAAAGAAACAGCAGGTTTTGGGTAAACCTTTTGTTTCTCATTAGCCATTTTCACCATTGGTTTCTTCAGTTTCTTTTTCAAAGCAATTCGGTTGCGATTGTCATAGACAATCAGTTGGTTTCCTCTTTGTGGATAAAAACGGTTTTGAGAATAAAATCGTTGTCTTTGTAGATAACCAACAACTGAATTCCTTTGGTTTTGTCTATTCTCAGCCTCATGCCTTTTGTGTCGCACGTATGGGCAGTGAGCAAGTAAATGCCCTCTCTCCCCACACTTGTAATAAGCACGATATTCCTCAAATGAGTTTATGTCTTGATTATTAGCGAATGATTTCACCGGGTATTGGACATCAATACACTTACACCTTAAACTCTCAGGAGCGGGCTTCATTGAGTAAGTCGGTTCAAAAAATCCATTAGCCTTGTTCTTTGGCTTGACAAACTCAGTAACATGAACCTTTGGTGGTTTTGAGCTATCACCATACAGTCGCTTAATCAATTCAGGTGGAATATCATTGGTTCTTTCATGTTTTACAAACCAAATTGTGCTTTCTTGCCAAATTTTGTCAATTTTAGAATAGTTTGCGAACTGTATTGGATACTCATCATCAGAAATTAATTTATCAGATCCTTCCATCCGATAAAATACTTTCACAGGTTTGTCACTAGCCTTATTCTTATCTGATTGCTTCACTGATGGAGTCTGCTTGTTCATAACTTTTTGAGGATGTGGATCCTTAGGAGGTGATGACCTCTCATTAGTTCGAATGTGATTTTCCAAGGGAATATCAACATTCTTCCTAGGTTCCTCATCCTCATAATCAGACGCATCAGTCACAGCAACAACTCCCTCAACATTCAATCCCAAAATCGGTCTTACATCAGAATTCGGATCACCAACACTAGAAGTGTTTGATTCGTTCTCTGATGTGGAATCCGATTTATCTGAACTCTCCGGTGTCACAGAATCTAGATTATGGTTTTCAAATAACGCCGGGGAAGGAACATATTTGTAGTTCACACTGGATTGAACTTTTTCTTTCGCCTTGTTGAAACCATAAGTATTGTTAGGCGAAGTTGCAAGATCCATTCTACTGGTCTTCTCAATGAACTCTGTCGCTCTCCTCATAACACTCGCAAATGCCAACTGAATATCAATCAATTCCATCTCTTCTTTATCAATCTGGGCATAATCCTCACTAGTCAGATTGTTGTTGCCGATCTGACTAGCCACTAGTCCATTGTATGAAGCGACCATTGCTGAAACCAAAGCAATGTGTTGTTGTGCCACTTCTACCGTCACATTATTCATGTTAGAAGTTTCTAACACGACTGGACTAGAACTTGATGAGGCTTGGTTCATCACCGGTGCAACTTGTGGTTGTTGTTGTGGCATACTCATCGATGATGTTCCATAATAGCTAGAGGCTTGCAAAGGAGGTTGAGTAGTTATGTATGATGTTTGTGTATAAGATGATCCAGACGAGTAATAAATTGCTGCGCTGATTGGTTCAGCTTTTGATACAAAAGCTGTCTTTGGTGCAACCCTCACACCTCTTGTTGGAACAGCAGTGGAAGATGAGGTAGAATAATAAATCTCAGGAATATGTGGAAACTTCACACTTTTTGCTTTTCTTCTTTCTTTCATCTCCTTGTTTTCTAACTTCTGGATAAACTCATTAATAGACCAGTATTGAAATGCATCTTTCTCCCTCAAAACCTTAACATGTTATCCCCAATATTGAGGAAACGAATCAGAAAACTTCTTAACAACTTCAATCATGGGATATATAATCTCATAATTCGATAACTCAGATAGAAAATGAAAGAATCTTGGTATAAGTTCCTTCAAAGTCTCATTCCCAACATAACTGAAATTCTCAAACTCCTTCTTTATCTCTTCTACTTGGATTCTTCTCGTTTTCTCATTCCCATCGTGCCTACTCTTCAAAGCTTCCCAAAGCTACTTCGAAGTCGCACATGGTCCAAACTGATGCGATAAATCTGTTGTCAAAGCTTGTTATAACTGAGAGTACGCCTTCTTTTCAGCTGCATACTTCTTCTTTTCATCGTCCTTCAGGTCATCAAGTGCAATGGGTGTCTTTGTGTTTTCAATCATTGGTGGAACATAACCCTTCATAATCATCTGCCACGCTTCCCCACCATCTAAACCCATACCTTCAAGATGAATCTTAAACCTTCTTTGCCACAAATGATACTCACTCATATCCAAAATCTTTGGCGGCCAGTTTCCATTTCCCGTAGATAAGTCATTAACCAAGGTTGTAATAGCATTGGTGATCTGACTTTGAACTGTTATTGCTGCTGCAACTCCCCGATAATCAGGCATTTGTTGTGGAGGAGATCTAACAGCAGGTTGTGATGAACTCGACACAGCCCAGTAATTTGGTATCTGCGGTGGTTGTGTCATAGCAGCTATCAGTGTCATAGGTAAACCCCAAATGTTGTCCATGATGTACGAGATATCAACACTTAGAAAATCTGAAAATCAAGGAACTGGTTCGACTTTTCTGAATTATCGAATGGTCGAATGAAATAGAAATGGTTGGTTCGACCTCTGACAACAAGTTCGAATGAGTAACAGACTATCTAGAACTTGATTCGACCTCTTATGAAACTCCTTCGACCCCACGTAAGTTCGAATGAACAACACACTGGTCAAATGATTAACAGCACACTCAGAATGAAGAACAAACAAACTAATTCGACCCTCTAACACACTGATTCGACCTAAAAACAAGTTCCTTCGACCTACAACTAACTCCTTCGACCTAGAAAAATACTTGTTCGATCCGACCCATTTGAAAATCAAGTTTTCTTCAAAAATCAACCAATTTGATATGAATTTCTCAAAAGTTGTTGGATTTAAATGAAAATAGGTAGGTTTTGGATCGAATTGATAGGAGATCAAGTTTTGTGAATTTTTTTTTATTTTAACCGTAAAACCTAGTCCAAATCAATCAACATCCATGTTCTTTCAAAGTTAATGCAAAACAACACAAATTTAGGTGTTTTTTTATGAAAAATCTTATTGATAACTATCAATTTGCAGTTGTGTGATTGAGCAATGGCTCTGATACCACTTTGTAGGATCAGCTTTTGACAAATCAACACAAAGATCACACAAGTATAAGCAAACTAGGTGCGGAAACCCTAATTCGCATGCAAAATGATAATAATTAGATCATAACACATTAAGATGCATTTTCAATATGATTTCCATTAATATAAATGTTTGATAAAGCTTACAATGTAGTATATTAATGAAAAGACTCATTTCTAGAACTCTCTAAATAAACCTTACGAAACAGACACTAACACACCTAACAAAATGATCAAAAGTTATGTTGAAAACCAACTTCAACATATATATATAAAACTCTCATTCGACCTATGCAGAGGTCGAATGGCTTTATTCAAACTTTTTTAAGGTGCGAATGAACTTCTCAATAAACAATCTACCATAACAAAACTACATTCGACCATGTTGATTTCCATTCGACCTCACGACTGGTCGAATGGGTTTGACAAACTTCAAATCTTTACTTTAAAGACGATCTTTGTACATTCCGAAAGCGATAGCCACATAATGCATATACAACCAATAAGTTTAACTTTAAAACATTTTATTGAACATACATATCCAGGACTGAAATTTAGACCCAAATATGCTGGCATGGTATTAAAGAATAGTTATCAGGCAATAACATCAGTCACCCATATACAAGTCCCTAATATTATCAGCAACTGATATATGAGTCTCAAATACAAAGCATTTAAGATTGATAAAGCGGTCAAGATACTGTAGTCCTTGATAGTCATTAATTATTTTAGAATTGAATTGAATTGATACCGACAGACTTCCCACCCCTTATGTCGGTGTGAAGAATCTATATTATAAATAATATATGTCTTTAACTTATTTAAATTGTTTTTTTCTTTATTCACAAGTCTTGATTACATTAAAAAGGAAAACTGAATACACAAAAATATTTTGATATACATATGTGACACCCGGCATATTTGGCTTACACATTTTAGTAACATCTAAGTCTACCTTAGCGGGAAACGTTTATAAACGGACTTAACTAGGTTAGTTGAGTCGGGTCAAGTTAGGGTTGTCCAGGGTTCAATGATCTGGAGGATCATTGGGAGTCATTTTGGGAATACACAAGTACCGGGTCCCGTTGTTGGTGAAATTACATAAACTAATTAAGTGTATGTGTAGATTATTGGTCGTGTGGTGGATTATATACATAGATGTGTTTAAATGATGTGTAGATGATTATCCATGCTTAAATATGTTGGACAGAGACTAAGGTTGCATGCTCATATGTTAGGGTGCGTTAAAATGCGTTAAACACGACAAACTGGAAAACTAGATAAACATAGGTCCTGGTTCGACCATTTCGAGTGGTCGAAGGTGGAAATATGTCTTGGTTCGACCCTTTGCAAAGGGGCGAACCTGGGATGTGGAATTGAAAGAATTCCTTTCGACCAGGACAGGGTACATTCGACCCTGTGAAAGGGTCGAAGGAGGCTACATTCGACCACTAACAGGGGGCGAAGGTGGAATAGTATAAATACCAAACTTTGTCATTTTTCACCATTTCACAAACCCTAACCGTCTCAAAACACTCTTAAACGATTTTAATCACTAAGGAAGGAGTTTTTGCTCTTATTTTTCATAATCTAACCTATCAACAACATCTAAACAAGAATCCAAGGTGTGTTCTTAACCCTAAGTCTTTTTGAAGCATTTTGATTCGTTTTTATCTAACCCTAAAGGTCCACATCTGTTCTAAGAATGTTTTTATCAATAAAAACCTTTTAAACACCTTTCTAAATCTAAACCCTATCATTAAACATAGGTTTTGTATCAATAAACATATGTTAATTATGTGTTATGTGATGTTATGTGTTGTTTAATGATTTGCTGCTATTCTAATGCTAGAAACATGATCTAGGGTTGCTATTGATGTTGGTTTATTGTTGTTTAGGGTTACAATTAGATAGATGAAGATATCATGGGTATTTTAGGGATTTTATGAAATCTAGGGCTTGTGCATGTTAAGTATTATTAATAAAATGAATGGGGGTTTTCGATTACAAGATAAACTGAGCATTTGTAGATGATTATGGGTTGGTATTAAAAAGTTTCCAAATTGGGTAAAGATTTCATGCATGATGTGACATTTCCAATATTTTGCCATTTTGGGAAAGTATTAAAACAAGCTGGTTTTGGGGAAAAATTGGTGGGGTTTTGTAGGGATAAGTTATTCATGCATGACTGTTGTGTTTGATGATGTTTCACGGTGTTTTGAATGTGTTTGAAGCGCTTTTAGGAAAATTTATGTAATAGGGGCGAACCTGGGCTCATTCGACCAAACGAGTGGTCGAAGGAGGGATTCCAGGGTCGAACCTGGAATTGTTTGGGCGAACCAGATCAAACGGTCGAACGTGGCATCAAACGGTCGAAGGTGATACTAAACGGGCGAATGTAGCTTAAAAAGGGGCGAAGGAGGACTTATATGCCTGGTTCGACCGTGTGGATGTAGAAATGAGATTTTTGATACAAACTAAGTGTTTTATGCTTGAACCTTGTGTGTAATCTATGTGTACTTGATTAGTTAGGGTAATGAGTCACCAACGGGATGTCGGGTCGGTCTAGTGTGTCGGTTGAACATTTAAACACACTTTAAAACATACTTGGTTACGATCTGGACAATCGGGGACTAGATAACCTTATGGTTATTAGTCGGAACACTTATGTGAACATTTTGATAAATCTCCGGTAGAGGGATTATCAAGGACTTAGCATTTTACTAGTTATCGAAGAACGCTATCTAAGTTGAGTTCACGGCCCCACTTTTACTGCTTTAACTTTTGTGGGAGAAAACATACGTTAAACTATTTTGGTAACATATGTCATACTATGGTTTTAACTTTGTATTGCTATACGATCATTGGAAGTCCCGGGGGAAACCATGAATGTGTGGGGATGCACAACGGGGGAAATGTGGATAGATCTATTGGGCGTGACCTGCCCCACTCGACGGCTTGGAGGGCCAGGCGGGTGCATGTTGTCTCGAACTTTGCTAAACATGCTGAACGTTATTCGGGCTGCTTAAACATATGCTAAACATTGCTAAACGTGTCCAGTAATGGTTTCCAATCGTAGTAGTAGTGAAACATACGCCTAGCTAGCGTACTTGGTGACATTGGTATAGTATGGACATGGTAACGTTTTGGTAACCTTGGTAACTTATTGAACAAACCTGTGAACTCACCAGCATTATATGTTGACGTCTTTTTGGCATGTTTTTCTCAGGTCGCTAAGGTAGCAACATTGGACTAGGCGCACGAGTTTGCATGGCGTCTAGGCTTAGCTTCACGTTTTGAATAAAACTATTTGAACATTGTCGTAACTGTTTAAATGCTTCCGCTACGATTTTGATAATTTGAGAACTATGTTTTGGGTTTTACGTATTCATATAGTGTTGTTTATTGTGACCGTTGACTTGGATCCTGGTTTGTCATGCGCCTCGCGGTAAAACTCCGCAAGTGGAAATTTGAGGGTGTGACAGATTGGTATCAGAGCCAATGGTTATAGTGAACTAGGACTGCATGTAGAGTCAGGTCTATAGCCGAGTCGCACACACTAGACGGTCACATACTTTGAGTCTATTAGTGGGATACGTACTAACGTTGTCGGGGTGTTCTTACATCATCATCATACTTCTTTGTTACATCATCCGCTTTTATTTGGGTTCTTACCTACTCTTGTCTTCTTCTTCGGGATTGAAGAGGAAGAGGCTGATTTGTTGACTCTAGCACACACATGCCTTCTTACACTTGCACCTATTGTAACACGTTACTAGGCGACGATATTCGGTGACCGGAGTCTGGACTAGGAGTACATCTGGAGGACCATGTAGAGCAGTTTATCATTTCGGGTGCACACGAAATAATAAACTGAAATGCATGAAAATCCCGATGGACTTCGAGTTTGGATGTATAGTCCTGGATTTGTCTCTAAGTTAACTCTTGTAAATTTCTAGTGGTTGACACTAGAGGTGAATCCGAATCCCTCGATTTCTTGATTTGTTAGATCATGTCTGGTGCTCGCGGTGGTGGACGTCATGGTGGCGGCGGTGGCCGTGCTGGCGGAGGTGGCCGTGCTGGAGGCGGTGGTCGTGGCAACATCAACATGACCCAAGATGAGCTGAACAACTTGCTACAGCAGCAAGTGAACATGGCTATGGCTAATTTCTAGGCTGGAATTAATGCTATGGGTGGTGAGTTGATTTCTGTCGACTTTGCCTCATTCTTAGGTGTCATGTTCTTTCGTTTGTGTTTACTCGTGTATCGTGTTTCATGTATCGCTGCCAATCCACCTCCACCTCAGTGCTCTTATAAGAAGTTTCGGGACTGTCAGCCCCATAACTTCGCTGGGACTGAGGGAGGGGTGAGACTGCTCCGATGGCTTGAGAAGGTTGAATCTGTGTTCGTCATGTGTAACTGTCCTGCTGTGGACCGGGTTAAGTATGCTACTGCGACATTTGAGGGGCCTGCACTGTCGTGGTGGAATGCTACTACTCAGAACATGGGATTGGGGGAGGCTATTGCTATGCCTTGGGTGGAGTTTGTGCAGCTGTTGAGAGGCGAGTACTGATGGATGGAGGAGGTGCAGAAGTTGGAACATGAAGTCTGGAGCTACAAGATGGTTGGGTCCGAGATAGAGGAGTACACTGTGAGGAGGAACGAGCTGGCGGTGCTGTGCCCTGATTTGCACACACCCGAGTATAGGAGGATCGAGCACTATGTGTCTGGGCTAGTGCCGGAGATTGCAGGATTGGTGGCTGCTGGGAATCTTCCCACTCTTGCTGAAGTTGTCCGATCAGCTCATCGGATGACTAACCTGAAGGTGGCAGAAGGTGTTTTCCTTCCTAAAGGTACTGCTGTGAAGGTTACTTAATGGAACAAGAGAAAGTGGGATAGTGTGGGGAAGAGTGCTGTGCCGCCGCCATCTCAGCCAGCGAAGAAGTTTGATTCATCTGGGTCTTCTTCGGGGCAGAAGTCTGGAGGGTATGTTGGGAAGCATCCCAAGTGCAACAAGTGTGGTTTTCATCATTCTGGGAGTTGTGATCGGGCTCGTTGTCATCGATGCCATCAGTTGGGGCATCATGCTAAGGATTGCAGGGTGGCACTCACCCCAACTCAGACTCCTGCTACTGCTCCTACTCCTGCTGCTCAGGGGACTCCAGGAAAGCAGGGGTGCTATAACTGTGGTGACACGGGACACTTCAAGCGTGAATGTCCTAAGTTGAAGCAGGGTGATAATGGAAGGGGCGGGAACGGTAATGAGAACAATGCGGGCGGAGGCAGGACTGCATGTGCTTTCGTCATTGGATCTGCAGAGGCTAGGCAGGATCTAGACACAGTTACCGGTACGTTCCTTCTTAATGATCGCTATGTTTCTGTCTTGTTTGATTCTGGTGCCGATAAGAGTTTCGTATCTATGGACATTAGTCGATTGCTAGATATAGTACCCACACCTTTAGAGGCTAAGTACTTAATATAATTGGTTGATGGTAAGAAAATTGAAGCGACGCACACCCTTAGGGAAAGTCGCTTGGAACTGTCGGGTTTGTCTTTCCCCATTGACCTTATGCCGGTACCCCTGGGTAGTTTTGATGTCGTTGTCGGCATGGATTGGTTATCGTTGTATCGTGCGGAGATCGTTTGTTTCGATAAGATTATTCAGATCCCTCTCCCTGATGGAGAGACTCTTTCGGTTCATGGCGAGAAAAGCGGTGCTCCGCTGAGTAACATTTCTAGCATGAAAGCCCGTAAGTATCTTCGGAAGGGTTTTTCGGCCATTCTGGCACTTGTTAACGTTTCTGCTGACGATGAGAAGAAGATTGAGGATATTCCGGTGGTTCACGATTTTCCCGATGTGTTTCCTGATGATTTGCCTGGTCTTCCTCCCCATCCGCAAGTGGAAATTTGAGGGTGTGACAACATGTTACAGGAAACAAAGTTGTAATCAAGTTTCGTATCATATAGCGCACCAAGTGTTGATACGTAAAAGTATTTTTACGAATCAAATTGATACCTAACAAAACCAAGTTTTCACATCATCACACATATATGAATACAAATGGTAATTTGATATTCTTGTATGTTGTGAGGAAACTAAATTTATTATCACACTTGTGATTCTTTTGGTTTAGGGTCCGTGTGTAAGATAGTGGGCGTTGTTCCTTAGATTAGAGTGGATACGTGTCATGTGGAGTACTTACTATTCATAGCAAGTCTAGTCGTTTTGTTTGACCGGTAATATTACATTGTTCATTGGTTTGGAAATAAAATTCAAAACGGTGAATGCTTAGACCATGCGTAGTGGGGGCGCTTTATATATAAAGTCCCCCTTTTTGATTGGTTCACGTGGCAGCTGAGTCAGCATGGAGAGATAAACTGAAAAAGAGGTGTAGTGGTAGGGGCTTTATATATAAAGCCCCTATTAATATTTTATTATATCTTTTAAATTAAAAAAATAATAAAATAATAATAATAAATAGATAGTATAAGGTGTCACGATTTCATTGGATGGATCAATGTGTTTCAGGCGTTATAAATATAGAGCCCTTGCCCCTTTTTTAAAAATGGCGCCCCCTGTTCCGGTGTTGGGGGCGCTATTTTAGTAAAATTTTGAAAAGTCACGCCCCACTACGGGCGGTCTTAGTGTTGTAAAGTTAAATTATATCTTTAAATAAATCAAAAGTTAAATTGTCTATTTAATATTTAATAAAAGTTCACTTTTTTGCACATAAGCCTTGTTTATGTATGAACAAATATCTTAAAAGTTCTTATCTTACATTAATTAAATAAACAAAATATTAAATAGTTAGTAATTAAAATTTAAGATATATAAAAAAAATATATTGAGAATTAGGGAGAAAAACAAGCGGAAAACATATTATACCTACATAGTTATGCGATTTAGTACAATCAGTTACTTATTTATAAGATATATAGTTTATGATAGTACAGTCAGTTACTTATTTAAACCACCCGTAGTGGGGCTCCATTGGGCTTTATATTCAAAAATAGTGTCCCCCACACCGCTACAGGGGGGCGCTATATGCTGATTTGAGGGGTGGGCTTTATATTTATAACGCCATATGCATTTTTTGCCATCCAATCAGACCTTGCCATGTGGCAAGGTCAAAGGTCAACTTTTTTTTTTTTTTTTTAATAATAATAATAATAATAATAAACTTTATAATAATAATAAACATGATAATAATATTACTAATTGAAAATTTTAAATTTTAAACGGTTACTGTTCCAAACCGTTTGAAATTCAAAATTTCCCCCAAACCGTTTAAATTTCAAAATTTGAATTTCAAACGTTTTCCCCCCAAACCGTTTGAATTTCAAAATTTGCTAACCCTATAAATAGGTAACCAAATCAGATTTATCAACCACACCTCCAATTCCTCATCCTCCTCCTCAAACCATAATATGTCTGGTTTTCAACCAGGAGGCTCATCCTCCTCTAACCTCCGACAGTACTCTCGCCGGTATCCCGGGGGACGGGGCCGTCCCCGGAGACTACCATTCTCCTCATCTCCTCCTCCTACTGCTGCTCCACAACCTCCTATTTATCCTCCTCCTCCTCCTCCTCAACATTGGTTATATCCCCCTCCTGCTGCTGCTGCACAACCAACCTTTCCTCCTGCTGCTGCACAACCAACCTTTCCTCCTCATCCTCCTGCCGATGATGACTGGACGGATGAGGAATTGGTCTGGGCTATGGATTATGTCATGGCCCAGCAACAAATGGAGCGACTAACGTTGTCGCCCCCTACCCCCTGGGCTGCTTCATTCCCCCAACACCAGACTACCCCCACCCCCACCCCCATCCCCCAACAGCAACCTACCCCCATCCCCATCCCCCAAGACCATGGGACTTCCCCAACTGAGGGGGACTTGGAAGCCCTGAGGGAGATTGAGGAGGAGGAGTACTACTATAGCCAACCTACCCCTCGTAGTGAGTACTACTACTTCCCCTCAGATGCGAGATCTGATGGACGGGACAGCTCACGTTCCGTCTCACCCGAGTACTACTTCCCCTGGGACAACTACTCTCCATAGTGGAGAAAATTAGGATTAATAATTAATTTAGGATTAATAAGTAATTTAGGATTAATAAGTAATTTAGGAATTTAGGATGTGTGTAACTTTTTTTTTTAATATCAGTTGTGTGTTTTTATTATTATTTGTGTATTTTTTATATTTATTTGCATTTTATTTTAATTATTTTGAATTAAAAGATTAAAAAAAAATAAAAAAATCAACCAATCACAAACAGGGGCTTTATAAATAAAGCCCCACCACTACACCCCTTTTTCAGTTTCTCTCTCCACGCTGACTCAGCAGCCACGTGGACCAATCACATTCAGGGGCTTTATAAATATAAAGCCCCACTACACATGGTCTTATAAAATATATAGTTTATGAATTACTTTTCCTTTTTTTAGAAGTAGTTAAATATGCACATTTTATTAACAAAATAAATAAAAATAAACAAGTTTTCTTTTCTTTTCTTTTTTTTTTTCTGTTTTGAGGGGGAGGGGGATTTTAATACAATTATATTGTAATTGTAACATGGCTTAAATAATATAAAGTTATTGGTCATGTTAAAAATGTTGATGGTGAGAAAGTGTAGGGGCATGTGTATTTGGAGGAGTCAAGTTGAAAACAATTCTCACTTGACGTTTTTTTTACATTCAATCCCATAAAATAACGTAAAAAGTACTCAAAGTGAGGACTTTTGCACAAACTATTATAATATGTACATGGGGTTTTTATACCACTCCTTTCAAACAAGAATTTTTACAATCCGACCTATGCGTAAACCACCAATATGACTTAGCTTTAACTTTCTTGACAATTTCCACAGCCTTAGTGTCCTTTCTATTGAATACCTTCTCATTGCACACCAACCACATGAACAAAATAAATGTAATCACAATACCATGTAAAATCTTTTTCCGCTTCTTACTACCAACTGCTGTTTTATATTGCAACAAATCTCTAACATCAAAAGCGTATATACGGGCAACCTTACACCACCTAACAATCCCCGACCACATCTCCAATGCCAAGGAACAACTTGTAAAGAGGTGATCAACCGATTCCTCTTATTCTTCACACATTGGGCAATCGACTGAACCAACATTAAAATTACGACGTTACAACTCGAGCTTAGTAAGGATCCAATGAGCCTCCGCCCTCCAAGCATGAATATTACATTTGTATGGCACCCGTTTGACCCAATACATACAATATCCAACCTGATCCATGTCTTGTATTAGATAATTCTTCATAGCTCGGACTGTAAATTCTGTTTCCCCTGCCCCGACCCATCCCATCTCCGACTGTCGTTAACATCCCTTAATGAAAAACCATATAATAGCCCCAAAAGATCTTCGACTTCCTACATCTCCACCTCAAAGTTAGGAGGTCTGCACTAGTCCCAAACCATCCCCCACCCATCTTCCGACAGTTGCACATGGTCAGCTTTAGAACATTGTTTTTTCCTTTCTAATTTAAACAGATTAGGAAACCTTAATCTATGAGGGTCTTGATTAAACCATTTGTCTACCCAAAACTTAATATTTTTTCCATCCCCCACCTTAGCCGAAATCAAACAGTTAAAGCATTTATCAGTAACATGAACCCTCTCACATTATTTCACAACATTTTTCCAAGAACTAATAAGGTACTTGTTACATTGTACATTGGACCACACAACTCTACTCTCATGGCATCCGTCTACAATTCTCCACCATAGACTACCATTTTCCACCTGGTACCACCATCCCTATTTAGTGATCAACACATCATTGCCAATAGACAATTTCCAAATACCGAGACCACCAACTTAATAGGACGGGTGACCCGGTCATAAGCAACCCAATTAACCTTTTTAACTTCACTATTACCCGCCCAAAGAAAAATCCTCATTAACTTTTCTAATTTATCAACGGAAACCTTTGGAGCCTTGTATAATGAAAAAACAAAATATACTGGAAGACTTTCCAAGATGGATTTAATTAAGGTAACCCAACCCCGATTAATAGTGTATTCGCCTTCCATTTGCTCAAACTTTTCCCAAAGACTTCCATAACCCCGCTCCAATTACCCTCGATATACATGTTCGCTCCCACGCGAATCTCCGAGTAATCAAATGGAACATCACCTTTCCTACACCCAGAACCTTGGATATATGTGCCACATCCTTACCATCAACCCCGACCCCGATTAAACCTGACTTGTGCAGATTGATCTTTAACCCGAAGCATACATAAAACATCCAAAGATTCAAGCCACATTCTCCACATTATCTATACTCCATTCCCCGCAGTCATCGCATTATCCGCATAAATTAAATAAGATAACATCACTTATTCTTTCCCAACCTTAATCCCCTCTAAAATAAGATAAATACCAAACACAACAGTTTAAAAAACAATACAATGTACTATAGCCATGGAATTTAAAACATAGCTAAAACACACTACTTAAATTTTTTTGGTATGGTGTTTTATGTTTTAAACGTAGAATACAATTCTGCATTTTTAATTCTTATTTTCAGTGTTTTTATCCAAAACAAACTAAAACATCATGACTAATCCCAAAAAATGATGCCTACATATCAATTCTTAATCCTTTTCACACTTTTCATGAAAGGAGATTATATAGCTCCAATCAGGGTTTGACTCCAATCATAGCCTTCACTTTTGTTTGAATTTGTAAAACATTCATTTTTCATTTATTTCTCAGTTCTCATATCGTTGACATATAAAACTTGTGTATAATATTACTCACAAAGTATGGGTTTGCTTCTATCTTGTTTTTCAGCATAGAATGCTGATGAGATAGCCATATCATCACATTCATACTCCAATCAAATCCTTCATCATACCGTGCAACCGATACAAATGTTGTAGACATTGATGTGGTTTGATTTGAATTGATGATCATTGTTTTGGAATTTACACAACAACAACAACAACAACAACCTTACCCAGTAAGTCCCACAAAATAGCACAGCTAAGAGTAGGGTCTTAGCCTTTATTTTGACGATTGTGATGAATTTCTTTGATAATTTGCGGGAGATATTTGAAAAACTGGTTAAGTGTTATCATTTGCTTGCTTCAGTTTTTCACACTCCTAAGCAAAATGCCCAAGATTGTTATAGTTGTAACACCAAAATTTTAAAAGATCAAAACCTAATTTAGTTTTTGAATTTCCAATAAGATCCTTATTTCCAGTTCTTGCCATGAACTTCTTAGCATGTCTCACTTGCACGACAATTCCCCACTTGATATCCATTTCTTCAAGTTCATCAGGGTCCACTTAATCATAATCTTCATCAGCCAAATCAGCAATTTACTAAACAATGCATTAAGTGTTATATCAGCAATTGGATTATTTTCTCTTAAAATCATAGTACAATTTTCCCATTTGGGAGTTAAAGCATCAATCAATCTCATTTTCACATCATCATAGCTCAGTGGTACTTCATATTCATGAGTTTCACTAGGTAGATATGAAAATCGAGATATTTGATCTTTTAAGCTTTCATTATATAAATGGAAAAAGATATCGAATTTTCTTTTAAGCATATTCTTCTTGCTTTTCCTCAGCGGTTCATTTCCTTCATATCTCTATTTTAACGCATCCCTCTTCTTCCTCATCATCTGAATCATCTGCACCTTTCAACGACGGTGCTTTCTGATAAAGATCATCAATTATCTTTCTTAACTTTTCATTCTCCTTTTCAACAGCCACGATTCTCTTCTCATTCTTCTTATTATATAATTTAAATTCAGCATTCTCAATCTGTAGGACTGTGAATTCTTCTTCCAACTTATCTTGTCTCTCCTTTGATTTGATTACAAACAAAAACCCACTAAAACCTTTTTTTTTTTTTTTTTGTATAACACTATGGTGATCATTGGAAAGATAATAAAGCGATTGTTAATTTGGTGTATTTTTTAAAGGTCGTATATAAAATTTATAACGCTTAAAATTGAGGGGTGCGGGTGGGGGAGTGCATGTAACATGCACATGAGAGAGAAAAAGATTTTTGAATGTAAATCAACAGGTGGGAATGTCTCACCTAGTGTCATTAGTGTCATGTAGCATACCCTTTTTGTTTTATTATAGATATAGACTAGGTTATGTACCCGTGTGAAATATGGGTTAAACAATTTAAACTATATATATATATAAGTATAATTAAGAAACATTAATTACATATTATATTGAAAATAAAGAAAAACTGTATTTACAACCGAAAAAATATAAAATATTCATCAACTTCTTAGTAATTTCTTGGATAGAAAAATATTAATGTTGATTGGTTTATTTTATTAACAAGCACCGCCTACTTCCACCAATAGTTTGCAAGAACCGTTCACTCCCACCAATCAAATCAAGTGTCTACTATTCATAAAACTTCTTTTATTATTATATAGGATAATTTGTTCAGAACAATATGAAAGTCTCATAAAAGCTTAACTAATTACATTGTGTTATTATTAGTTTGTTTATTTTACTTTTAAATTATTGTTAAAATCTAAAGTTAATATATGTTTGTTGACCATATTTAACATCTAAAACAATAACAAAAATCAGTAAAAGTAAAGCTTAATAATCATTTGTTAAGCGTACATCGTATAGTTTTAAATTTAGAATAAAAGATCAATTTTAAAAAAAGGGTTAGTTTAAGGTACATGATTTAAATTCGAAATTCATGACACACACACACACACACACACATATATATATATATATATATATATATATTCACTTTAGAAAAGAATCAATAATTTTTATAATAATGTTTAATTCGCTAGTTAGTAAACCTTTTCAAAGTATGTCTAATAATTTATTTCAAATTTTGTTTTAAAATATAATTATATTAAATTTAATAATTTACCAACCAAATGGACTGAATGAGAATCTATCTATATTACTAACAAAAATCATTCAATCGGTTTTAATTGAAACCTATTACATCTATGATTATTAATATAATTACTAAAATTCAATTTGGTATATCTAGATTATGTTTTTGAAAACCAATTAATATAATTATATTTGAATTTATTGCATTGAATAATAAAATGAGAGAATTCATGAGTTAGTAAACCTTTTCAAAGTATGTCTAATAATTTATTTCTAATTTTGTATTAAAATAATATTATATTAATTTATTTACGAGAACATAAGACAAATATAAATTATATGAATTTACTAATTTACCTTTCTATTAGTTTTATTATATTAATACTTGTAGATGTAACGGAAATCATTAGAAACATACTGAATGAGAATCTATGTATATTAATAACAAAAATCATTCAATCGGTTTTAATTAAAATCTCTTACAACTATGATTATTAATATAATTACTAAAATTCAATTTGGTTTATATATATATATATATTATGTTTTCGAAAATCAATTAATATAATTGTATTTGAATTTATTGTACTGAATAATAAAATGAGAGAATTCATGAGAGAATGTCATGTGTCCATTATGTGTTTTCTTTTATTAATATAGATAGATTGTACTTGTTTGTTTTCGTTTATTTTAGATATCTTTCATTCAATTGAATTTGGTTCTCATAATCATGGACGTGTGATGAAGTAAAGTAGTGATTTTTATTTTTCTTGATTTGAAGGTCGGTAACGTGTTCTCATCTTTTAAGATTAGTTCTCATATTTATGTTGTTAAAAAAACTAAGATCGTAGGGTTTGATGAGACGGTTTTAATGCCGCCTGAATGAGTTTAATAAGACTCCGTTTAATACCCTTACTACAACTTGATATTTGATCCTAAACCGTATATATATATATATATATATATATATATATATATATATATATATATATATATATATTGAACGGCTAATTTCACACCCCCTTTTTTTACAACGTTTGCTCCCTTTTTGCTCACCCTTGGAGTTGAACTCCCAACCTCACCCAATAGAGAATTTCCTCCCTACCACTAGGCTATAACTTAAGTGGCCTAAACCGTATATATAATCTGCAATGCAAAAATGATTATGGCGTATACTTATGGACATGTTCCATATATTTGTTTAATCTGTGATTTTTTTTTTCTGAACGGCTAATTGGTATCACTCACGGACCACTGGAGTATCATCGTGCCACCAGTGTTACCACGCGATCATATTCCACCACCAAGTCACCAATTCAGGAGGAAACTCATAAATATGAGAAAACCCCCTTATGAGATTCGAACTCAGGACCTTATAGTCCCTAAGTCTTATCTCACCATCAAAATGCCGCTAGGCAATAATGCGTTTGGCTGTTTAATCTGTGATTCAGCTTCCTAACTGTCATGATCAGTGATCAATAAATAACTAATGGAATCAAATTTAGTGATTTCATATTAATCCATCTAGACCTAAAATAATAATAGTGTGTTAGATAACGCCCAACCTATGTCCACTAGGTTTTGATTTTTATTTTGTCATAGTCGTGACCGACCGATTTCCTACATGCAAAAATCCAAACAAGATCAATATCAAACTAAAACAAAGAGTGCATGCACGTGTGTTGGTACATATATACACATATATGTATATATTTATTTATAAAATATTTATGTAATCAAAGTGTTTGTAGCAGAAATCGAGGTGTGAGTGTAAGGTGGATTCCTTTTGTCCCGGTACTTTTAAAATATTTCACACACCCATAGGTTATATGTTAACTAGTCCCTATGTACACAGATAATTATAGTTATTATAATTGAATATGAATATGTTTAAGATGACGTGGTTTATTGTTAACTTTGTATTCAGATTTTTTATAAGTCTTGCCTGACTTGCAGAATAAAGAAATGGAATATGTTTATATATTGCATCTTTCACCTGGTACCTTGGATGCTTGATTTTTATTTTTTTAATGGATTATGTTCGATCTAGCCCATGTGAAGGTATGTGCAGTTTGACCGTTGCATTTAAGTTAAAGGGGTGCCATTAAATGGTAGAAGACAAATGAGAAAGAAATTAATATCAATGGACATTGTCATATATGTTATGTTACATAGATAATAAGTGGTGTAATTAATATTATTGTCATAAAAACATACAAAGAACATGTTTTAACATCAAAGGTGTCACCAGATCACTTGATCAGAATTATACTTTTTAGCAGTTTGTACCACTTTTTCGTCAATTTGTCAGGCTGATGGCCCTTTTAAGTTTAGTTTTCCTTAACGTTTGGTTGTGTGGGGAACTAAGGGTGGTGGTTGAGCCAAACTTGATGTTCACAAGCCCATTATTGATGGTATGTGCCTAAGTCGATGTATATAGAGATCTCAAGTTGTGTATTTGCGAAAAATCAGAGAACAATTAATGGAAAACAATGAATATGTAATCAAGTAGGCATCCGGCCATAGTGGTGGAGTGGTGGACAGGCCTTATGTTCACTTAGGTGATCAAGGGTTCAATTCCCACTTCCAACATTATGGTTTGGTATCCGGGTGAAGATCGAATACGGGTGGCGCCGGTTCGAATCTGACGGGCGGCGAGGTTTTACCGAGTTCTATAACACTGTCGTGCCTTCGGGCGGGTGGGGCTCGGGTTTCCGCGCATCGGGAGAAGGCGGGGGCTGCTAGAGGTCGAGTAGTTGATTCTTGGGCACGGCGCCCCGCAAGGGTGGTTGCCACAAAGTTGTTCGCCGATCAAAAAAAAAATGTAATCAAGTAGGCCTTGTTTAATTTTTCTATGACAATGTCACAGACAAGTAATTAAGTTATGGGTTGTCACTTAGACTATAGCTTAATGGAAGAGACAAAGTCTATTGAGGTGAAAAGTCCAGGTTCGATCCTACAAAGGGCAAAAGAAAGAGAAATATTAGCTGTTCAAAAAAAAATTAAAGTAATGGTTTATATTGTATTCATTAATTACTTAACATTCACCATTAGTGTCATCTCAAAGACATCACTGCACTCCATATTTTCAAACTATAATATATACATCGTTCACTATGGACCATGCAACATATTTTTTAAACATTCAATACAAATAACATCTACTAATTTTAATACATTTATTTAAATAATGAAGGATTAAATAAAACTTTTCACTGATAATAAAAAATAGCAATAAAAGTGATTAAAAATTTTAAAATAAAAAGTAGTTTTTTGTTATCTTTCAAGATCCCAATGGAACTATCATTCGAGATATCGATCAAATCACATGTCAAAACCGCTTACTAATTCTAAAATTACGTTATTTGGAATAATTGGAATAAACATGGTTTCTGATTAAAATTAAAAAAGAAATATTTACGAATAGTTACAAAAATTTATAACAAAGTTATGCAGTAAGAGTACAACTCATTAGGGTGTTAAGAATTCGATTTGAATTCGAAAAATTCGAAAATCGACTTAATTCGATTCGATTATCAAGAATTCAATTTGATGATAAAGAATTCAAAATCCATTCAATTCGAGTTCAGTAAATTGAATACGAATCGAATACGAATTTATGATTTTAAATTCGATTCGATTCGAAATTCGAATAAAAAATAATACATATTTATCTATATCTATAATCTATAATAATTTATAATAAAAGAAGTGAACTGTGATGATGTGACATTTAATGGAGGCCTCAACCCCTTCTTGAATGTGTCACGTGGCATCATGTGAGATTTTTTAATTTTTGAGATTTTTTAATAAATCTATATATATTATAATTATTTTAGGAAAAGATAAAAATTTAAAAATAAAATTAAATTTTCTCTCTAATGTTTCCTCCCATAACTTTGAAATGTTAATATCTTTTATATACGAGATTTTTAAAAAAAAAATTACACCAAATTAACAGGCGTTTCATTATCTTTCCAACGAGTACCATAGTGCTATATAAAAACGGAGAAAAAAAACGACTATTTTGTGGGGTTTTGTTTTCAAATATTTTTACTCTACTAATAAATCACAAACGATAAACATAACTTCATAAGCAGAGATTCTTTTTTTTTTTATATTTGAATATGATAACTTATGGCAAAGATTTGTTTAAAATAAATAATAATAATAATAATAATAATAATAATAATAATATCATTCATTAATCATGTATTGGTAAATCATTAATTATGTGGTTATATTAGCTATTTAATTACAGATAGGGACGGGTATTAGGGTATGAAATACACAAATCTATAATATAATATAACTTATAATAAAAGAATTGAGTTTGTATGAGGTGGCATTCAATGGATGCCTCAACCCTCTATTGAATGTGTCATGTGGCATCATGTGAATATTTCTTTTAAATTTATTTATTTTGTATTTTTAAAATAAAATCTATATCTATATTATCTTAAAATTTCAAATATATTAATTAATATATTTTCCTTATTTTCCTCTCTCATTTTTTAAATGTTAGTAAACTATTAATTATTTTAAAATTTTAAATATGTTAATTAATATTTTTATCTTTATTTTTTTCTTATTTTCCGCTCACAATTTTTAAACGTTATTAACTTTTATGTATCACATTTTTTTGAAAAAAAATTACACCAAATTAACGATCGCTTTATTATCTTTTTAACGAGCACCATATATAGTGCTATACAAAAACGAAAAAAGTGTTTTTTTAGTGAGTTTTTGTTCGTGCAGAAAAAAACACAATGTATTTAGGTAATTTTTTAATCATATATAGGCAAGTCACTAATCATGTTATGATAGTATATATGTTTTTGAACCTATTATTACATATATGAATTGCCCATGTTCATGTGTTATAACGATATGCTTAGCATTAAAAGAGGTTGATATTTTTTAATCTGCTGGGAACGCAACATGAGAACCCCTTTTGATACTATAAACATTAGAACAACTTTCTTTAACATTAAAAGAGGTTGAGACTGTTTACTTCTTTTATCCTTTTTTATTAAGTAATATTAGATTTTTCAACCCCGGGACACTCCCGGGGTAATCAGCTAGTTATATATATAATTATATACACCTATAACTTTATAACATAGGCTAATCTAAGAATTTGACCTAAGTCATAAATTAGCCCATTACCAAGCCCAAGCCTAACTAAAGCTAATAACTTAAGTCTTAACCTTAAACGAATTTATTCAAATTCGCTTCGAATTCGCTTAGAATTCGAGTTTCTAATACGAATTCAAATCGAATTCGAATTGACTTTTTTATTCGAATACGAATTCGAATCGAATTGGCCAGCTTTTAATCGAATTCGAATCGAATACGAAGTCAGTATAAAAAATAAATTATTCGAAAAATTCGATTCGAATAATTCAAAATTTCGTTATTTGATTCGATGAGCACCCTACAACTTATTGTAGAAGAAATAAAATTAAATGTTAAAAAAATCAAATGCTTTGCTTCAACGACGCCTTCACTTCGCAAGGGCTTGCTTCCATTCAGGCTGGCCTAGGTAATGTGGGTGTCTGCTCGATGTCACACAGCCACATGGATCCCACAAGACCGCTGGATTACCATGACACTTATATAGTTAGAGAGGAAGATGTGCTTGTCAAGGGTACCATGGCAAACACCAATCATGTGCCGTCATATTATATTTTCCAAACACTACCCTAAAATAACTTAACTGATAACAAAACTACCCCAAGATATCGTAACACATTTTTTTTTGTTTTTCATTTAAAAATAAATTAAACAGGTTGATCTAACAAAAGTTAACTCAAAACTAAACATTCATTAGATAAATTAAAAGTTACATTAATCATTCTAAACGAAAATTAAAAAAAATAGAAAATTTTAAATAAAAGAAAGTACTCCAAGGCTAACTATATTTGGATGTTAATTAATGTTTTCTAAGATGACTTAAACATTGGACCAATCACTTAATTATGGTGTTTCATAAACATGTGAGCATCTCGATCATAAATCTTTTCCCTCAAAAGTCGCACATTGATTAGCCAATAAAGCTATAGCTTCTTCACTCCTTTTCATTTTAATTTCCATCAACTTGTTAATCTTCTCTTTTTTCATAGTTGTATGTATTAAATTGAAAAATAGATTTTTTTTTAAAAAAAATCATACAATCACATTTTTTACCGCTGCAAACCATACGCTCCTCGGCTATAATGATCCAAGGCCACCACCCGCAAACCCCGTACCGAATGAGGCAGCAGTGGTATTGCTGCATGAGTTGGGGGTAGGCGTGTTCTTTTAACAGATAACCAATAAATGAACCGAACACGAAGTTACCCGACCCGAGAAAGTACCTTACCCGATTTACCCGAACCCGATTAAGTGCATACCCAAACCTGTCTAGAGTTTTTAGGTCGGTCTTCGGATTAGTTTTTTTATAATTCAGGTTGACCCGAATAACCTGAACAATTCAAAAACAAATAAATGATCTAGTTTCCATATTTTTATGTATATCGGAGTAGTGATTTTGTAGCCAAATTTGCAACTAAATATTATAACCCAAGTTATGGTTTTATTTTACACATATTGTAGCCCAAATGGATTGTAATACGCAACCCAAATGGCTGGAAATATGTAACTCAAACACTCGAACTATTTAACCAATAACCATTTAACCCAACCCAAAAACCCGAACCCGATTAACCCCATAACCGATAACCATATAACTAGACTAGGTTGGTTATCGGGTAATATTTTCAACACTGAAAACCTGAATAACCCGATGACCGAAAATCAAACCTAATGAACACCCCTAGTTGAGGGTACCCGATTGCACGGCCACTCACATATCACAATGTTTTATTTAATAGCATTGTTGATACTTGATAGGATAGTACCTTGCAGAAGCCCATACCAATTTTGGACTTCTTTTTGTGTATGATAAATAAAAAAAAAAAAAAAAAAAAAAAAAAAAAAAATTGGACTTCTTTACTATAGGGCGTGGGCCTTAGAGCCAGAATTGCTTTCTGGAACTGAATCTACAAGGCCAGCTACAAATTAGTTTTAAGAAAGCCCTTAAGATTTCTTTTCTAAATGGAATATGTTTATTTACTTGTTTAACTTTGTTTATATAATTAAGAAGAAAGATGAAAACTATCTAATAATATTCCCATTTTATTATTATACCAATTTTGGTAATTTTATTCATTTTATTAAAAACTCGAGATATTCTTCTGCCAGACACCAAAATATATTTAAAAATTTACAGCAGTTTTCAACCATCAGCAACTTTAGCCAAAATATATTTTAAATATATTTAAAATATATTTAAACTTAGATCATTTTGCTTGGGGATCCCATGGGTAATAAAGTTAACTTCGGATTAACATTCAAATAAAAACGATGGAATAAGAAATAAATCTATATATATACTATATATAAAGCATGAGCATATTATCAGATTTCAATGCAAATTAATATTGAAAACATGAAACCAACTTTTGTAAAGTTGTATATAATGTGAGGGTTAAGATCAAATACACAGTGAAAGAAAAATAGGAAGTCGTAGGAAGGGTATCAAACGGACTCCGATTGAACTCATTCAAGCGGCATTGGAATCGTCTTATCGAACCCTACGTCGTTAGTTTTTAGGTCTTCGTTTTTTTGGGGTTTTAGCTTGTAGTTTTTAGAATATGCGTTATATCATTATGTCTTTTATGTACCATTGTGTCTTTTTCTTATTTTCATCGTTGTGTCATTTTTTTCAATTCATTGTGTCTTTTTTCTTAAGCATTGTGTTATATTTTTTGGCATTGTGTTATATTTTGTGGCTCATTGTGTCATATTTGATGATCTATTGTGTTTTTTGTATCCTTCTCAGCCTTCTCATTTTTTGTAGCCTTTGTAGAATAACCCAACCCTATAATGTGATCGTATCCCTCTCGCAAACTTATTGTCCCAAGCCATGGCCACCACCCTAAAGCTTTAGTACAACCGCCACCATCGGCCTCGACCTCTGGTTCTTTACTCGGTACCTCTTTCACACTCTCTTCCAATGGTCGCAAACGACTTTGTACATTGATCTTAACACACTATATTATGAACCTCCACTGATCCTTGTTCTTGACTGTTCGAAAAGCCATCAACCATCAACCATTGTGAATTTCGCCAATGACGCCAACCATTCACAACAGCACACCGCCGCGTCTACTGTGCACCGACCAGTTTTGTGTCGCCGCCAATTGTGGTGATTTAGATGTAGGTTTAACAAGAACTAAATCCTGATGGCCTGGCTCACTTAACAGTACTCGAGTATCTATGAGGTAAAATTAAGAACCAATTCTTTTTTATTTCATGGGATTTTTAATCAAAATTTGTTGTACCAAAATTGGGTTACATAATTTATGTTACAATTACGATTAATATGTATTTGGTTTTGTTTATTTCCATGTTCTGACATCTTGATCCATGTTTATTTCCAATCTTTTCCTCGTGGTGGATTTAAGATTACGAACATGAATGCGTCGCCCCGGCGTGAGCTTGACGATGTTGAGGTTGAGATGTAAGTGCATTCCAGTATGATCCTTTATCTTCTTTTTAGTTAATCTTTGTTTGTAAGTCATAATGTTTGATGTTGTGTAAAAAAAAGGTAATGAACAATAGAGTCTTTGGTAAAAAAAAAAAATTGATTGTTAAAAAGTATGTCAAGTAATATGATTTTAAAAACTAGACAAGGATTTCATGTAAGCTAAAAAAATTTGATTGTGATGTGCCTACATTGTCAAGTGGTGGTAGAAATAATATGGAAGTTAATATAAACTATTCATTCTTTTTTCAAAAATGTTGACGTGACCTAACTAGATTATTATATTATACAATTTCAATTTCAAGTAGGGGATTGGGAAGTACTATTGTCTTTCAATAGACGTTGATTGTGATAATAATCCGTGTCTAAAGAGTGATTTATAGGACTGAGAAGTACTATTGTCTTTCAAGTTCAAGTAATATGAGTTGAATTTATGGAATTTATATTATTATGTTATTGATAATGTAGCCGCTAACACATTTCATCTTTGTGTACCTACTGACTCATTTAACTTACATTATGTATCCATGATTTTGAGATGATAAATCTACAAATAATGCGTTTGATTAGGACATTGTTTTGTTTAATGGCCCCGCCGCAACGCGCTGGTTTTCCACTAGTATTCGTTAAATAGTTATTGCCAATGCCAACCTCGTTACGATGACTACCCATATAAGTACAATAGGAAATAAAGAACGATGTTTCATGCATACTTCGTTTGACTGATATGGTTTTCGATTAGGAAAAAAAATGAAAAGCATAAAAAAAATTATAGATTTATCACTACATGAAACATGAATTATTAATAACATTGGAATGGAATGGATCGCTAATATGAATATCTTGCCCAAACTCATGATCTCAAATATCACCAAAGCGAACAAGCCATAATTGACACAATTCTACCTTTAACTTAAACCTATCATGTACTTAAAAAAGATTGAATAAGGGGTTGTTTGGCGACTCCTATGGCATTAATTGTTGAACCCTAAAAGGTCTGATTGGGTAATAGACTCTAAACTAATAAGGGGTTTGACTCGGCTCGGCTAAACTAGTTTATGGTACTGGTGGAGGATGTAGTGGTGGTCGAATAAGTGATGCGTGAGTGAAATTTTCATTCTACATCATTTTGATATTTAATGGGTAAAAGGTTTCATGACTGATTCAGATGTGACATGTCAGTAAAACAAATACACTTAGGGGTTGTTTGATAGGATCTGTTTAATTAAGTGCTGAATCATTACGATGGTTTGTATGGTTCAACATCCCTTATTAGCTGAATGGTTAAGAGCTTAATGGAACCATTCATACAGATGTTTTTTTTAGCTTAAACAAACACTCTTAATGCTGAATGATTAAGAGGTTTATTAAAAGGTTAACAAACACCCCCGTAATGTTTACTAATTCAGAGATAGTCACTTAATAGAATCATTAAAAAGATATCAAACAACCCCTAAGTTGAATAACTTGACAAACATCTGGTCACCAAGTTGGATCTTAATCTAGGTAACGTCCCCAAAATAAGCCACTTTGCTATGGGCTTTTATGACATCCCTAGCCCATATATACCTTTATTTTTCTATTTTCATAATCTCATGGTTCTTTTACCGTACGTGGCAAGTCTGGACACAATTGGTTTTGGTTTCAGTTTCACTAAATTTGTTTCATTCTAACATAAAGATTTTAATAAATTATTTGATGTTTTAAGTTGAACAAACCATGTTGCTTATTTACGAATGTTTGGTAACAAATTGTGGTGAGTCTCGTGGTTAGAAGTGGGAATTTATGATTTAGTACGTAAACAATCAGGTTTTCGGTTGATTAATGCGACTTGTTTATTACGGGCTCATGATAGTCATATAAGGATTATTGTTTTAGCTAGACAATGATCCAGTCATCCATGGTTTACATATATTCCAAAACCAGTTACCTCGCCAACTTAATTGTTGTTGACATATTTTATTTTAATGTTTTTCAGACAATTAAATGGATATCATGGAACTTGGAGTCATGCACTAGCATCACATGGGATATTTTGAACGTACTTTTTATCTAATGAACTGAACAATGTCATTTAAGTGGGGTTTTTAAGACAATGTTTGTTATTGTTTTGTTGAACAATGGTGTCTTTTACAATATCTCTAAACCAATGAATTTGATGCTTGCATAACTTGTGTGCTTGTAAACCTTTCAAAGTTACATCCCGTGTTTCCGCCTAGGCGTGATGTGACATAGGCTTACTGTTGCGTTTAGTTTGAAATGTGTATCTTAGGCGTACTATACATTTTTTGTTGGGTTTCTTACTTTCAAGATGAAACGAAGCCAAAGAGTTGACCGTGTTAACCGATGTATTTTTTGGCTTTGTGACTAGTTGACACACGATCCCTTTGTGCTTTGCGACTTTGACTACTATGCATTTGTAAGGACATGAAACGATCAGCTTAAATTTACATGTAAACTTTTGTGGTTTATTCTCAAATTTGACTTGTTCTTTGAACCACGTTTGATAAGGGATTTATGAATCTTCCCATGAAGACGGATTAAAAAATGCCCACAAAATAACTTTCAAGGGTAACAAGGTGTGAAAACATATGGAACGGTTAATATTTTTTACAAAACACGGAAAGAAAAGGAGATGGGTTCGGTGGCTGGAAACACTAAGAGCATAACCAATAATCGTTTATGGTGATGACTTTGATGTTTTTGGTGATGGTCTTGTTGTGGGGTTCATTTTTTGGATCCATTTTTACATTAAGTTGGTGGCCACAAACTATTAAAAAACGTTACTTTTTTGCATTGGTGAGGGCAGGGTGGGGGTCGAGATATGATTAAAAAAAGACTTTTTAAAAAAAGACTTTTTTAAAAAAATATATTTTTTCATATAAAAATCTTGGCTTCAACTGTAACCTCTATACCATTGTCATTGCCTGGATTATTTAACCCTACCGTGTAGTTGTCTGTGGGACTGACTACTTTCTAGTAGGGCTGTAAGCAAACCAAACGAACACGAACACGGTCTTGTTCGTGTTCGTTTGTGAAATAAATAACGTGTTTACGAACTGTTCATGAACACTTACCGAACGAGATTTTCTGTTCGTGTTCGTTTGTTAAGGAAATAACTTGTTCACGAACTGTTCATGAACATTTATCGAATGAGATTTATGTTCGTGTTCGCTAGTTAAGGAAACGAACTTGTTCGTGTTCGTTTGTTTTATATGTCAAATTTGGGTGTCGGAAAAAGCGAACACAAATGAATGTAAAAGAACACAAACATACATTAATGAACAAAACTGTTGGATCAGTATTGCTCTTTTGTGTGAACTTGCTAGTGAACACTTAGGTGTTTAGCAAGTTCTTGATCAGTGATAGCACAGCGGAATATTATGAGTTTAAAGCTATACTTATCAACAGGAGTTATAACTCCCCCTGGATTGAGAAACTAATAAATGATAAGTATTTATTGAGAATCCAAGTATTGAATGAGAATGAAACACTTAGACAGATTCTCAATAAATATGAAATGGAAATAACAATAATATGCTTTGAAGGATTTCTGTATTAAAATCAATGTCTAAAACAGAGGGATGAACCCTTCTATTTATAGACTTTACAAATACATGAACCTTGCCAAGAAGCAAGTTCAGAAACAAGTTGCAACCAAGTTGCAGTCTTGGAACTTGTACATAAAGTAAAAGTAATACTAAAGTAATAAACTACCGATACAAAGGCGGTGGAAAAGATCTTCTCATAAGTACTGATGAATGACAAACTACTGATGAGTAGTTTGTCTTCAGCAGTTCTTCAGTAGAAATGTCTGGTTTGAACTTCAGAACTTCTGATGACTTTTCTTCTTCAGTACTTGTGGAATCTCTTCTTCAGCAGTTTGATCTTTCTTTTTCAGCAGTTCTATACTTAGAATATTTTGACAGAAGTGAATTAGACTAAGGTTTGCAAAAGTGGTTTCACCAATCCTTTTTGTCCTAACAAAAACCGAGCACAAACTAACACAGTAAATTCCGAATAAAATAAGCATTTTTCATCACAAATATTGTCCGCCCAAAATATACTAATCCAATTACCCAAATATACTTGATATAATCTTGATCACATAATGTCTCATAGAAACACAAAATTATCATACTAAACTTGAAATCCTCATCTAATCCACCCAAAATAATAGTTGATCAAAATATGTAAAGTAATATTAATATGAGATACACTAATATATATTAAATAATCTACCACTGGAATATTTGAAGTACTTAAATTAAAAATAAAAATTAAAAAACCCTAATGAACTATCGAACGGAAACACACATAAACGAACATGTTACTGAACATTCACGAACATAAATGAACAAACGCAACATCTGTTCATGTTTGTTTTTTTAAGTAAACGAACAACATTTCTTGTTTGTGTCTATTCATTTATTAAACGAACAAACACTTACGAACTTCTCGCCAAACAATTCACGAACTGTTCGTTGAACGTTTGGTTTGTTTACAACCCTACTTTCTAGGTTTAGGCTGAACATTCTGTTTCCAATGAATGGGAAGAAGAGCATACATCGATTTTCCCCAATCAAGTTCCTCTCTCCCCGCTTTCTATTTTTAGATATGGGTTTTCAGGTTTTGTCATCATTCTTCATTATTTACTAATTAGTTTGTATTTATTGGTTTAGGTGAGGGGAAGCTAAGTCATATCATGTAATATAATGTAATTTGTAAAATGATTTATTTTTTCACCTCATGTTAGATTTGTCTATCTCGAAAAACTCTCGAGATATAAACTAGTAAGTAGTAATGTAATATGTCAAAAAAGTAATAAGAATACTATACTTAAATTAAAAAAGAATGAAATGATGGTTTCTATGAGTCTCGATATTATGTTTATTTGTTTTAAGTGTTTATGTTTATACAGGACGAATCCATTTTGATGTGGTGGAGGAAGATTGGATGGGGCTAGGGTAAGTACCCTTGAGTGCACCTTCCCCCTTATAATTTGAAATATCGCTACAGTAGCTTTTGAAAGTTACAGTTCACCATCTATCAAATTATCGTAAGTGTATTTAACTGAGCAATATAATAAAATAAGTGTTTGTAAATAAGATTAAGATAAAAATGGTTCATGAGATATGGGAGAAATTTTAAAATGAGAGATAAATAATTAAAAGTATGATAATTAGTTAAAATATCTATATTCTATATTATCTTATTAAGGAGGATTGATGTACAACATTGTGACAACAGTCAACAATCCAGGTCAACATCCGTACGCATTTTACTTATTATTGTTATTTCATGTGCATAATTAGACATTTTTCACACACTATACCCCCTAGTCTAGTGAAGAACCAATTATTGAGAAAACTCACACGTTTATGCATACAACACTCAGACAATCACAAAAGCCTTTCATGAGGTTACCACAGTTTAACACATGGTAAACTCCTCCCTAACACATGTATACGGATCACAATTGTTATCAAATGCTAACATCAAACAACATGTGTTCATAATTAATGGACATTAATACATGTTAATATCGTCATCGAGTATTCTACAACATGGTCGAAAATCTAGTCATGTACTTGGTATGAGAGATCGAACTAAAAGTCATACTAGCTAATGATTTTCCTTCCCATTCAACAGCATCTTTACACTTTTGTATATATATATATAACCGGATGTATACACACAATGTAAAACAAGAACCTAAGACATATATATGCATACACACGACACAAGTTTATAAATACACACATGGTTGAATGTTAATCTATTATAAACATGTGACTTTGCAATTAACTTACACAAAGAAGGAGTTTTGTCATATAATCACCCTATAACTAGATAATAATTATACACCAAAGAAGCAAGATTTTCCCTTATTCGACCGATACACCAAACAAGCAAACAAGGGTCCTTTTCAAACATATGACTTATATTATTTTGATGACTTACAATGTGACATTACATATCCCTATATGTGATCATAGCCTAATTAAGAGATCCTCTTGAACCACATTGGCCTATCCCATGCAATCACAAGTCCTTATCATCCTAAACACACCAAATCTTACACACATATGGTTAAACATCACTTTACTTCAAGGATCTAGACTAATACCCTTCTACTTTGAGAATGAAACAAACATTCCTACCCTATTCTCTTTTTGCGGCTGATAATGACACCTCAAGCACAAATGATGACAAACCTTGGATCATGTAAGGGTCACTATCAATCCTAAACCTATGATTACATTTGGCCGACCCTATGCAAGAATTACAAGACAAAATCGGTTTCCAACTCACCTCCTCAACATGATGTAATCGACCTAGAGCATGGGTGAGGTCATGATTTACACATAACTGGATAACAAGACAAACTAATATCATTCCCTAAATAAGTCCAACCCACCTATCTCTTAGATTAGTCATCCAACTCATGTCTTACACCAAATGGTGTCTACTTTCACTAAATATTGCCTCAAATCAAAAAGATGATCATTCCCAAATTTGTTTGGTCCATACCCCCTTCGGCCACTATGTAAGGAGACCCAAGAAGCTTAAACATTCACACCATTACTTTCCCTTTCCTCTTGATATCCATCGGCCAACATCAAACCACAACTGAAGACATCAAGGCACGAGCATGAGAAGGATCAAGAGAAGCCGGTTCCACTTTGATTTAACTAGGCATGTACCCGACCATCCTATTCTTTCGAAGCCTTAAATCTTTAGGCCCTATTGTGAACCCGACCCACTACCCTCCTAATCGGCCCTTTGTCTATAAACATTGTAATGTGCAAGTTTAAAGACCACAACAAACTATATAGACTCTCTTTTAATCACACAAAGCACCTATGTAATGAAATAACTCGATACACATGATCCCATTGTCACGACACATCACTTGTTTGATAACTAATCAGCCTTATGTCACAAATACTAGACTGGGTAATGTTTTTGAATCAAAACACAACCTAGATGAGCAATTAATAGTCGGTTTTTATAAATAAAACTCACTCGGTTTATGTTTAAAGTTAAAGGTTATAATAGATGCAATTATAATCGGTTTTCTTCATAACCCCACTAGAACACATTGCAAAGCTTCGAGGGTGGTTTTCTAAGCCTAGACCAACCCATTTCGATCCAATAAACCATCGGGATTGTGGTCTATATTGCACATTGTCTAGGCTAAGATAACTTAACATATGTTAAACAAGCCAAAACATGTGTTAATACTATCTTTACATTAAAAAGGCATACACCTATGTTAAAATGCATATTTTTCCCAAAAACCAACCACACATGATGACTTGGTGCCAATTCATGAGCCATAACGACATGTGGGGACCACTTTGTTTACAATAAAAGTCGATTTACAACAAAGTACCCGGGATTTCCGAAACCGTATGTTTTACAAGTACATTACAAAACCTCACGTGCACAAGATATGGCCCACAAACACTGAAACTAAGGCCCACAATGTCGGGTGAACAATTTGTATGATAAACAACAAGAACGTACAATTTACCGTCCTCTTAATAATCATAGGGCAACCATTGTCTGAACGGTAGCTATCTCACATTCCAGCTTCACTAGAACACACGTATCATTATCAGGTGAGTTTCACGACCCCAATTTACTGCTTTTACATTTTTAGGGGGACAAACATGCTACAACTCTAGTACAAATTTCAGTTTGTGTGTTCATTCTATCGTGACTACCTCATACTTACATTATACTATAACCATTAGCTATTGAAAGCCATGGAAAACTTTAATAGATCTATTGGATTGACACCCCCACTCTTGGTGAGTCGCTCTAACCGGTCACATACAAAAGAGTGTTAGTATTCTACTATACATACATTGTCTTTAGTGTACAATGCACGAGGCACATTCAGTCAAGAGGTTTGGTTACAGGACTCATGGTTTGCACAGTAATCATTCGCTTAGCTAGCCTATGATTGGTCATACACGAATTACACGAGCACTTTACTTGGTACATCTAAACATGTGAACTCACCAACATTATTGTTGACAAATCTTGTATGCATGTTTTTCAGGTAATTGACGATGAGAAGTAGAGACTTGGGAGAGGGGTTCGAGCATGCACCGAGTGGTACCATTTTGGATCGGGTCTTGTCGATTCCACGTCATTTCAATATTTGAGTCATGAATTTTAGACAATTTTACTATTTTTCAAACAATGTTATAATGATTTAAATAACTTATGACATTATCCATCCTTCGATGGTATTCATTTTAATAAATCTGTGTGTTGCTTGAACCTTGTGCTTGAAAACCTTTTGAGGTCGCATCCCCATGTTTCCGCCTTGGCGGGGTGTGACAAACATGGTGTTGGGGGCTCAGTGTCGGCCTGGACAGGAACCTCAACTGGTGCGATAGGAGCAGGTGGAGGGAGTGCACGTTTCCGAGGGGTGTACATCATACGTACCCCTCCCAGACACAGGCTATATGGAAGGAAAGAAGGCAATTTAGGCTCTGGCAGCGGTGTGGGTGCATCCTCCTCCTGCTTTTGTGCCTCTCCAATAGGCACAACGTCCTCATCGGTAGAAACAACATAATCCACCTGCATGTGATCCTCCTCAATATCTGAATCATTGGAGTCAGGCTCATAACCCTGCTGAATGTCCTTGGCAAGTGGGCTCTTTGGTACATGCTTATCCTCAGAATCCGAGACGATCATGGGGTCCTTGTTGTGTGCCATGATCCTGGAAATCAATAGCACACGTGTGTGTCAGTAATCATGTGGTATACTTACTATGTCTACTAACGTGTAGAATATGTAACTGGCATAGAACTTGCGTAGTGCGTAGGGATATGTGTTATAATTTTGTTCTTTGGAAAACATTTCAAAATCAATTTTGTTTAGATTATAGTTTGACTCAAAAGAATCTCAGTTCGCTATAACCTCGTGCTCTGATACCAATCTGTCACACTCCGCTAAGGCGGAAACATGGGATGCAACTTCGAATGATTTCCAAGAACAAAGGTCACGCAAGCATCGATTAATTTAAAATAGGGACTTCCATTAGACAACGTAGTTTCACAAACATTAGGTCAATTGTCTTAAATAAAAACTAATGCATGAAAATGTTTACGACTAAAACAATACAATAGCGGTTCAAAAGGTAGTATCCCATGATGCTCACACGCGACCCTCCCAAGTTCCATACCTCATGCTAATTACCTGAAAAACATGCATGTAAAAAATATAGGTCAAGATAAAGTTGGTGAGTTCACGGGTTTTTAATAATGGACATGTAATCCAAGACCGACTAAATTACTGCCTAGCTAGGGCAATAATTAATATGTGATCTGACATGAGCCCATAACCAAACCTTGGCATGTTGTGCCTCACCCATTGTACACTAAAGACAATGAATAAATGTGAAATACAAGCACTCTTTTGATATCTGTCAACCAGTCAGAGCGACTGACCAAGAGTGGGGGTGTCAACCTAATAGATCTATTCCGGTGTTTCATGGCTAAGTCCATAGCTAATGGTTATAATGTAATGTATGACACGGGGGCTTTATGGATCCTGAACCTTAATGTCTCATTCTCACATAATAGTCATCATTGTAACTAAAAACTGTACGCATGTTTTTCCCCCCAGAAAATGTAAAACAGTGAAAAGGGGCTGTGTAAAACTCACCTGATATCTGAATGCTAAACTGGATTGTTTCTAGCATGGAAATGTCTGGACTAGGGTGCCCTATATTCATTAAGGCAACTTAAGTCTATGTATTGTCCTATTTACCTTGCATTTGTTCACCTGACTCTAACATCTATGGACTATGTGTTCTGTACCACTGTCCATATATGTCACACACTGTATGTGTTGGAAAAGTTCCTTTTTGTCATTATTTGTGGCTATGATTAACCATTTGTGGTAAAACCAATGTCTTAGTTTTCCTTATGTTACCATGTGGCATGTGTGTATTGGTCATTTGTATCTAAAAGTGGGACATTGACATACTTTTCGGCCATTTTGTATAAAAATAACATATTCATGAATTTTCCCCTTGTTAACACACACACACTTTGGTGTTTAACATATGTTTAAAGAAAGTACTAGTGTTAAAGCTAATTAATGCATGTTTTCGGTTTATTAAAAGATGTTTACAAAATTACCTTTAGGTATTTTGAGTTCTAAAAATGATTGTTATGACCTCTAAGCATATCTATACACACACGCATACATTCGTGTGTATGTGTGTGAGTATGTGTGTCCATTCATATGTGTTTATATGTGTAGATACCTAGCACATGTGTGTATACATATAAGTGTGTTCTTTATGAAGTTTTATAGGTTTTTGAGTGCCTTAGTCAATTATTTTCAGCTTGGTATGTTCATGCATGCGTGTGCGTGTGCGTGTGTGGGTAAGGTTCGGGTAAACTCTTTCATGGATTGAAACATGTATTAAAAGAAACATAAGATAGTGTTGTTAACATACCACAACAATGAGTGATAGAACAATGGTATGAACGATCTAGAGCCAGTTTCTCCACTCCACAACCTCCAAACTCTAAGGAAATGTATTGTAGGGGCTGTGGTGAGTGTGTTCGATTGAAATGGGATTCGGGTATGGGGGTTTGGGCTTCGGTCGAGGGGTCTCCAAGGGAAAAAGGAAGTTCACAATGTGTTAGTGTGGTTTGAATGTTAAGGTGTGAATTCCTTGGTTTCTTGTTTCTTTTATATAGCCGAGAGAGAGGGATAGATATGGTAAGTCAACATACAAAATCCATGGTGTGCAAAAAGGTAATATCTATGTTGGTGCAACTAGTTGACTTAGAAACTTGTTAGTTTGTGTAGGCCTCTTGGGATCCGATTATTATAGGGAAGGGACGTGTGCTTTTGTGGCTAGTCAACAAGGGTTGGAAGTCATGTGGGGGTATGTTGTTTCCATTCTTGTATAAGTCTCTAGATTAGTGTATTGTTAAGATAAGAATGGTGACTTGCATGTGAGGGTATATATGCGTATGTATGTATATGTAGTGTGTGTTAGTGTATGCTAGTCTTATGTCCAAATTCACACTTATTCTTGCATTGGGAATGTATGGGCCGTTTCCTAAGGTGATTGGTGGATAATTTGGGAAGTCAAAGTTGTCTAGATCCATGGGATGAGATGACAAGGTTTCTAGTTGGTGAAACACATGGGTTTTTGAGACTATTGGATTGAGTTGGTGTGTTTGGTTATGTAGGGCGGCTTATAGCCGATTATGGGGACAAGATTTGTAGTTTTTGGATAGTCAACATGGACGGGGATGGATTATAGGGTGGCTATAGTTCCATGTTAGTGTAACTCATAGGATCTTGGGAAATGGTTTGGAAATATGGTGAGTTGGTGAAGTGTGTGCATGTGTTTCGATATATGTATATGTGTATATGGGAGAGTGGTTCAACAATGTGATAACATGTATGACTGTATGTATGTATGTATGTATGTATGTATGTATGTATGTATGTATGTATGTATGTATGTATGTGTGGTAATGTATTTGTTTGATTCTAATACACACACAAGTCTATATGGATCGGACATACATATGTATATACACACATAATTGTGTTCTTGGAACTTGATTAATATGATCGTCCATGTGTGTACATTTATAAACATTCAAGTGTCGATTGTATGAGGTTATGTTATATTAATTGTGGTTAAATCTCACACACATGTATATATGCATGGATATGGCCGAATTTAGGGCTACATGTGGGTTCATTGTTCGTGTTTTTACTAGTTGTTCTACTAGTTTTTCATGGATATTGTGTTGGGACATTTACTGTTCTTGGACATTGTTAGTTTTTGTTCTTGGTTGGACAACAAATTGGAACCTTATGTTCAATTGTATTGATTCCCAAAACTAGGGTTTTGCATAGATTTTTCAATAGTCTATCATGAACTATTCGACTAGCTGTGAAATTGTATCAACTAGTGTGTCTATTGCTAAACGGTATATCTCGGGATTGACTTGTTGGAACCCTATATGGCCCAATCACAATGAAATATGTGGAATTTAATGTTATACACAATGTATACATGTAATTAAGTGTACGAACATGACCTGTGATTTTGACGGGTGTCACATTTTGCCCTTCTGTATCACAATTCTGAATAATGTTTTGTAAATTGAGATCATCTTGCCATGTTCGTTTAATCTTTTCAAGGAACAAGGGCTCAAAAGATGAGACTGCTAACTGAAGCAAGGACAAAGTTTGTAGAATAGATAATGCCTCACCGGCTACATTATCAACACCCTTCTTGTACTGGATTTCAAAGTCATAATTCATTAACTTGACCATCGAGGAGTGTTGTAAAGGTGTGGTTATATTTTGATCAAGTAAGAGTTTCAAACTTTTCTGATTAGTTTTTATAATAAAACTAGTATGCAGCCCCTCGCTTCGCGGCGGGTTTTGTTGGTGGGGTTTCGCATGGTTTGATGTGTTAGTATGAGATCGGATCGTTCGAGCCAGATTTTGGAAGTAAGCGACTATTATAAGTTATAAGAATAAAAAAATGCAATTAGTGTTTACAACACTCTTTTTTATACGTATTTGTATGTATTTGATTTTGCTAATGTATAAGTATCAAACTTAAAACCCCTTTGGCTTTACAACCACTTGTGAATAAACCAACCCTCTTCTTAATTCTTAACAAACAAACTATCTTCTTAATTCCCACCAAACAAACCTTAAACAAAAGCAAAATATAACAAAATTCAATTAAACTAAAAGCTGGAATCAAGATCTTATCGGTCAAGAGTCAAGGCTATGGCTATCATATGATCAATCCTCATAGCTTATGCATTTTTTCCCTGCAACCTAGCAAGAAGTAAAAGGTTCATCCCAAAAGATATAATTAACCATTGACATGATAATATGATATTATATGGAAAAAAACAACTCAAATAATTAACATATCCAATTAGCAAAGACTAAATTTTGTTTACAGAATACTGTGGCGCAACCGCGTCAGCCGGAAAGACCGGAACCGGCCACCACCAGTGACGGGTGGCCACGTCTGGGTTTGTCAACATCATCGTCTTTATCGTCTGGGTTCGTGACTGTCTTCCAAGTACAACCTTAGAGTTAACCAGCGGCCTGACCTGCAACCGTGTCAACCGGAAAGCCGGGAGTTGGCTAGCACCAGTGATGGGTGGCCACATCTGGGTTCGTCAACATCACCATCTCTATCGTCTGAGTTCGTGAGTCGTTACCGTCTTCCGCATACAATCTTGGAGCTAACCGGCGGCATGACCTGCTTCGCAAACGGCAAGAGGAAGCCCCTTTCCCCCGCGCTGGTGGTTGTGGATGTGGATGGTGGTGGAGTCGATAGGGAGGAGATGATACAGAGAGAGAGAGAGAGAGAGAGAGAGAGAGAGAGAGAGTTTGAAGGGATTGGGGGCGATGACTATAATGTGGGTTAGAAATGTTGGTGGGTGAATTGAGTTACTGTGTTAAGTAATAAAAAAATAAACAGTTGAAAGATAGTGTGCGTTGGATAAAAAAAGAACGGTTGAGATGCTGGAACTATTCATAAGCCAAGACAGCTTTTAATTATATGTAGAATGGCCACTGATCAAATAGTAGTGCCATTGCTTGATTGTAAGTAAAATTGCAAGTAATTCTCTGTCATAAACAGATAATACCTGTTGTCTTGGGCACAGGTCTTTACTAACACAGCTCCAATTCCTAGTGCAGATGCATCAGTTTCAACCTCAAAAGTTTTTGAAATGTCAGGTAAAGCCAATACTAGGGCAATGCATAAGGTAGTTTTCAGCTACTGGAAAGCATAATCTGCTTTTTTGTACCATTTAAAAGCATCCTTTTTTAGTAGGTCTGTCAATGGCTTAGCAATCAGTCCATAAGATCTTATAAACTGTCTGTAATACCCTAAAAGGCCCAAAAATCCTCTTAGTTGTTTCACATTAGTGGGGGCATGCCAAGACATTACAGCTTCAATTTTTGTAGGATCAGTTGAAACACCCTCTTTTGTAATCACATGCCCAATATACTCTACCCTCTATCCCCCAAAACTGCATTTAGACATCTTGGCAAATAATTGCTGATTTCTCATGGTTTCCAGTACTTGATTCAAATGTTCCACATTTTGGTATTTGTCTTTGTTGTAAATCAGGATGTCATCAAAAAATACAAGCACAAACTTCCTCAATTGGGCCTTGAATGTTTGGTTCATTAGGGCCTGAAAAGTAGCAGGGGCATTGGTTAGCCAAAAGGGCATTACCAAGAACTCAAACAACCCCTGATGTGTTCTAAATGCTATTTTGTGAATGTCAGGTTCATACATTCTGATTTGATTGTAGCCAGACCTCAAATCCAGTTGGAAAAGATGGTGGTACCACCTAATTCTTCAAGTAGCTCATCTATAAGGGGTATGGGAAATTTGTTTTTCACTGTGGTCTCATTTAGTTGTCTGTAATCAATGCACAGTCTTCATGACCCATCTTTCTTCTTAACTAATACCATTGGTGTAACATTTCTTGGGTCATCTTTTCTATCAATCCTTTTGTAAGGATTGATATCTATAAGATCTTAAGTTCACAGGTTTGTCCCTATTGTTAAGGACTATCTTGTGATCAAAAGACCTCATTGGAGGTAATGCAATTGGAACATCAAAAACATCTTTGTACTCTTCTAATAATGACTGCAATTTATCACAAGTAACGGAAGAAGTTACCTTGGACCCAAATGGGTCATTCTGCACATCATTTTTCAAAAGCAGCCCAAACATTTGTGACTGATTTACCCCTGCATCTACATTACTCAGATTACTCATTGTTTCAGTGGAACAAAACTTAATGCCATTGGATTCAGTTCCTTGAAATGTATACACCTTCTCGTGAACCTTAAATTGCATGGTCATATCAGCAAAATTCCATACAATGTCTCCCAACATTGATAACCATTATATTCCCAACACCATGTCAGAACTGTCTAAGGGAATTACCAGCATATTAGCTTGAAACCACACACCCTGCATCTTCCATTTAAACCCAATGCACCTTTGTCCAAATTCTAGTTAGTTACCATTGGCTACTATAACCTTCATAGATGACACAGACTGCAATAAACATTGTAACTTTTTGACCAACTTAAGGCTTATGAAATTGTGGGTTGATCCTGAATCCACCAATATGAACAACCTTCTAGTTCCCATATATCCAACAATCTTCATTGTTGAATAAGATGGCACTCCTGTAATAGCATGAATTGAAATATGTGGTTGTACCCCCCTTACAATATCCTCTTCATCACAACAACCTTCATCTTTCTCATTTACCAACTCTATAGTAAATAACTGCTTGTTTCTGCAATTATGAGAGGGAGTAAACTTCTCATTGCACCAAAAACACTCTCAATTCTCCCTTTTTTTCAGCCATTTCTTTGGTTGTCAGTTTTCTAGAGGATCTTGGTGGAATATTAGGTTTAGGTAGTAAAGGTAGTGAGTTGACTTTCATGGTTGGAGGTGTTTTAAAAGTTGAAGTTGTAGGTTTTTGAGAAGTGTTTGAAGTAGTGTAGTTGGATTGATATTTCTTGGTTCCAGCATGGCAAAATAGGGTGTTATGAAAGTTTTCCTGTTGTTTAACAATAGCATAAGCCTCTCTTAAGTTTCTTGGTTTAAAGGCTTTTACTAAACATCTAATTTCCATTTTTAAACCACCAACAAACTAACTAACAACATGTTCTTGAGATAAATCCACCTTGTTCAAAAGAGCATCAAAAGTATCATAATAATCTTGTTGATTACCTGTTTGATGCAAATTCTTGATTTCTTCTAAAGCATCCACAAACAGTTCTCTTTAAAATCTTGCTTCAGCAACTCTTCTATAATCATCCCAAGAAATGGTATCAATAAACAGTTTATTGCTTTTCAAATAACCCTGATGCCATTGTAATGCCTTCCCTTCTAAATTGACAACATCATATCTCATTTTTAGGTTTTCAGGAGTATGGTCAACTTCAAAAAAATGATAACATTTGTACACCCATCCCTCCACATCTTCACCATCGAATTTAAGGAAATCCAGACTTCGTAAACGAGATAACCTTTGTTCTTGATGGCCATTATTAACAATCAATCCTCCTCTGTTAGTTTCCAACCCTGTTATCGTGTCTATCAATGATTTTAACTGTAATTGAATATGAGACACGACTATCTTGTTTTCATCTGTACTAGTAACAACGTTCTGCAAGCTTTCATCGAGTAGCTGTGAATTGGCCTGTAAATCTTGAACAATAATTTCCATTTTCCCTATTGACATCTGATTATCTTTGATTTGTTTTTTCAAGTTCTTGTTGACGAGTACCGGTTGGAGCTCTGATACCAATGATAGGACTTAATGTTTAGAGAGAATCTAGAGAGGGAGGAATTTCCCAAACAATAAGTTGATCAATGTAATCAGCTTCAACTACCTTTATAACCACCATTAACTACTTTTCAAACTATTACAGGCTTAACATATTCAATCCCTGAACTTCTAGTTATTACATTCAAGCTACTAAATATTTTTAACCAACTATAACAACTATCTTATAATGACACTTTTGACCCCTATGATTATTCTTATCATATCACTTTATCAGACAACTTAGTACGCTGCCAACTTTATGGGTGATTGATGTGACCAAAGCAACAAGCTATGGCCATAGCCTTACACTTTGGTAGGGAAAGGGAGGGGGTGAAAATAAGTTTGGGGGGTTAAATATCAAGGCCAGTTAGTTAAAGCCTTTTACTTGGTGAAGAGATATGTACTCGTGCGTGCGCACGACTCCACATCTCCACACATGACAGCACACCAAGCTGACGTGGACTTCTAGAAGCATGCGCATGCAACCTCGAACGTGGCAGTCACGATCCGATAATGAAAGGGACACGTGGCCAATCATAGGCCATTATTCCCTGCCCCATGATCACCTGCAGGTACGAGGACAAAAAAATAGAAAGGACAGACACAGGACACGTGGACCAACCATAGGACGCTAGCGCAAAGAACGATCGTGAACTGCGATCGTACACTACAACTGTCATTCTCAATCCAGCCAATCACAGAGGATCTCGAAGGCATATAAATACCTTTTCTTTCTTAGGAGAGTATTCATTCAACACTTGGCAGAGAAATCCTTGGAGAATTGTCTATAGTTGAGAAAGATAGATTATAGTCGAAGCGCTATAACAATCTGTGTCTGATTTCTTGTAACAGTCCAGCAATCATTAATAAAAATATCTCTTTTATTGTGCTCATATTATAGATTGTTATATATGTGTTTCTACATTGGCGCTATCCGTAATTTGAGCGTAATAGAACTGCAATGTTTATAAACTTCTATCTTTCTAAAACACCAACTATGAGTTCTCTAGCCCTGCCACCTTCTTTCACTTGCGGTACCTCAGGCATCGGTGCGGCTCAGGCAAGCACCGGCCAGCTTGGGATACCCCGAAAGGACAACTAAACATCACAGATGCCGGTCATAATACAACTCCCTCCTTAGGGACTAGACATACCCCGTCTTTTCATTTTGCTACAGACAACAACCAAACTTCCCGAGCTGGTCGTACAATGCCGATGGTTAGTCCGGAGGTATGGTACGCCCAACAAAAGGAAGCTATGAAACATGCCTACATGCAAAAACTCAAAGAGCAACAGCTCTGAGAAATCTCCCGCCAACTATCCTTTAGTGAAGGACATCCCATTACTGTATCCGAGGGACCATCCAGAGGCGCAGGATACTGGCGGAAGCAACCACGTCACTGACCCAACCTAGAGGGAAGACTCAGATGAGTCACAAAGTCGGTTTTACCGTGACATAAGCTAGTCCGGTGAAGATGACCTAACGCAGCCATACTATCCTTCATCTTTCAATGAAAAGTCTAAATTCACTTCGTGAATTGCACTTACACCGCTGCCTCCGAGAACCAAGATTCCAAGCAACTTGGGAAAGTTTGATGGCACAGGCGATCCTGATGACCACCTACTAAGCTTCGAAGTGGCAGGAAAATGTCCAGGATGGACCTTACCCGCATGGTTCCACATGGTCGCGCAGACACTCACGGGTGCTACGAGAGCATGGTTTGATAGTCTACCCAATGGCAAAATAGACAGTTTCAAGGAGCTCACTGATAAGTTTTCTGATCACTTCAGTCAAATCCCAAGAATAGAGCATGATTCCACGGACATCCTACAAGTGAGGAGATGTGACAACGCGTCAATTGAAGACTGCATTACAAGATTCAATCGTGAAGCCCTCCAAATCGGACCGATTGTTTTCAAGCTCATGAAAGCAGCCTTGAAACAAGGGCTACGGTGTGACCCACTAATCCGCAGTTTGGCGGGCTGCACAGGAATGCCAAACACATGGGAGGAGATAATGCGAGGTACCAAGACCTACGTGAAAAACCAAGCAAAACGTAGAGTGGAAGGAGTAGCAAGTATGTTTCCCAATAGTGAAAGGCGGACCCTCATCCACTTGCTCCCTAGTCATCATAGCTATCTTCGATCACTATAGGACCACATGCGCATTCATGGATACAGGAAGCAATTCTGATATCATGTATGATCAATGTTTCAATCAATTAGATTAGGAAGACAAGCAAAGCCTACGCCCGATCAACTCTCCAGTCATGGGTTTTCAAATGAGGTGATAACTTCGCTGGGAGAAATCTCTTTCTGCCTCACTCTAGGAGAAAAAGCCCATTCAAGAACTGAAGAAGTCACCTTCCTTGTGATTCCAGCAAAATCAAGATACGACATCATCTTGGGGTGCGACTCCATGGCAGCTTACAACATGGTACCTTCCCCAGCCCACGGTGCCATCGGTTTTCCCACCCCAACAGGTGTGGCAATGGTATTGGCCAACAGGGAATATGCCTTGACAGAGGAGCCCCATCCAGCACAAATGTTGAAAACAAGCCCGCACACAGAGCCAGAGAAGTGGACCCTCAATCCAAAGTTCCCAGAACCAACAATCACACTGGGACCCACTATTTCAGAGAATATTTGAGACCACCTCAAGCAACTGCTTAAAAAGAATATGGATGATTTTGCGTGGAAACCATCAGACATGGTGGGATTCCCGCGGGAACTAGCTCAGCACAAGCTCAACACCTATCGCTCTGTCGAAGCCATCTCGCAGAAGCGCAGAAGCATGGGCGCCGAAAAAACAAAAGCAATGAATGAGCAGGTGGACGAGCTATTAAAAGCAGGGATTCTGAGAGAAACAAGATTCCAAACCTGGGTTGCAAACCTAGTAATGGTCACAAAGAGCAACGGTGGGTGGCGAATGTGCATGGACTACACCGATCTAAACAAAACATGTCCAAAGGACTGTTATCCCCTCCCGGAGATCGACCTCAAAATCGACTCCCTAGCGCCCTACAGGTTCAAGTGTTTCCTGGATGCCTACAAAGGCTACCACCAGATTCAGATGGCACTGGAGGACGAGGATAAAACAGCCTTCAGAACGGACAAGGGAGTTTTTTGTTACACCAAGATGTCATTCGACCTAAAAAATGCGGGTGCCACGTATCAACGATTGATGGATCGCGCCTTTGCGCAACAGATCGGAAGGAACTTGGAAGTGTACGTCGATGACCTGGTTATTAAAAGTCTAAAAGAAGACCAAATGCTAAAGGACATCGAAGAAACTTTCAAGCATCTGTGAGAGATCCACATGAAGCTCAACCCGAGCAAATGTTTAGGGGTGGTTGTCACCAAGGATAGGTTCCGCCCGAACCCTGAAAAAAATCCAAGCCATTGCACAGATGCCGTCTCAATTAACACTAAAAGAGGTGCAAACACTGTATGGACGCATGGTGGCAATCAACCAATTCTTGTCACATCACGCAAGTAAATCAATCCCATTCATCGAAACTTTAAAGAGTTGCTTAAAGAAAAACAAGTTCAAGTGGACTGCTGAAGCAGAAAGAGCGTTTCAAGACATGAAAGCATGCTTAAAAGCCTACCAACACTCACTGCCCCGCTCCCAAAAGAACCATTAACGATGTATCTCTGCGCAACAGAGAAGGCAGTGAGCACGGTACTGATGGTTGACTGCAAATTGGTGCAACCCCCATTTACTACATGAGCAGAGTCTAACCAGATGCAGAAACAAGGTACTCCACTATGGAAAAGCTGGTCTTGGCACTGGTTCATGCCTCGCGCAGACTGCGCAGGTACTTTCAAGGCCACCCAATCAATGTGTTGAGCGATTACAAGCTGAACAATGTGCTTTCAAAGCCAGAGTTATCAAGCAGGTTGGCAAAATGGGCCATTGAACTAGGCGAGCACACCATTTTTTTACAAATCTAGCCCATCAATCAAAGGCCAAGTCCTAGTTGATTTCATAGCCGAAGTACCACAAGAAAAGATCGAAGAATGCATAGCAGAACAAGAAGCGCAACCAACATGTGATGAGAAAGCCATCTGGGATCTCTATACCGTTGGTGCTTCGAACGAAGACGGCGCAGGGGCTGGCGTGCGGATCGTAAGTTCAGAAGTCGCAGAATTCACATAGGCAATCCGGCTAGAATTCAAGACAACAAACAATGAAGCCAAATATGAAGCCCTTCTTGCAGGACTGCGCGTGGCACAAAAGCTAGGCGCCAAACACGTCGTTGCGCATGTCGACTCCATGTTGGTTGCACAGCATATCACAATCAAGTATGAATCAAAAGATCCTTCAATGGTCATGTATCTCTAAAGAGCCAAAGAACTCATGGCTAACTTTGTAAGCTGTACCGTCATCCACATCAGCCACAATCAAAACAAGACGGCGGACGCTCTAAGCAAAATGGCATCCTCTAGTTTCGGCCATTTAGCAAAAGAGGTCCGAGTGGAAATCATGTAAGATGGAAGTCCATGTCATCCAAACGGGTGTTGACAGCTGGATGACACTAATTGTGTCATACTTCACAACAAGCGCACTCCCAAATAAGCGAGCTGAAGCAAAGAAAATACAACACAAAGCCCTCCTATATCAAATGCAAGATGGAGTGTTGTATCGAAAATCTTATCTAGGCCCGCTCTTGAGGTGTGTTGATGCGGACGACGCAGATTACCTGGTCGAGAGATACATGAAGGAATTTGCGGGATACATGTAGGGCCGCATATGGTGGTGGCCAAAATCATGAATGCGGGATACTACTGGCCAGGCATGCACCTGGACGCACTAAAAATCACCCGCCGCTGTGATTCATGCCAGCGCCATGCGCCCAACACCCTGCGCCTTAAAATGATCTGATCTTAGTAGTCGCTATTGATTACGTCACAAAATGGGTAGAGGCCAAACCGCTTGCAGAAATTACAGCAAACCAAGAAAAGAAATTTAATTGGGAATTCATTATTTGCTGCTTCGACCTGCCTATGACAATTGTCAAAGATAACGGAACCCAATTCGCAGACAAAGGGTTACTGAAATGGTATGATGATCTGCACATCCAACCAATTTTTACTTTTGTTGCGCATCCACAAGGCAATGGCCAAGTGGAGTGCGTCAATTGCAGCCTGGTGGAGGGCATAAAATCGAGACTCGACACTATAGGGAAAGCCTGGGCAGAGGAGTTGCCCAACGTGTTATGGTAGAATCGCACTCTTATGAAGACAATCATAGGTGAAATCCCCTTTAGCCTGACATATGGCTCGGAGGCCACGATACCAGCAGAGATCGGTTGCCCCTCCGCCAGAGTCCTCTCAGCGAGCCGCATCAACAATGAACATGAACTCCGCCCAAACCTAGATCTACTGGAAGAGCGCCGAGACCTGGTGGCTATAAAAGAGGCAAACTACAAGAAACAACTAGAGAAATATTACAACGCCAGGGTGAAGCTCAACGCCTTCCAGGCAGGAGACTTCATGTTCAGAAACAACGAGGCCAGCGGCGCAGTACCCCATGGAAAACTAACCCCCACATGGGAGGGACCCTACCGCATCGCGGAAGTCCTTGGGAAAGGAGCTTACAAACTAGACTACGTTGGAAGAAAATATTGTGCCGCGCACGTGGAACACGACACAACTTAGGAAGTGTTATATGTAATTTACCTTTCTGTTGTAATGAAGGCTAGCTTTGCCAGTTAAGTAAATGAACACAACCAATCTTTCGTATCATAAATTCTTACGCTATTGCTATCCACTCTTTACGATATTCAAGCATACACTATCCAACACACAATAACCCATAAACTACACATTGCATGGTTAAGATGCAATGCGCAAAATAAAACTCCGCTGCATAGTTAAAATGCAGTGCCTAAACTAAAATTGCATAGTTAAAATTCAATTCCTAAACCTCGCAGCACATAGTCAAAATGTACCGTGCAAACTAAACATTGCATAGTTAAAATGCAATAGTTAAACTAAAATTGGATAGTTAAAATGCAATTCCTAAACCTCGCAGTACATAGTTAAAATGTACCGCGCAAACTAAATGTTGCATAATTAAAATGCAACACTTAAACTAAAATTGCATAGTTAAAATGCAGTTACTAAACCTCGCAGTACATAGTTAAAATGTACCGCGCAAACTAAACGTTGCATAATTAAAATGCGGCACTTAAACTAAAATTGCATAGTTAAAATGAAATTCCTAAACTTCGCAGTACATAGTTAAAATGTACCGCGCAAGCTAAACGTTGCATAGCTAAAATGCAACACTTAAACCACATTTGCACAGTTAGAATGCGATTCCTAAACTCCGCATTCCATAATTTAAATGTATTATGCAAAACTAAGCACGACATCAGCAAAACGCAACTACAATATACAACGCATCAAAATAAACAATGGCATAATAAGGGACAGTCATTCTACTAACCAAATCCAAGGACGCAACACAAACATAGCACATCAACATTGTTTTTAGCAAATACAAACAATACAGAAGGAAAAAGAGCAGAGGCGACCAATATGCTTTGAAGTCAGAAGAGGCGTCACTAAAATTGTCGTCGTCTGAGCCGGATAACTCCACCTTCTCACTTCCTTCAGGCTTACTACCCTCAGCCTCCACATCCTTCTGAACCCGCAACATAGCATATCTATGCCTGGTATGCACAAGGCCTTGCTTTTCGAAAGACTCCTTCAACTCATAACAAGAAGGCCGATCTTTGTGCCTCATGGCAAAGTCTACCAACTCCAGCTTCAGGTTGTCATACTCCGCAACTTTCTTCATAAGGACGACGTTAAGGTCTTTATCATATAAATTAAACTGCTCCAATGCCTTGCCGTCATTCGCGTGTTGATAACCCTCAAGGAACCCATTTTTGCGCCCTACAAGTTTAGCGGCCGCATTGACACTAGCGACAGCGTTGCGCACTTCATCGCAAGTTCTTGCGTAATGGGCAACCTGCAAGCAAAAAACACCAAACATAATTACAAGACGAAATAAGAAACATGAAAAAACTAAAGGACAAGATCAAAACAAACCTCAGGAACGCAACTCGTGAGTAACCAGTCACGATCAAACTGGGCCACACGGACCTCCTCTCGGGTGTCCAACAACTCACCATCCAAATCTGCATTTTCATGTTGCAGCTTCAAGTTGCGATCCTCTAACTCGGTCATTTGTTTCTTCAAATCAGCCAATTCTTCATCCTTTTCTCTCAACCTCTCGAGAGCTGAAACCAAAGACTCGTTGCGCTGCTTCAAAATCTCACCCAGGTGCAGAACCTCTTTAGAGGCTTCGTTGTAACCCTGCTTTGCCTCCTGTTCTCACAACGCGATAGCTTCCAACTTGTGATTAGTCACCACAAAAGCTTCTGCCCAAGAGCCCTCCCGCTTAGAAATGTGTTTTTTCAGCTTGTCCTTTTCCTCGCGAAAGGTCACAGAATCCCACATAACAAGCTTCAACTCACGGCTCAACTTATCACGCTTTTCCACAACAACTTTCATCCTCTGATCATAGCTCTCGCGCTCATGAGACAAGGACCCCCATTGACGCGCAATCTCTGCTGTGGTAGATATCAAATTCGCCATACTTATGACATGATCATCCAACAAGTCATTGCGAGGGCGCGTGGCTTGAAAGGCACCCTCAGCCGGTGGAACGACATTGCTCAAAAATTGACGACAATTCTCCACATCCAAAAAACGGTTGTCACACGTCACCGTCCAAGAAGGTACAAAAACCTCACCCGCATTCACACCACCTCCAGACTTACCAACACCGGAAAAGCCAACATCAGGCTCAGTCACAACCTTCTTCTCCCTGTCCTCATCCTCTACATAACCAAAAGCTCGCCCATCACCCTCACTAATATCAGTGGGTGATACCTGTCCACTATCCAAATTCATCTCCAACCCTTGTGCTTCCTTCGGGTTAACCACACTGGTGACAGGTGGAGATGGCTGAGGCATAGGTTGGTGAGGAGGCGGGGAGGTTGGTGGAACAACCTCTTCATAGGAGACTAATATGGAGGGGTAGGAAGATAATGCCCAGGGGATTGGGTCTTCTGTTTGCCAACAGGGTCAATGTTGAACCCTTCCACAAAAAGAGTTGTAGTAACATTCTCTTGATCTCCCAGACCAAACAAGCCAGCTGCGGATAAACGACAACACAAATAAGCGAGAGTGTATAAAAACAAAACAAGCAGGGGATGACAATCTCCCTGCACCATCCTTAAAAGCAAACGATCCTCTGCACTATTGACAAGTTCGTCAATCTTCTTCTTTTTTCTAACAGGGGACGACAAGCTCCCCGCACCATCCTTCTCAGTAGAGTCACGTAGAGACCTCGAGCGTTTAGATTTCTTATCCTTCTGGGGAGTCTCCCCCAACACATGCTCAGGCTCTATTGTCTCAACGACCAAAGGTTTCGTCACCACCACACTCGCCGTGGACTTGATCAAATCCACATCAGATTGGTCATCTTGGACAAACGCATCTGAAATTTCAGCATAGCTACGCTCAGTTGGGATATAATTTTGGAAGTATCGACTAACCACATCGTGGTTTAAAATAAAGCCGTAATCTTCACCTCCGGTAACGTCACCCTCACCCTTCTTCTTTGGTCTCCGCACCATCTTCACAATGTAGTCGTCCACTTCAGTCTCCTCATCACTGTCTTCTGCAGTAAACACAGGCGAAAATATCTTACCGCTGCCGCCTACGGACGATACATGAGGGGACGAAGAAACATACGAGTTAGAAGACTCGTCACTCGATATCAAAATAATGGGATACCCCGTCCGCATAAACATATTGATGGGAGAGGGATTGATAAAAAGAAAAGGGGACTGACCTGCTTCTTTAATGAGTAGCTGGGTCGCGTCTTTGGTCTGCTCAGGTGCGGTATCCTTTGGGAACAATAGAGTATCCCACGCTTTCTCAAGAACGTACAACTCATTGTCCGCCAACTCTTTGAAGGCAAAACCCATGTTGTCACCGCCCAACAACACATGGTATAAGTTGCTCACAGCTTCAAAAATAAAATGACATGTAAGTCACGAATAACCTGACAACTATACGCAGGGTTAAAAACACAAAAGAACACTTACCTTTACCATCCTAAGTCAACTGCAGGTTACGACCCTCAACACTATAACTCATACTCATCCCCGCCATCACAAGCGTCGTTTTCGGAACAACACCAACATCCACGGGATGACTAATCAAAGTTTTAAACCAAGGCTGGTCCTCATAGTCGATGAGCTCAACCTTCTCCAAGCCCTCCTCGGGATCCAAACAACCCATCTTGAATGGGATCACACCCTCAGCAATCCAAAAGAACTTTGGCTTCCACTCCCAAAAACTCTTCATCCCAGCCCTCGCGCATGCTGATACGCCATGACGCGGGTGACATGAGAGCCAACTCTCCACAAAGCTCAGATTATAAAAATCAGTGAACATGTCCACGCCCAGTTTGATGTTCTGAGCACAACAACAGAACTCAAAAAACATCAACCGACACATCAACCCCGGATGAATCTGGCTGACAGGCACACCCACATTCTGTAAAAGCGTACCAAAGAATCTGGTGACAGGAACCCTAAAGTTACAGTCCCTAAAATAAGAGGTGTAAACACCCACTTTCCCAACCGGCGGTTGCAGTATGGTCTTCCCTGGAGCGGGCATCTTGACCCCGTATGATGAAGAAAGGCCATAAGCCTTGCAAAACTTCTTAAATTCATCGTTGGTCCAAGACGTTGTTACCTCGCCAACAAGTGGCGGGCCCTTCTTGGAACCACCATCACCCCCTTTTATCGCCTCGCCTCTTCTTCTTTGGAACGTTAACAAGACCCTCCATTTGATAGGACTTACAAATTTCGTAATGATCAGATGAGGATTTAAAGAAAAGAAGAGTGAAAGAATTATTTGAAAGTAAATTGAAAGAAAGGATTTCAAAATCTGATAATGTGTAGGGAAGAAGGAAGTGGAAAAGGGGATTTAAATAGTCTCAAGGAGAGAGAAAAAAGCGTAGAACGAAATGACAGTTGGGTACCACTGAGCCCGTGGCACGGTACAACCGTCAGAGACTTTTCGGCTACCAACCTGTCCTTTCACCTTCCCGCCCTGACACTTCTGATGTGAGTATTAATTGCTGACGTGCGCCTAACCCCCACTTGCTAAAACAGTGCGCATCTGGCGCACATAACCAACAAAGAGCACCACTAACCCCCGCAACTAAATTTTTTATTCTCTGAGTCCAGCGTCCTGCACGCTGCACAAACAGAACTCTAGACTATGGGGACGTGAAGAGATATGTACCCGCATGTGTGCACGGCTCCACATCTCCACACATGACAGCACACCAAGCTAACGTGGACTTCTAGAAGCGTGCGCATGCAACCTCGAACGTGGCAGTCACGATCCTACAATGAAAGGGACATGTGTCCAATCACAGGCTATTATTCCCTGCCCCATGATCATCTACAGGTACGAGGACAGAAAAAGGACAGAAAGGATAGACATAGGACACGTGGACCAACCACAGGACACTAGCGCAAAGAACGATCATGGCCTGCGATAGTACACTACAGCTGTCATTCTCAATCCAGCCAATCATAGATGATCTCGAAGGCTTATAAATACCTTTTCTTCCTTAGGAGAGGATTCATTCAACACTTGGCAGAGAAATCCTTGGAGAATTGTCTATAGTTGAGAAAGATATATTATAGTCGAAGCGTTGTAACAATCTGTGTCTGAGTTCTTGTAACAGTCCAACAATCATTAATAAAAATATCTCTCTTATTGTGCTCATATTATAGATTGTTATATCTGTGTTTCTTCATTTAGGTTTATTATTTTTTTGGTAAAAAGTAAAAAAAAAGATTTATATATATAGGATTTGGATCATTTGAGAACCACCATTTAGGGAGAGAACCAAAGAACCAAGTGTGAACACAAAAACCCCTCCACCAAAAAATAAAAAAAATAATAAAAAAATTATATAACCTAAAAAAATAAAAAAATAAAAAAATAAAAAAAGTAAAAACACCAAAATGTTTTTTTAGTGTTAATCTTTCTAAAAAAAATAAAAAAAATACAAAAAAAATAAAAAAAAAACAAAAAAATGGCATTTTTTACGTCATAATTACGTCATATACCGTATGCACATGTGCATTTCACTATTAGAGCACACTTTTGAATAAATTATCAATTGCCATAATGAAATGATCATTAAATGGACGTGATATGATATATAAGGTGGAAAAAAATTTATTTAATGATCTTTAAATAAACGCGAAGTGCATTTCACTATTATAGTTAGGTTTTTTTTCATGGGTTTAGCTTTAGGGTTTAATTTTTAGGTATGATGGGAATGGGGTTAGGTTTTTTGGGGTTGTTGGTGAATAAACTTAAAAAAACCTCTATATAAAACTATAAAATAAGATAATTGTACTACATGCACATGTGCATTTCACTATTATAGTTAAGTTTTTTAATGGGTTTAGCTTTAGGGTTTAGTTTTTGGGTATGGTGGAAGAGGGGATATCTTTTTGGGGAGGGGGATGGGATGGAGCGTTTTGTTTTTTTTTTTTTGGGGGGGGGGGTGTGGGGTTAGCTGCACATGTGCATTTCACAATTGGAGGGGGGGGGGGTTTGGGGCGGTGTGGGGGATGGGGGGTTTAGGTTTTTAGGGAGTGAGGTGGGTGGGTTTAGGTTTTTAGGGGGTGGAGGTGGGGTTTTTAGTTTTTTTTTGTTTGTGTTGACAATGGTTCTCTGGTTCTCTCTCTAAAGTTGATTCTCGTATGATCCCTACCATATATATATATATCCTTTCAAGGAGAAGAAGTGTGGTGAATTTTTTTTGGGAAAATCACGGAAATGGCCATTGACCGAGTCAATTTACCAAAATAGCCAGCTGAAGCGTCTCGGGTGAGACGGTTCCCACTTCCCGAGGCCCTGAGCCGACTCCAAAGACCTCTGGCAAAAAGAACCGCTGAAAGGTTGCCACGTATCCGATACTCTTCCGAAACGTCTTTTGAGACGACATGACCACTCCGAAGACGTGGGAGACGGTTCCAGCTCTTCCCGGCTCATGGCTCGAGCCGTTTAAATTTTCTCCTTCGGCTTATCTGTAGACGTCTCATTGACGGCTCATCACCCGGCAAAAGACGATTCCGCAAGAGACTTCGTGAGCTCTCAAGATTTCTGACGTGAACCTGCTGAAAGACGACTTAGTCACTCCAAAATGTCATCCGATGTCTCATGCCCCGTCTCCTTGACGGCTGATCACCCAGCAAAAGACGGCTCCGCAAGAGATTTCGTGATCTCTCAAGATTTCTGACTTGACCTGCTAAAAGACGACTTTGTCACGCGCAGATGTCATCCGATGTGCAAAGTACAATCCGTAGGTCCCCCGAATTTGTATATTAAGTGGAGCCACCATTTATGTTTTCGGAATTTTATTAGTGTTTCTTATTCTAGTGTTGTTATTAAGTGTAGCAAGCATTTATTTTGGAGCAAGCATTTATTTTTTCGGAGCAAGCATTTATGTTTTCGGAATTTTATTAGTGTTTCTTATTCTAGTGTTGTTATTAGGTGTAGCAAGGATTTTTTTCGGAGTTTTGTTTTTTGTTATTAAGTGGAGCAAGCATTTATTTTGTTATGAATATAATGGTTCGATTTGTCGTATACCTTAATGGGAAGTTGGATGTTGTAAATGGGATGGTTGAATATGTCGTTGATTCAAAAAGTAGAAGGTGTTTTCTTGAAATCGAAAAATCAAACATGTGTTATCTTAGTCTATTAGCTTATCTCTCGGATAAGTTTTAGATTTCGTCAATTACACGTATAGCATATAAAACGTCTACGTTTGATGATACAATCGACATACTTAATGATCGTGATGTATCCTATCTTTTTAAAATTGCTGAGCAAAGTCCTCTTGAAATATTCAAGCTATATATTGTTGTTTCCGAGTGTGGTGTCGGATCGTCTAATTGCGTTCCTTCAAATGATTTTAAAATTCCTGATTTAAATGCCCCTCCTGCAAACTTTACTCCTGATTTAAATGCGCCTGCTGCAAACTTTACTCCTGATTTAAATGCTTTTTCAAATGAAAAGGCAACCCCACATAGTTGTCTAGGAAAAAGAAAAGTTCTGTCGTCTTGTCATTTTCCTGAAGGTTATATATTGCGTGAGAAAGACGAAATGAAACTTGAGTTGGGGAAATTGTGTTTATAAGAATGTTTCTCTTATAAAGTAGAAAGATCCAGTAAAACACGTTATGAGGCATCATGTTCCATTCAGGTTTGTGATTGGCGTTTTAGGGCATATGCCTTCCCAGGTTGTAAAATGTTTTTTGTTAAGTATTTTAATGATAATCACACATGTTCGAAGACTCAAACTCACCCTCATCTTCGTCAAGCTAACCCAAAAATAAAAGACCAGTTGAGAGATAGTGGTCGTGTGTATCGTGGTAATGAAATTGTCCTAGATTTTCGACACAGATTTCACGTGGACATAAGTTACGCTCAAGCATGGCCTGGGAAGTGTTACGCGCTTGGACTTTTGCAAGGAAACAACAAAGATTCTTTTACTGAGCTCCCGCTTTATTGCTACAATTTGGAAATGACGAATCCGGGGTCAATTACTCACATCCGCACTGATGAGGAGAGTCGGTTTGAAATTCTTTTTGTTTCTATTGATGCTGCTGTTAGTATCAAACTTTTTACAATTTCTTATAAGTTTACTTTTTTTTTATAAAACTAACTATTTGTTTTTGTTTTAAATTTGTTATAGATTAGGAGTTTTATTAATTGTTTAAGACCAGTGAAAATTATAGACGCCGCGCACTTGCGAGGTGAGTTTAAAGGAACGTTGTTTCTTGCTGTTGGAATGGACGGTAACAACCAAATCTTACGGGTTATGTTTGGTATCGGGAAATCTGAAGATGGTGAAAGTTGGATATGGTTCTTGTCTAGTCTTAAAGAGTGTATTGGTGAACCTCAAGATCTGGCGATTATTTCCGATCGCGCGAATTCCATAGACCTGGCGATACATACTGTTTTTCCCCGTGCTTTTCACGGGTTGTGTTTTCGTCATCTTATGGTCAACTTAAACCTTCCCTCAGATAAAAAGAAGGAATTAAAGGACCTCTGGTGGAAAACTTGTAAAGCTTATCGACTATCTGATTTTGATAATAACTTCAATTCCTTGTGTGCAGCGGTCCCGCGAGTCAGAAATACTTTGTTAAATATTGGATTTAGCAAGTGGACAAGATCACATTGCACGGGTAAAAGGTATCATTATATGACATCAAACAGTGCAGGGTCGATAAACGCATTATGCAAGCATGCAAGAAAAAATCCGATCACCCACCTTGTTGAATTCTTTAGACAAAAACTTTAGCAATGGTATTATCAACGTCGAAAGGAGGGTATCGAAAACACCCACGTACTTACTCCCTTCGGGGTGAGGAAAATTCAGAAAAAAATTAATGGGTCTAGGACGTTGACTGTTTATGGTGTTGCGCTTTACAGTTTTCAGGTTGAAGATGGTAAGGAAAATGGCCTCGTTGATATGCTGAATCAAACATGCAGTTGTCGGGTGCCTCGGATATCTGGTTTTCCATGTGGCCACATGATTGCGGTATCAAGATTCTTAAAAGAAAATGATTGTAGTCATTATACTTCTCGTTGGTACAGCAATGAGATATACAAAAAAAACATATGAGGAGGTGATCTATCCCCTACCCCACAGGTCTGAATGGGAGACACCTGATGATATAATACATTTACAACCACCACACATTACAAAACGACAATCAGGTCGTCCTCGTGAGAACACTCGAATCTTATCGCGAGGTGAGGAACCTACACCAGTGTACTGTAGTCGTTGTAAAAGTTAAGGCCATCATCGAGACCGATGTAAAGAACTAGCACAATCTGAATCGAGATTCTCAACGCGTGATTCGGACACCAACATAAATGTTTGTCAAACACCGTCTCCTATTTATGTCGAACCAGAAAACTTTGAAGATTTTGTTTTTCGAAATACGTGTTCGACAATTAACTTGAATAATTATTAGTCGTGTTTCTTTGTTTGGTTATTAGAATGTTATTTTTTTTAAAAACACATCAAAATATATTTTGCTTCTTTTTTATTTATTTTAATGAGCACATACATAATAATACTAGAAGTTAAAAACTTGCTAGATTGAAATATTGACGGTGTGAAACGGGCAGCATAAATTTCATCAGCCATAAAACGATGGTATCTCATACATGCATCATGAAGATTTACTTCTTTCCACGTCATTGGCCTGTTTTGAACCAAATTTCGCAGCAGCATACAAATTATGACCCCTGAATGCCGACCAATTTGCTGTTCGTTGCCAGGCCAGATAACTTCTCCGCAATTTTTTATAGAATGTATTTGGTCAGTAGCCGATTTTTGCCAGTACATTATTGGTTCTAGAAACCATGAGAACGCGGACTCAAATTCTATAAGAATTTAGTAAATTTTCCTATGAACGCAGAATGTGTCACCACAGTTATTCGCACTACAAGTATTTTCGAAATACACAGTTACTTGAATCGACGGCATGTGAATTTTTAAAATTAACCCGTTATTTGTGTCTAAGGAAACTGGTATATATACCGTATCAACTTCCCAAAAGGGAGGATAGATTCTTCTTGAACCATCTACATATCCATGTGAATGATGATCTTGTTCCAGTAGTAGAGTATAAAAATTGGGGTGAAGTACACACCAAAGATGATTAGTAGATAAAGACGTCTGTTTCTCTATGACAGTATCTCTTAAAGACATCAAATAGTTACACCACGCACGCACGCACATGCTGTATAATAAAAAAAATTAAAAATTGAAAATTATATTTTCATAGTTATAACGGTTAACGAAATATTCAGAACGTACAGTCTTTTGAATAAAACCATTTCCGTAATAACCTAAAAGAGTAGCCCACCACTCTTTTCTTAATGGTGTTGTGCCCATATAGGTTGAAAAGCAACACGCACTATCACCGTCGTAGTAAAATTCCAGAACATTTGTCGACCAAAAACTTGATTGGCCTGTTCGATGTAACCAATTTGTGTTTTATACCGGATTCGGTATGTTGGTCATTATTGTGGTGGTTGTTCAAGTATTGACAACATTGTGGGCACCGTGTGGGTATTTAAAGATAGGGAAAATGACGAATAGAAAACCCACATGTGGGAAATGAATTTGTGTGGACCCGGTTCACATTTTCCCATATGTGGAAAAGACGTCTCGAGTGGAGACGTTTCACATTTCCCCATGACGTCTCCGTAGACGTCTGGTGGGTCCCAGTGACACGTCCCCTAAGCAGGGCAAAGAATTCAATCGTGTGTCTGCTTGGCAAATGATGAGGGTCCCGCATAGCTTAATTAATTTGTAATAATTTATGTATTTACTTATTGTTTTTTATTTAATCCAATGAATGTTATGTTTATTTAATTCAATCAACGTTCCTTTATAATATATACGACATATTACAAATATTACAACAACTTTGATGTTCAAAACACAACAAATATTACAAGCTATAGTATTACACCAACATTAACAAACTTGTTGCACACGTCGATGACCGAGACGTATCCGGTTGCAGTAGGATACGCATTTTCTTGATGGACGTTTGTGATCTTCATTGACAGAGCATCATTAGCTCCAAAAGATGAAGACCATAACATCAACAGGACAATCTACACAGGTTGACCAACGTGTAGATGCAACAACGATCCAAGCACCTTTACGCAGATGTAACAATGATCCAAGTATAACCAGACAATATTTTCGTAAGCCAGTAGGCTTGGGTTGGAAAAGTGGAGGATTTAAAAACGTCATGGATTGGAAAGCTGAAAGATTTGATATATGAGACATAAAAAAAAAATCTTTTGAATACATAATGGATAGGGGTTACAAATTTTGGTAAAATGTTGGTGAAGTATTATGCAAATTTATATACGCCGCTGACAACTTAGAGTCTGTAAGACGACACAGTGACGGATCACATCCTGTGACGTCTCTAACGTGTCAAATATCTGACGTCTTTGACGTGTAAAATCTCTGACGTATCTGACGTCCCATTTTACCGACACGTCTATTTGCCTTCCCGAGATGACTCAATCTGTCGTCTCAGACAGAGTGAGACGACTTAGATTTTGAATAGTCATTTAAATTCATCTTCTTGCCGTCAATATTTTTGAATATTAATAGAAGACACCGTGGTTAAAATCCACAGAAATGGTAAAAACAAAAATAAACATCCACCAAGCCAAAATATGAACCCGTGGACTGAAGAGGAAGAGATGGCACTTGTGGTTTGCCACAAGGATGCCTCAAATGACCCGGAGATTCAACAACTCCCACGTGCGGAAGGGTCAGCGTTCCCCCGGAGGGGTTTTGGGCTCGCGTGTTTAGCGACTTCATCGAACACGTTCGCACCAACACCACAAAGACTCTCCGAGACCTCCAATTCAAGTGGACCGATCTCAATATCAAGTGTGAGAGGTGGAACACTGTATACAAGCAGACGGTGAAGGACGATCCGGAGCTTGATGAGGAGTTGGCTATCGAATTCACCAACTATGAGTATATGGTTCGATACGACAACTATTTCGACCATGTTGAGGCATGTCGATTGTTGCGCCAACTTTAAGTTATTTTTTCTTTGTTTTAATGTATTTTGTTTATGGTTAATATTATTATGGTTTTATTTTATGTTTCATTCAAATCTTGTTATTTATGTTTTATATTTACTTTTATAGTTCAAAACAAAGAAAATAATCAAAAAAATATAAAATAAACGGTAATAAAGGGTAAAAATAAAACAAAAGTAAAGATGTATGTATTTACTTATGTTTACATTTTGGTCATTTTCCCTTAAAGATGTATGGTGTTAGGTTCTCCCAAAAGTGGTACGGTTTTGTTAATTTTATATACGTTAGGGGCTGAATATGTACTTTTTCTTGGTTATTTAAATCGTTTCCTTCTCTTTAATGTTTTTACGCCATGTAAGATGTCCCGAGCATCATCTTCTTCCTCGAGGTCATCTAACAACTTCAGCAGAACTAGAGAAATATGTTCATCCTGCGGTGTAGATACGCGTATTAAAATCTCTCGAACTGAAGCAAACCCGGGCAGACGGTTTGTGTGCTGTGTAAGTTAAAAGAATGTGTTTCCTTTTGTTTTTTTATACAATCTTAATTATTAAATCATATAATGATTTGTTTTTTTTTCTTAGACGGCTGGTTGTGGGTTTCTCAAGTGGGTGGAAACTTCAAGTTGTTACTACTGCGAAAGTTTCGTTCCTCGTTTGTTGCGGTCGTTTAACGACCAAAAGGAATTAACTATAGCTAAAATTTTGGAAGCCAGACAATTGAAGTTACTTGTACTATTTAATTGGTCTATCTTTTTAAGTGTATTAGTATGTGTACTTGTGTTTGGAACCGAAGAGAGATATTAAAAATACAAAACTTATATGTTTAAATGTAAATAAATGTTCACAACATTTCAACATCATTATCTTTTGACTCCTGACCAGAAGAGGCCACCAGAACATCTTCATCCAAAATGTTATCACGAAACAACAGTGCAAGCCTATGCCTCATTTGTTGTGCAGTTTGAACGCGGTCTTCATCTTGATTAATTGGTTGTTTATTAATCAACCTATCTAGAAAGATGCAGACCCAAACCCCACAATCCGGCGGATAAACATTTTGGAACGGGAACCAATAGTTGTTTGGGTGCTGGTCATCTTTGTAATAATTGTGCTCCCGTAACCATTCGTCAAATGCAAAATTTATATGACAGATAAACTCTCTTGAATCCAGTGCCAGTGGAGGTGAAGTCGATGAATTGAAAGTCCGAAAATATAATACATAATTACAAAATGCACGTATATAAAATCAATAATACCAAATTAGAAACATGACATTCCTGTCGTATACGGTTAGAGTTTTCTATAGTAGGTTGAAAACTCCAAGCAACCAATGTATACTTTTAACGTTTATCGGAACGTACACCTCGTCAACATCTCGGATGGATGGATACGGTGTAGATTGACCGTGAAAATAATCCCAAAGCTCGTTTTTGAAAGCGGGTTAATCAAACCCTGTTGAAAAAATGGAGGAAGAATGCTCCAACGATTGGTTGGTAGCCTAAATCGTAAAGGTGATTTACCCACCCGAAAATATGCTATTAAACAATCCCAATTTCAGTTAATACGTTGTATTTATAAAAATACAAACAATAAAACTATCTAAATTATTATTCGTTACCTCAGAGCAAAACCAACTATGACCATCATCAGCAAGCAAAGTACTCCAAAAATTTCGGGGTATGGAATTCCCAGTGAACACAAATTTTCTTTCTTCATTTTCTGGATACCAGGCTCGGATTGCTTCTATTTTATCATCTTCCTCATTTGAAATCAGCCTCTTTTCGGTTTGGTTTTCGCAACGATAAACGGGGAAAGCGTACAAGGTCCGGGCTTTGTTGACCGTTCTGACCGTCTCAACTCGACAGCTTGGGGCTTATCACTCTATAATAAAAAAATAATTAATGTATAAATTGTCATGGGCTTTAACTTACATCATAGGCTTCAAACTGCTGTTCCAAATTGGTGGTCTCGTGTTTGTAACCATCCGCATTCAAATACTGATTAACCTACAAAACAAATATTCAGTTAAAATGAACCGGCTTAATTTACTTTTGTTCAGCAATGTAATATAAAATTTTAGCATATATTCGTGATCGTGCTGTTGTTTTTCATCCTCTACTTGTTTTCGTCTAGACGACTTCGAAGACATTGAGTTTTGTGCCTAAGAGCAAAGATAGTACAATTATTTAAAATGGTTCACTAAGGTATATTTACATAAAATAAGATGATATCACGATACCTCTGTAAACATTTCACACAACTTCTTGGTTTGTTCATCCAATAACTCTTTGATTATTGATTTTAAACCAGTCGGCGAATCATCATCATCATTCACAATAGACGTCCTTGAAGGTCCGGCCGCGGCCGACTTATGATTCTTCGTGTAGCCACCCTCAACGTCATGATCATAACGCCCATCATTAACTGGATGCATATCACCTGCAGGATTGCACTGGTGATTCTGTGTAACATTATTAAACGCTTGTATTTGATTTTGCATTGCATCCGCATCTACACTTTCTTCCCTTTTGGCATCCAGGAAAACACAACTTGAAATGTACCAATCGCAGAGCATCTCCGACTCGGTCGGCAACAAATAATCGAGAGGTTTATAATCAACATGCTGAGTGATAAATTTGCCATTAATATTCCGGTACCACAAATAAATTTTGTAAAACTGTGAGCATCGATACATACCTTAGCTGCATCCGAGAGAAATTTCTCAACACTCGGCTTAGTGAATCTCCGACATTTTCCCCAGCTGAGAAATCTAGGAATTTCTTCCTTAATAAAACAATTGTGTCGGCGTTTAAATTCTGGAAAAATTTCAAAGAGCCAAATCTCCATACAAAACTTGTAAGACAAACAATCGAATTTGAATAAACGATATAATTATTCTAAACGAATACCTTGAATGCCCAAACAAATCCACCTAAGCCGAAACCCTTTGCGTCTTTCTTCTTTCGGCGGTTCATATCATACAAATGAGGCCACAACTCATCCCAAAAATAACTCCCTCAAGGATAGTTGTTACAAGCTTCCAAACCATCAACTAAATCTATCAGTTTCTGATCAACATGCCCAGTCCTTTGGGTTCCTTTAAAACAACTCTCCATCATCATCAAAATACAAATTCTAACACAATCATCTTCCGCAAAGTTACTCCAATCATATTTAAAAAGGTCTTCAAGATCTTGAATACTCACTCTACGAAAATCGTTAGCTCCAAAGAATCTTCTTCTAAAGAATGGGATGGTGATTCGGTAACTAGTTAGATACCCCGAAACGGAGACCGGTTACCAGAAAGAACTGTTTCGGGCTAAAGAATATTTCTTGATCCCCTATTCTATAAAAAATAACGCCTTGAGGGTTCTTTGTATCAACCTGAAGTCGAGCAATACCGTATAAGACGTTGCTACAACATACCTTCGCCTTAACATCAAGAAATCGACCAAAACATGTATTCCTAAATTTGGATTCTATGGATTCTGTAATTTCAGACTTCATACGATCTAAAAATGTCCAAGCAATTCGGACCTTAATTTGACAATCCTCCTATGCAGCAGGCAATGTTTAAACACAGACAATCAATCAACCGAACAACCGAACATAAAAATTTAAAAAATGAAGAAAATGTAAAAAAATAATAACTTACAACTGGAGCAGGAGCAGGCCAGTCAACAGGAACGTCTTTCTAAACATTGGGAATTTGTTGGATGGCAAGATTGGGAAATTGTTGGTTGGAAAGATTGGGAATTTTTTGGTTGGAAACATTGGCAATTTGTTGGTTGGAAGGATTCATTTGCTGGTTAAAATTGGGTTGCTGGATATAAGGGGGCAAAAAATTTGGTTGATGGATAAAATTGTGTTGCACGAACAGATTGGGTACCTGGTAGTTGTTTTGCTGGTTAAAGTTGTTTTGCTGGTTAAAGTTGTTTGGCTGGTTATAATCGATATTCAGTTGCTGGTTAAAGTTGTTTTGTTGGTTATAGATCCCTTGCAGAATTGGTTGAGACGACCAATTGCTATCACAAAATAAGTCTTCATCCAGATTTGTGACCTCCAGATTCTCTGGATCCATTTTTCAAACGGGTCGGGTATTAAAACCGGGTCGGGTCAGAATTTGGTGGATAAACTTTCTTGTGACGCAGCCACGAAATATGTTGTGGTCCTTACATGTGGGACCCTAGTGTCGGAATTGGTTGACGTAGTTGCTGGAACTGGGTAGACGTTGAAGGATTTGGTTGGACTCGCCTCGTAATTGGTCGCCGGAGTTGAAGAATTTGCTGGAATTGTAGTCGTAGAGGTGATGTGGTCCAAGGGTTGTTCGGACGGGTTGTCGGTGTGGTCCCGACATGGCATGGGTAACGACTTTCCTTTTTTGAAAAAACTATTATCTGGAGCCGTCTTAGTGACGTCTTGTAGTGGGACAGATATCTTTGTGGCGTCTTTGAGCAAGGACTTGTTTTATAGTGAAAAGAAGTATCGGATAGCGGGACACGACTTTAAGTTGTATCATTAGTTGGGAGATGTCTTTGACTTCTTGGGAATAGGCACCAATTTTTAAATGTATAACGTTTCGAAATGTGGGTTATGACTTTAAGTCGTATCAGTAGTTGGGAGACGTCTTTGACTTCTTGGGAATAGGGACCACTTTATAAATGTAAAACGTTTCGAAAATTGGTACACGACTTTAAGTCGTCTCATTAGTTGGGAGATTTATTTGACTTCTTGGTAATAGGGACAACTTTTTAAAGGTAAAACGCTTCGGAAAGTGGGACACGACTTTAAGTCGTCTCAATATTTGGGAGACGTCTTTGACTTCTTGGGATTAGGGTCCACGTTTTAAAGGTAAAACGTTTCGGAAAGTAGGCCACGACTTAAAGTCGTTTCTACAGAGTTTTACCGAGTTCTTCCGCGGGACGAATGTGACAATTTACTCCTTTTAATAAAAAAGAGTTGTTAGTTCGAAACAAGTGTTTTCACATAAAGAAATGTCTGACAGACGACTAAAGGATTTACCGCCTGCGGAATACTGCTCTCAACCAGCAGAGAAATCATCCGATTAGATCTTAAAAAAATGGAGGCAAACAAAAAATAAGCCGGAAACTTCTTCCTCCGCAGAGAATACTGAAGAAAGCAAATATGTACACAATCGACAAAGCTTACACCAACACAATACTGGAAAATGGGCTATTCCAGACGATGAAACAGATAACTGGTCAAAAGATGTTTTTGACTTTTACCGTAGAGGAGACGCACCATTTTGTTATTCGGCAGTTTTTTCAAGAACAGTGGAGTTGGATAAAACATTTTGGGGAACTTTGTTAGCCCTCAATTCTACCAGATCACTCTTAGTAACAGTTAATTATTAAATCTTTTGATATTTCCCTTTTTTTATTTTTATTATTAAATCTTTTGATATTTCCCTTTTTTTTATTTTTATAATTTTAACATGTTCGTGAAGTTTCTTTATAGCATATAGAAGGATGGGTTGGAAGACTAATGAACTGGAGGAGTAGAAAGATTCAAGAAAATGCTTTGCTAAATATGCGGTGGACGATTCTACCACCACAATTTTATGATTGTTTATTGGAATCTGTTCCTAAAATCGTGGTCAACTATTGCAATGGTAAAGTAAAACCGTTTCCGTCATTTTTTGATGTAGATTACGTCTTTTTCCCGCTTCCACATGAAAATAGTGAATGGTTACTCGTGCGACTAGAATTGGTGTCACAAGAGCTAGTCATGTATGTTCATCCAGATGTTTATATAGGTGAAAGATACAGATACCATATTCACCCAAGGTTGACGAAAGTACAAATTTATTTAGGAGCTATATTAGTGCACATGCGATACTGGAAAAAGTCAGGTCATCAGGAAAAGTGTATGACATTTAAACTTAATGAAGACTATGTTGTGGCATCCAATTCTTTATCGGGTAACGAAGCGGTGTATCTTTGTATGCTAATAGAACATTTAGTCACTGATAAACCCATTGCCGTCAATGGTGATCTAAATCAGTCATGTTTGTCATACAGACAGTTTATGGCCAAAAAATTGTATTTTTGGCGGTGTTTACCCCGTCCAAACGTTGCGTAACCTATTGCAATTTTATTGTAATTTTAACCCGTATTATTCCTTGCCTTTTTTATTCGTGTAGTGTTTTGAATATTAAATAATTCCACAAACAAACATGATGACAAATGAATTGGTATCATACAATGAATTGGTATCATACAATATACATCAATGTTGTGTTATCTTTTTTAATGACATAAGTTACAACGCCTATACTATTACAACAATGAAAAATAAATGCTCTTGTTACACGAAGTGTTTTTTTTCCCTTAGCTGTTGATTGTCCAAAATGCGTTTGTTCCGCAGAATGTTTTCCCAACCTGTTGACCACGACGTTGATGACTGCAAACCACTTCGTCCGTATGAGAAAGTCACCAAATTAGCCATTTGACCAAAGGTTTCCAAATAGGAACATCACTGAGGTGGCTACTTTCGTAATTTGTTGGTCAATGGCCATTTCAGTGAATAACATGTTTCACCATTGCCCATTGACCAATTTGCAACTGGAATGGTGACCGGTTTTATATTACATTACAAACATGACTTACTGGCAACTGGTCACGCCGAAGACAATAAGTCAAGTTTGATAAGATTCCCTTCCTTATTCCATGTATAAGCAAAAGGGAATCTAAGGAAGGAAATTGTAAAACCGATTTCTCCCATATCCTATTGTCATCAAGGTTATTACTCGTTACACCATGTGGGGAACGTTCATTTTAACACGTAATGACAGAGAAATGGGAGGTTCACCAGCGTTGCAGTATTATAAACTACAAGACCAAAGTTGCAGTCTACACGGGTTATACCACGCGCGGATGTAACAACGATCTAAGTAGTTTTATGCAGATGTAAAAACGATCCAAAAAATATGGTGGATGGTTTGATGATCCGAATACACAACGATCCAAGACGAATGTAATTCGAAATAAAGACTACAAAAGGAAAAACATTATGTGAACCGAAAAGAGATGAGTGTTTGAAAATTTTCGTAAAATTATGTGAAAACATTTTTTGATTAGTGAAACTAAACTTTTCTAGTAAAAGTAACAACACTTGGTGAAGTATTATGCATTTATATACCGTGTTTCACGTCTCGGGACGTGCACGTCTCGGGACGTGCACGTCTCTGACATGCGAAGACGCTCGATGGTTACACGTGTCCCGTCACTGTGATGTTTTATGCAGAGTGAGGCGACTTTGAGTCTAGTCATCAATTTAAATATGTATGACGTCCTAAAGTCAGTGAAGACGTCTCGGGAAGTGTATAGGCTAAATCCTTACACATCAATTAATTACCATATTAAATTATATTATTTTATTAATATTTCTACACTATATATACCTACAAATTCTTCACCACATAACATATTTCTTACAAATCACGTATACAAAACACCAAGCAAACAATCAAAGATGGCCTCCTAGACGGAAGAAGAAATTCTTGGAATTACACTGGCCTGGCGCAATGTTTGCGAAAACACCCAAGTTTCTGACACTAGCCACGAAATTCGGGCTACTCCATTCTGGAATAAAGTTGTTACCGAGTTTCAAACACTTATGGACGGTCAAACAAACCACACGACCGAAGAAGTGAGAGAAAAATTTCGCAACATCAAAGGGGAGTGCGCAATCTTTGAAGAATTATTCAAGGCCAACAAACAGGAAAGACCGAACGAATCCGAAGAACGGCTCATTGAATTGTCAAAGATTGACTACCTGTTCGACTATGATGAAGCCGTTGTGTATGTTTCGGCGTGGCAATTGTTACGCCCCAATTTTGTTTATCTTTAAGTTCATGTAATAGGTATTTCTATCATGTAATATCGAATTTTATAAATTAAGGTTAATGTTTTAATTTTATAAATTAAGGTTATAAAGTATTAAAAGCCACGGGACTTAAAAACCCGGAGAATAGGATTACAAAACCTTCAAAAAATTACAAACATAAACATCAGTCCTCATCATCATGAGTGGTACGTGAGGTACCCAAACTAGCCGCTGCATCCAACGCATCCCTCTTCTCCAGATCCAGCCGCTCTTGTTCCGCTTTCTTCGCTTCCGCACCCATACGGTCAGATTGATCAATGTAGTATCGGTAAGCAGCGATGGGTTCTTCAAATGCATTGCACTCTCGCACCACGCCAAGGATTGGGAACACCATTTGGTCGAACAAAACAAGTTGTTCTTTGAGCTCATCCTCCCGACGCTTCCCATAATGTTCGCCTTCCATAAGTTTCCCTTGTTTAATGGCGTGCTGGAACCCAGTATCAAACCCCTCCGCTTCACCAGCAGCGCGGGCAATTGAAACAATTGATGCAACCTGATCGCCCAGCATCGGCTCGTTCCAAATGCGCTTGAAAAACTTCAAAGATAAGTGTTAAGTCACAAGAAAGAATAATAAGTAAAGATGGAAAGAAAGTAAAGAGACCCACCCCAGCAACGCCATCAGTTATCATCCACTTAGCATCTTCTCTCAACCTAGATTGCACACAGTGCGCCTCCTCAAGCAGCTTCTTAGCACCCTCCACTTCAGTGACAGCAGAAGAATATGCTTGATCTGTGGATGCCTTCTCCTTGAGAATCCGATCTCTTTCTTTGACCAAGGCAAGGTTTTCCTGTATGGCATTGGACAGCTGGGACGTAACAGCCATCAGATTGTTGTCTCTCTCTTGGAGCTCAGAGCGTGTATCCGCAACCTTGTATTTAAGTTCTTCAACAACTTTCGCGTGGTTTTCAGCATCAGCAACCAATTTAGCATTTTCATCTTTCAAAACCAGCATCTGCTCATGCTCTTTCATACGTTCGTTATTGACGCGGGTGCACGACTCTGTCCATCCCCTTTATTTTTCGGCAAGCTCCACCTTCAATTGCTTTACCTCATCCGTAGCCTTCGGCGCACGATTCAGATAGCTGTCAACTTCAGATTTCAACTTGTTCTCCGCTTCATGGAGACGCGGTCGCTCCTTCTCAAGGAAGCGCTTGGCCCGCTCTACCTCATCAGCGTCGTGTTGCAGTTGAATATCACGACGCATGAGAGAGTCGATGGAAGCCATCTGGAGCGCGGAACCAACACACAAATCTGAGATAAGTTGTGATCTCTCCAACCCATCTTGAAACCTTCTCTCATGGGGCGGGATGCAATGGGAAACAAATTCTTCTGTAGTCAGCGGGTTAGCAAAACGGGAGTTCTCCCGTATACTCCAATGAGGGTGAAAAATTACATCACCCCCGGCCCAAGTAGAACCGCTGGCCCCCGCAAGGTTACCCCTAGATGAACCACCATGTGTCATACCTTCAACACTCGAACTTTTACCCAGCGCCAGCTTCTCCAAAGCTTCCTTTTGCGCACGAAGCTGCTCCAAAGCTTCCTTTTCCGCAGCCTGTTTTTTCAATAACTCCTCAGCATGGAGCTTTTCCAAAGACTCCCTCTCCGCAGCCTGTTTTTTCAATAACTCCTCCTCAGCACGGAGCTTTTCCAAAGCCTCCCTCTCCGCAGCCTGTTTTTTCAATAACTCCTCCTCAGCACGGAGCTTTTCCAAAGCCTCCCTCTCCGCAGCCTGTTTTTTCAATAACTCATCCTTCTCAAGGGCTTCTTTCTCAGCTTGGATTCAAGCCTCCTCTTGTTGTTTTTCCTTTAAACCATGTGCAAGCTTGTCAGCCATACGCTTTTCAGATACTTCCTTCTCAGTCAAAACCGCAGAAGAGGGCGCCACCTTCGGGCTTGTCACTACAGAGGATTGAGTAAATAAGTACAAGGAAGAAAAAAAGGGGAATTAAAAAGGCTAAAAAGTAAGAGCAGATACCTGGAGTCTTCTTCACAATCTTTTGCAACACCGGATCTCGCTCTGGTGGAGGAGTTATGTTGAAAGCATAAGTAGCTTCCAGCCTCTTCTGAAAACTGGGTGTATGCATGCCCTTCATACCGCTATCACCACCCGCTGATCCGCCAAGCGGGTCAACAAGTTTCTTCAACTTGCGCTTTTTTGCCTCAGGAACCTCCGAAGTATCAGGAACACAAGAAGACGGAGCCTTGCGCTTGTCTTTCTGGCCAAACAACGGCCCTTCACCCACTATATCCAAATGAGGCCGGTCAGAAACTTCGACATAATCAAACGTACCATGCGGAAACTTCACCTTAGACCCTACAGGCGTTGTGTTACAACGCCCACTGGAAACAGCAGCCTCGCATGGCCGAGTAGGGTGAACCAGTTCATTGGATGACCCGGTCGATTCCTCATCATCAGAGATAACAGTCACGGGTATTCGTATGCACGATATGGGATCAAGATTAGGATACTCACTAGTAGGTTGGAAATGCTCCGGAGGATCCACCAAGTTGGGAAGATAAAACCTATCAATCATACCGTCTATGGGGTTGGAACGGTCAGGGCGTGTAGCTCTCCACTTGATACGCGTTTCAAGAAAGCTTCCAGCTTACTAGTCCCTGCGCAACATTAAACAAAAATAAGGACTCATGAAAGTCACACTTTAGGGCATAAAGCAGTACCTTTAGGCCGGAGGGAAGTCTCCATTCCAGCCTGAAGACGCACACGACTCAAACCCAGGTGTACCAACATGGCCTCCGGACACGTATGAACCTCAAACGGAGAAGGATCCTCAGTCAACTTCACAAACCACTCCTGTTCAGCATACCCATCCATCACCTCGTGATCAGCAGGCCTTTGGCGGTCTCCCATGACCTTCCAAGGCATGGCAACAGGAAGAACCCCACGGTTGATGTAAAAAAATTTCTCCTTCCAGTCGTACATAGACTTAGGAGGATCTGTGCCAATCAGAGACACCACATTTCTCAGTTCAAAATTGAACCAGGACTGAAACTGGACAAGCACATAGAATACATTGAACCGCTCGAAGGTGGGTTCAATATCCATGGCTCTACAACAGGCTTCAAAATAAACCAATCTTAGCATGCCAAAGGCATTAAGTTGGGTAATGTGGATACCATATTCAACCAAGGTATCCACCTGAAATTTAGTAGCAGGCAACTGGAAACCATAAAGCAAGAAGTGGGCAGCATACAGTGTAATCTTACGCCTAAGGTGATCCATGGCCGTTTTACCAGCAGCAGGTAGCTCAACATCCCAAGAAGGATCAAGTTCCATGAAGTTACAAAAATCTTCAAAGACTTTCTTCGCCCACCGGATGGTGGTGTTATTCAACAACCTTGGCGACTTTGAGCTTTCTGACATGGATCTGAAAAGAAAGAAAGATTTTTACTTTCCAACAGATCTTGGAAAACCTAGCCGGAGAAGATGAAAAGTTAAGGGGAAAGGTTTTTGAAACTGAGAAAAGGGGAAAAGATCTTGCAAAACCTCGCCGAATAATATGGAAAGTTAATGGGAAAGGTTTTTGAAACTGAGAAAAGGGGAAAAGATCTTGCAAAACGTCACCGGATAAGATGGAAAAGTTAAGGGGAAAGGTTTTTGAAACTGAGAGGAAAAAAAGAAAGATCTTGGAAAACCTCGACGGAGAAGAAGAAAACTTTAGAGGGGAAAACTTTATGAAATTGATAGAAGTGTACGAAGAAAGGAGAAGGAGGTATATATATACCTACTGCAATTAATGCATCAAAAAAGGTGGAGAACGTGGCTGACGGTTCATTGCCAAAACGTGAGCTTTGGCGACACGTGTCCCACGAACTGCACAAGACGAAATTTTCTTCAACTGTCAGACGTCACCTATCATCATGACAGACATCCCTCTGACGCCTAACGTTCCTGCCACACGACTCCTCGAATACACCATGCCTTTTCAAATACACGTCAGTAAATGCATAGCTGGCAACCAATGTTGGGGGACAAGTGTCAACATGTTATTGGACATAATATTATTATTGTTTTTCTTTTTTACTTCAAACTAAATAGTTATAAATTAACCTTGTTTTTATTTAATAACTTCTACTAATTAACAATTATAACAAAAATATAAAAATACAGTCTTGATCAGTTTTCTTTATGAACATCCCGGTATAAATTTTACTAAAAACAGAGTTCGTTTTAAAAAAATGCATTTTTTAATATAAAATAATATGAACAATAATTCATATTTTTCACATTATCTAAAAAATCTAACAATATCTTAAAAAGTTACGTTATGATGAATAATTACGATGGTTTGTATTATTTTTAAGCGTAATGCTATATTTCATAACAGTGTAAAAAACTGAATAGTTGCTCAACCGGATCATCGTCACAACCCAAGGTTTAAAATAGTCTTTTATATGATATATTTAATTCACCTCCTCTTATAAAAAAATATCATTTGTGAAAAACTGAATAGTTGGTCAACCGGATCATCGGGTGGTGGTAGTAGCAGCAAGGGACGTGGGACGTAGGGTTGATAGGATATTCCAATGTTCACTTGCTTTGAATCATTATTTAGAATGATGTATGTGCTCTACATAGACAAAGATCCATTGTTCATGGATCTAATACGTTGCACACGTCGACCACCAAGGCATTTCCGAAGAGGAAGGCCTCGTTTTATGTAACAATAGTTTCTAATGTGCTTAACACCGACTGTCCAGTATCATCTTCATCAACCGATGATGAACAAAAATATGTACAGACAGACACTTACAATCGGTGTATAAGAACAATGGCAAGTTCTCCCAAGTTGCCCCGCTGGAGTTCTTTCACACGTGTGTAAAAGAAGTCCCAGCTCGCAATGACATAGATTTGGGAGGCGAATGAACTTGCTAATAATGTAGACCACCACATCATCGAGGCATTCTACACGGGTTAACCCACGTGCAGATGTAACAACGATCCAAGTATAATCGAACATTTACCTAAGGCGGTAGGCATCGGTAGAAAAAGTGGAGGATTTAAAAATGTCATGGATAGGAAAGCTGAAAGGTTTGATATATAATTTTTTTTTTAGAATACATAATGGAGAGGGTTACAAATTTTGTTAACTGAAACCCAAGTATTATGCAAATTTATATACCCCTCTCTGACGTCTTAGACTCATTAATACGTCAAAGTGACGGATCAACCTCTGTGACGTCTCTGACGTGTCAAATCTTTGACTCATTGTGCTTCTCGAGACATCTATTTGCCTTCTCGAAACGACTAGATGTGACGTCTTAGACAAAGTGAGACGACTTATATTCCCGAACAGTCGTCCAGTCCTCCATTTTACTGATACGTCTAATTGGCTTCTCGAGATGAGTTATACCACATTCAACTTCCATGAGAATATAAATGTACGACCGAGTCCAATCTCCGTAACCTACTCCACTGAAATTCTTGTGACCATCCGAAGAACACAACACCAATGGCACGAACTCGTTGGACTGAAGAAGAAGAAGAAGAAGAAATCGCACTTGTAGTCGGCTGGCAACTCGTTGAAGATGGCAATCATGATAGTAACAAGTGGTACCGAATCCTAAACGAGTTCAATCGCTTGGTAGGGGGTTCAAACAGAACAATCGATTCGATCAACCGTAAATGGACTGATTTGAATGCCAAGTGTCAAATCTTCAACGCCTACCACAATCAAACACTGCGCGACTTTCCAGACACACCATAAGACGTGGTCATCATAATAACCCAAGTCGAGTATGAGTGCAAGCAAAGGAAAGAGTTTAAACACATCTCTGCTTGGCAAATGATGAGGGCTAGGCTTAATGAGTAGCTTGCTTTGATGCATGTGGTGCTGATGCTTTGTGGTGTAAATCTTTTTTTTTAATGGAATGAAAAGTTAATCTTAACTAGGTGTATTAATTAATACGCGCGTTGCGCATTTTTCACATGACGCGTTAATACGGATTTTGGTAACCGACAAAGGCATAGAGACTAACCTTGGACAATGAGAAAATACAAAAGTGGCAGCAGCTACGCGGAGAATACCAAGAATCTCCCGCGGTCCACGGAACATGTTGGAGATGGTACACGGTAGATGTGGTCGGTGGCCGGCTGCGTACGTTAGAGTGAAGCAGCTATTAATTTCGTGGTCGTTAAATATATAGATAATAAACGGACAAAAACCGAACCCGTGCGAAATCGGGTAAAAAAAACGCATTATGTCGGGGCCAAAATGAAAAAAAAAAAAAACTTAATAAAAAAGTTGGTGGCCAAAACGAGAAAAAAAACTTAAACAAAAAGTAAAAAAAACATTGTGTGGCCAAAATGAGGGAAAAAAACTTATCAAAAAATTTGGTGGTTAAAATGAGAAAAAAAAAGTTAACAAAAAAAGCAAAAAAAATATGGGGCCAAAATGAAAACAAAAACTTAATAAAAAAGTTAGTGGCCAAAACGTGAAAAAAAAGACTTAATAAAAAAGTTGGTGGCCAAAACGGGAAAAAACTTAAACAAAAAGTAAAAAAAAAAAAACATTGTGTGGCCAAAATGAGAAAAAAAAACTTAACAAAAAATTTGGTGGTAAAAATGAGAAAAAAAAGTTAACAAAAAAAGCAAAAAAAAAAAAATATGGCAAAAATGAAAAAAAGTTAAACTTGACTATTTAAATCCTAAGGTATATTATATATAACTAGTTGTATAAAATCACGCGCGTTGCGCGTTTTACAATCGAGATTTAGATGAGGTGTTAATCAATCAATGAATTATACAATCGAGATTCCATTTTGGTTATAAACGTTAAAAAAATAAAGAAATCTACACATAAGGTAACACATGAAATTTGTAACGAAATTACATAAGATTATGTTATTTATATTAATACTATACAATATAATAAAAATTTTAATAAAATAATACGAATAAAATAATAGTATATAATATATTAATTAGGGATGAGCATACAAGCCCGAATACCGATCCCATTCCGTCCCGATCCCAATACCGTACCGTACCGAACCGATACCGGACCGAGTGGTTTCGGGATCGGTATCGGTACCCATATTTATGGATTTTCGGTTTTGGTATTATCAGTATCGGTACGAGATTGGTATGGTATCAGTATTTTTAAGGTAAAATACCGATACCATACCGGTACCGTACCGATACCGTAAAGTTTTTGAATAAAATAATAGTATATAATATATTAATTAGGGATGAGCATACAAGGTCGAATACCGATCATATCCCGTCCCGATCCCGATACCGTACCGACCCGAACCGATACCAAACCGAGTGGTTGTGGGATAGGTATCGGTACCCATATTTATGGATTTTCGGTATCGGTATTAACGGTATCGGTACGGGATCGGTATGGTATCGGTATTTTAAGGTAAAATACTGATACCATACCGGTACCGTACCGATACCGTACCATTCGGTATCGATATTGTCGGGATCGGTATAATATATTAATAGTATATAATATAATATATTAATAGTATATAATATAATAATATAAATAAAATATTAATATTTTTACTATTCATTTTGTTTGATTATTAATATATAGTAATAATTATGTTAGTTTATATTTTATTGTTATTGTTTCTATTGTTTTTCATGGGGAAATATTAGTATTTAAATAATATAACATTTTTTTAAAAAATAAAATTAAAATATAGTGTAAAACATAATTATATGTTGTTATCATTGCTTACAGAATAATGCATATCATACAAGATATGTTAAAGTTCCATATCTACATACAAAATGCTCAGTATCGTTGCAGACACAAAGACAAAAATAAATAAATACATTTGACGTGGTTCTAAATGTGTGGCTTGCTTGTACTCCAATTTCCCTATATCTGATAGCTTAGTTATAGCAAGGGAGTTCGAAACAAGCACACCCGTGGAAATATCCTATCAACAACAATAAAGGGCTCCTCCTTGCCCTACGTCCTTTCTGCCTAGGAGAAGGATGTTCCACGATCCGAGTATTTCTACGCAGATGTAACAACGATCCAAACCTTTGATAACTTTATAAGAAAAATGTAACGGAGATGTGAGTGAGGACATAATGATATAAAAAAAATAAAAAAAATTCATACATATTTTGAATACTTCCCAAAACAACCTAGATTTATACCAAAAAGAATATAAAAAAAGTGCTTGGTGGAGCTCATATTTATACCCAAAAGTTGAAACGGAAAAAAAATGTAAATAAAAAAAAATTTGATGCTTAAAGACGTCTCCGACAAAGTAAGCCGAGCCGTTTGGTAGCCGGCTCAAGCCTTGAGCCGTGAAGAGCTGGAACCGTCTCCCACGTCTTCGGAGTGGTCATGTCATCTCAAAAGACGTTTCGGAAGAGTATCGGACACGTGACAACCTTTCAGCGATTCTTTTTGCCAGAGGTCTTTGGAGTCGGCTCATGGCCTCGGGAAGTGGGAACCGTCTCACCCGAGACGCTTCACTGGCTATTTTGGTAAATTGACTCGGCTAATGGCAATTTCCGTAATTTTCCCATTTTTTTTCTTTTTGGGCTTTGTTTGCCGGTCAACAACACAAAAATAGGGTTTTTCAATTTTTTGATTTTGGTGGAGTTAAAGAGAAGTTTCAACTATCAAGTTCTAATTGGTTTTTAGTGATCCCTCTTACCTGCATAATTTGTTTAATTCATGCATGACTCTAGTTGTCTAGAGAAGACTTTGTATTGCTCTATTTTCGTGATAGTAGATTTGAAACGATTCTATTAGCCACGTGATTTTTACTCTCGTTTTGAGAGTTTTTTCATGTTAAAATTTGGTCACTTTATTGGTTTTAGTATACTTAATTGTTTGCATCCTCATAGCAGGTTCATTCGGAAGGGAAAACTTTTGGTCAAACAAAGATAATTCTACATTAGTTGTTACCGGTTGTGACAGTGTAACGTTTTTTCCAACAAAAAATATCTTGAAGTTGAGATTTGTGAGAAGCACAGATAAATTTACATAAGATGGTTTTCTCAACTGTCTATCTTTCTCCTACTAAATGTGATTATCTACCATATAATATGTATTAATGATGGTTTTTACGGTTATTTATTTAAAATGGATTTTGTAAGGTAACATAATTGAGCAATGTCGTGGATTTCTTGCTCAATGAAAGTCTTTGTATCTGGTTTGCAAATTTGAACTCACAATTTTTCTTGAGAGAAGATTTTCTCTATAACACTCCAACGACAAGGGTGGTTAAAATTAATATGTCGTCTTGAAGATATGAGGCTTTACGCCTTGTTTAATTTAAAACACAAACATTAAAATAAAAACATCCCCCCTTTCACTATCAATGTGAGATGCCAACTTAATTTTTTAGACTTTTATTTTATTTTTACATCGTTGCTTTTATTCACCGAAATGTGAGATAACAATTTACAAATTTATTAGAAGAACCATGATTACAGAATTTGTTTTACGAAAAGGTCCGAAACTAAAACTTCACTTGAGACCTCGAAATAGTACGTTTTAAGAGCTTAGTTTAATTGGTTGATTCAACATAAAGCCTTCATGGTTGGAGATTTGAAGACTTGGTCATTATATTATTCTATACACCCTTGGGGTGGCACGGTACCTACCTGATGTTTTAAGTTTTCTGCCTTATTGTTCAAAACGTACGTACGTTTATCCGGTGACGTTCCTGAAAATTTAGGGGACTCATCCCAGCCATTAAAAAATATACCCCTTAGACCTTAAGTTTTAAGTTTTAAATGGGTATTTAGACTTATAAATGAGCTAATAAGTTTATGAGTTTTATGTTTAAAATGGGTTTTTTTATTAAAAAACACATGCACACACATTTATATATAGAAATTTTATTAAAAAAAACGTGCCACCGGAAAAACAGCCTCTAGCCGTGGGTCTTTCCTGCCCACCCTAAGAGCCTACCATTCTTTAGTTTGCCGTTTCTATAACATATGTTAAATCAAGCCATGCGACTTTCATGTGAGGGCAATTTGATATTTTCAGTTAGGTAACATAAAGGATAATCAACATGCTTTATAAACAATAAGGTTGAAACATGGATGCTCATATAAATCTAAATAACCCTTTATGCAATTGTCTTATTTTAATATTTTTGCACCGGATGGTGAGCTACTTAAGATAGGGCGATGCCGTTGGCTTGTTAATGAGCTTTAAAAGGATACGGGAAGACTTGTTTTCGAAGAATTGAATGTTTGTGGAGTCCTTTCAATGAAGCTCATATATGACTACAAAGTTGTCGGCCAAATCTACAGGAGAAATGAGATTAGGGCTGGCGGGTTGTAAACGAACCGAACGAACATGAACAGAGCCTTGTTCGTATTCGTTTATTAAGAAAATTATGTGTTCACAAACATTTTATGAACACTTACCGAACGGGATTTTTTGTTCGTATTCGTTTGTTAAGAAAACACTTGTGTTCGTTTGTTAATTTAGTCCTGAACGCTCGTAAGCACAATTGGACATTAATGAACACATACAGATGTGCATAAATACAAAGTGTTCATGAACGGAAACACATACAAAAGCACACAAATTAACTTTCCAATAATATCGAATTCACATATACTAAGAAATTTACTAGATCCACCCAAAATATAACTTAGTTATACAAACATACTTAATACTTAATTAACATAAAATTGGTAAAAATATTAAAGTAGTGTCTAAAAAAACTATGCTCGCATCTTAAACTTAAAGTCTTCATTAATTAATTAGTTATTTAAACATGAACTCTTTATTAATTATTTATTTAATAATTATACTAAAAGCAAGGTTTGTTGATCTTATATAGACATATATTTACCTCAATAAATTATTTACTATTTGAGTAAAATAAATAAAAATTAAAGAATGTAAACAACATATAAAAATTAAAAACCCTATTAAACTATCAAACATAAATGAACTTAAACGAACACGTTACCAAATGTTTACGAACATAAACGAACACGTTACCGAACGCTCAGAACATAAACGAACGGACGCGACCTTAATTTGTTCATGTTCGTTCATTTAATTAAACAAACAAATTTTTTGTTCGTGTTCATCCATTAATTAAGCGAACGAATACAGATCGACAAACTTTCCGCCAAACAGTTCTTAAACAGTTCGTTAGAAGTTCAGTTCGTTTGGAGATATATTCCTAGATATTTTAAATCCAATATCCACATTCTTTCTTTGTGCACTTCATCCAATCAGAAAGACATAAAAATGATTTAAAAAAGACACATCCTGGATATCATATTAATAACCGGAGAATTTAAACATCTTAATAGCTATCTTATTGAACCCAACAACCTAGAAAACAAAGTTTACATACATGGTACAAGCACATATTATGACAAATACACTATGCAACTGCTTTGCTCAGTCACAGACATATACACATACTATGGTTGCAAAAGATCTTTAATGTTGCTCACATCAACACCATTGTTTTCCATAGACTCCAATAGTTGAGATAGTCTTTCTCCCAGATTGTCCCCTTTTGTTCTTAGACTCTTTATGTAATTGCAGGCCTCTTCAAGAGTCTTTGATAATGGTACCTAATTAATTATTCATCATATGAGTACCAATCAATTTAAAATATTGCATGCATATGGTTATAATTATCAGTAACATGTCACTTATTGTGGCATGATGCATGTCATGTTCGTCGACATATAATTATGTGATCTAGTTTGGATGAAAGCTACGGATCAAATATGTAATTACTAAAAAGTCATAGTTTAGTATTTATTATTTAATTAGTGTAAGTACGTTACGGGGTCTTTGTGTTAGATCCTAAAGATCGAACTCATAATCTCTTCATCAATTTGGTCGTTTTATATATTAACCTCATGCATATCCTAATTTAAAGATGTTGAGACGTTCTTCCAATCGCCTTAGGCGCTCTTTTTTAAAACAAAGCTATTTATAAGCCATAACAAATCAAGTTTACTAACGTACCTTTGTTTTATTGCAGCTAGAACTTGAAGAAGGTAACGATGCTTGTAATTTCAACACAAGGTTATCAATATCGTGCTCTCTAGTCCTATGAGTTCGTGTTCTTTGGCTAGACATGATTGTTTACAGGTTTCTTTTTTCTTTCTTGCTCTTGGAAACAGTTTTATCTTATAAAGGCAGTGGGGACAAATTAGTTAGAAATATACTATAATCATACCAGCAGTCCTGTCTGCTGCTAATAATATAATGTTGGCTTGGTTCCAAATGTTTCATTCTACTACATTTAATGGACCCACAACATTTATGGATTTTGCCAATTAAGGTACTCTTTCGGGACCGAATTTGACATGTGTCTGTTGCAGACTGGCTGTCTGTCGTAAGTAACTGAAGATGTATAAGTGCCACCAAGAAGATACTGTGTTTCTGGTGTGGAGATGGTAGGGGTTCTCTTAACCCTCTTCTTGTCCAATTTATTTCTTTAAAGCATGAGTTTAAATTATTCCTATTTATTATTAAATAACACTTAGATTGATGTTCATATTTGAGCAATTTCATATAATTTGTTGGTTTCCCTTTGATTTTTGGTGGCACACATATTTGTAGATTCGTTGATTTTCATTGTTTTTTGTTGTCAATGACACATTTTTTATTATGTTATCTTTTAAGAGCAAACCCAGGATAATTTTATATAAGGGTATTGAAATTAAATAATTCTTATTTTATCGGATTAGAAAGCAATAATCCTAATTTGAAAACTGCAATCTAACAGGCCTAACTTGTATTGGTTTTTATTTCACTAGACCAAAAGTAACTGGGTACAAAATTGCTATCAACCACCACCACTTCTACAAAGTATTTACCATCTACCACAACACAACTAACTCCATTCATCCAAAGCCAATCTATCACCACCACCGTCACTCCAATTGTTACCTCTATAGACTTGGTAATGGCACGGTGTCAACACTCACTATAGCTTATAATACTAAAAATACAAAAAAGGTATTCTATTGCGAAAACAACGTTGTTGACAATGAAATTATACCAGAAACCATAAAATGAATATCGATATCGATGCCATTAAACAAATTTATTCGGACGACAGATTGGTTAGTCACGGTAAAGAACAAAAAAATCAATTATATTTAACTCAATCGGTTTTGTAAAAAGCTTTCGTCTAAACACAGAAAAAATAAGCACGTTGAAACCTTCGATTCGCAATTTTATAAAGCATTACTTATACTATTAGAATAGAACAGGGGGTAAATGACGTCACAATTTATAAACAAAAAAATTATTTTGGTAACATGTACATTTGTGCTTCAATTAGTTGTTCTCATTATATCCAGAACATACTCATTCATGTGATCTAGAGTGATAATTTCTAGTGAGTCCTTTGTTAGGTCACGATGTTTGTCGATTAACATTTGTAGAAAACGAGTATACATCAAGAATGGGCATCTTTTGTTCTTTTAGTTAGCATATCCTTTAAATGTTCCATGATCATTGCATAAAAATTGAAGGTTTTGTTCAAAATAAGAGCCACCACTGTCGAAGCAATTGTTTCCCTAATCTTGTCTAGCTCTTCTCGGTCCCAAACATTTAATTTCAACATGAATCAGATACTTGAACGGTGCACAAACGTAAGCCTTGTTCAATATCTTCTCAGTAACTTGGTTGTTGTATCCCATCCTCAGGAAATATCCCTGAACTAGTATAGAATCAAGCTTTATTGGATCTCTTGGATTATCATTGAAGTGCAAAGCTTCACACAGTACCTGCTCTGACATGACCACTTTTTTTTTTATCTTAAATCTTGCTTCAAACCACCGCATTCGTTACATCACAATCGATGTAGGCATTGTCATAGAAACACCTCATGCCATATGAGTTGTATTGTTCGAAAAAAGAAAAAAAAAAACGATCCTAGACCGAAGATAATATTCAATGCTTACAACAAATTCATTTTTTCTTTGTCACTGATCACAAGAAGGCATGTATGGTGGTTTTATCAGAACTATTCCAATTCATCTCTCTGAACATTCAAAATGAGATGAGAAACCACAAAACGACAAATAAATGGACTGAATATCAATAAAATTGACCAAATTGCCCTCGACAGGGGAATGGCTTAACAACTCGCTTATTAGAACACAGGAATGGCATACCCACTTGTGTTATAGCAGACAAGAGTGGCAAACCCATTCACTGAACAATGCACACGAATGGCTTTACCATTCGTGTGACAATCTGACAAGAATTAAAAAATGTCAAAATCTTGTTTTGTTGATTTTAGGTCTGGATTTTGGTTGAGAAATGTTCTAATGCCACCGATGAACAAACCCCATTAACTAATTCCAGTTTCTAACAATGTTTGATGGGTCTATTAGTCATTTTAGGAACGGTTAGGGCTCGAACAGAAGATTGACGATTATGGTCTCTTTTAATGCAAGGCCATAAAATTTTCAATGAAGCTTACCTTAATTGTCCTTAAGTAGTTCCAATATACAGATAATGAGAACAAAACGAGGGGTGATAATGATTCAAAGGCAAACAAGATTGAGTGGGGTGGACGGGAGTTATAACCCATTTGTCTGCCATTGTACCTTAAATACCCAAACCTATTCGTGCTACGGTAGACACGAATAGGTTTTCCATTCGTGTCCTCTTTACACGAATGGTTTATATATTTCCCTTTGGAACTAATTTGTGTATAACTAAACCTATCTGTGTCACAGTGTACACGAGTGGGTTTGATATCCCCTGAACACACACGCATGGCAATGCCATTCGCTCCTTTTGAGGGGCGAATACAAACTTATTCGTGTAAGATACTGATTTTACCAAAATGGCCCTTGAACTTTTCAAAATTCCAATATTAACCTTCCACCCCGTTTTTTGAAAAAAAAAAATCATTTGGGACACAACAAATTTATATTTTCCAATTTTTGTCCCTAAGAAGTGAAATTTCACGATTTTAACCCAGCAATTTTCAATTTTCAATTTTTTGACTTTTCGGCTTCGATTTTTTAGAGATAGAGATTATAAGGATTACAATTCCAGCATCGGTAATAAAAAACAGAATAGAAGCAAAATCGTTTTGTGATTTCTGGAAAACTTTATATTAAAATACAGTTAAATATTCGTATGCAAAATTTTGTGAGTTTCACCGGTAAGGAAATCATATTAGTATACGAAATAGCTAAAAGAGTCCTTAGTTCAGTTATAGATTCATTTACCAATAAACATTCTACAACAACTGCCAATGTTGTTATCCACCTAAACCCAAAATCAGATTTATCGCTAGGTACTTTAGATACATTAAGGTAATGATTAATACTGAATTAACGGTGGTCCTCGTACACGCGACACATTCTTGTATCAAGGTATGTACAAAGCTTCCTCGTAACTCGTGAGTAAGTTGTTGTTATCCGTATATTACAAGGAACCAGTTCACTTCACTGGTGATTAGGTCTACATGTTCGATGGAACAAAGAGACCAGTGAAATCACTACCAGAGTTAAGATAAATACCGTTAAATGATTTATCAGTACTATGCTTTATGCATTTGATTTGTTACCCTCGAGCAGAATTCTCAATGAGAATTAGGGTTTTGGCAATATGAATCTTTTTGCTTCTTCTAGGATTCCAAGACGTCTCATTCTCATAAATTATACTAATTTTCATTTCTTGTCCCTTTTCTTTTGCTGACATAGAGGTGCCTCAGTTCGTCTGCCAACCCAACGTATGACACGTCTACCAGCAATGCATTTTGAGAGATGTCCAACTAACAACTTACAGACTTAAAACCTCAGATTTTTGCATTCGATGAAACGAAATTTTGGTACTAAGACTATATGCAAACGAGATGGCAATCAACACAGTTAACAGTTAATTTAGATTATATTACCCTGTTGAACATGGAAATGATTTTGAGCCTAGTGACATCATTGTAGAGGCTACTTATCGTTTCCAATTTTCAATAAAGGAATTTCATATAGCCCACTGATATACTATCATCTTCCTTTTTTCTCCACATGAAAACTAGATTTTTGTTTTTCTATTGTTTTTGGATTTGTGATGTTTTTCACTATTTTTGTATTTTTTTTCTGATTTTAGCCCCCTAAAAATCTAAAAAGTTACGAAAAGACAATCTTTTTGGATTTTTCAAATTTTTAGAAAAATATTTATAAAAACGATTTCCTATACGGTGCTAAATCTTGCTTTCCCTAATGTCGTTTAAGATTAACGAAAACTCAGAACGAGGTTTGTCCAAAACTTTAGTATATAAATCGGCACGTTGGTAAGTGGTGTGGAGTTTCACTACATCGATCATCCATCACCTTACAAATAAACCATTAAACACCTTAAAAACACTCAAAATGGACAACTAATGATTACGGCAATCATGTTTGGCTTTTATAATTGCTGCCATTCGCCCTAGGCCTTATGAGTGATCGACTTGCATGGGACGATTGGGAGGGGATACTTACTCGCCTGGAACATCAATGACCGGCAAAGCCATTCGTGTCTAGACAAAGCTATTTGCCCAAGGAAATTACCAAACTACCCTTATACCTCAAAAACGATCTATAAACAACTAATACAATGTACAAACATATATACTAGGATAGTGACATATACTAACATGTACTAATTGTACATTTGCACTTACTCACAACTTTGAAAAATTATATTGAGACGTAGAAAAAAGTAGGCATGTCACAATGGCGTACTTGAAATTTTATAAAATATTGTAGCTTTAAAATTTCTTAGATAAAATCAAGATACGTTTAAAATGAAATAATTGAAAAATATTATATCAAGATGTAGATAAAAAATAGAGACATCACAATGACATATATATACTAAAAAATTTGTAAACTATCGTATCCTTAAAAGGTATTAGAGAAAATCAAAATATATTCAAAATCAAATACAATAATCAATCAAATAATATAAAACAAACAACTAAAATATTAGAAAAACATTACAAAAAACAAAAAAAAAACTATTCAATCTATTTTCTAATATATTGATTGATAATAATTTTTTAGTATATTGATAAATTCTCTTTGATCTATCTATAATTATCTAATAAACCAATATAATTTAAGTAACACATCATTCATTTGAAGCATTTATTTTTTGGTTTTCCTCATTTTTTCCTATTTAATTATGGATAATATATAAGATAATATTTATTAATTTATAAACTTTATTATTAGTTTACTATATAATAAATAATGCTCTTATAATTATCTCACTTCTATTTCATACGAAATAATATAATTAAATATTAATTTCATGTTTATCTCTTATTTATTTAATATATTTTTCTTAACTATTTTTTTTTTGTATTTTTCACTTATTAATATCCATTTAATGTTTCATTGATCCAACATCATACAAAGAGAGAAAAGTTCAGAGAGAGGATTAATTATGTGATACGATCAAATATGAACATTCATGTGATACTGAAACATCCTATGAAGAGGTGTAATTAAGTATGAAAGTCTAGGGTCCTTGCCCTCTCTTCATTAATCTCTCCTATAAATAATACAATGCGATTCCACTAAATATGGATACCGATAATTACAATGATGAGTATTAATGATGTACAATATTTTCTAAATATAACTGCTATTACACCCACGCATTCGATGCGGGAGGTGACCGGATGCTGAGACTGGAGCGAAAGTCTTCAAATAAAACCTGAGGTAGACCCTTCGTGAAGATATCTGCGATCTGATAACAAGACGACATGTGGAGGACGCGGACCCGACCGCGCTGAACTTGTTCCCTGATAAAATGGATATCCAACTCGATTTGCTTCGTGCGCTGGTGTTGAACTGAATTACCGAAAAGGTAGATAGCGTTGACATTATCACAATAAACCAAGGTGGTCGAGATAAAGTGACGGACAGCTCCATGAGGAGGTTTCGTAGCCAACAAATCTATGCAACAACATTTGCAACCCCGTGGTATTCTGCTTCGGCACTGGAGCGGGAGACGGTGCTTTGGCGTTTAGAGGACCAAGATATGAGATTATCGCCAAAGTAAATGCAGTAACCACTCATGGAACGTCTCGTGTCAGGACAGCCTGCCCAATCGGCATTAGTGTAAGACACCAATGACGGTTGGGAAGAGGAGGCGCATAAAGTAAGTCCGAGTATAGAAGTACCTTTAATGTACCGAATAATGCGTTTAAGGGCATTTCAATGATCTATCCGTGGGGCGTGAATTGGTTAGAAAATGTTGAAGGATCCCTGAATTGTGTCAGCAGAGGCTTCTCTTCAATCACAAAGTCTCCTTGTACTACTGTATTGCCTTCAAGCAATAACATCTTGAAATCAGTCTTTGTGATCTCCTCTTGCTTCTTTTTTGTAGCAGGCTTTGTTGTTGATTGTTTAGCGCCAGAAGTTCTAACTACTGAAGTTGACACTTCAGAAGTTTTGTACTTCTCTGGATTTGCAGCCTTATCAGCCTTGAATCTTTTGTAGGTGTCAAATAATGTGTCTTCTCTCTATTTTGGCACAGAGGCTTTTGAAACAAATCCATTAGCTACCAATTCATCTATAACTTCAGCTCTATTTGTCTTTCTGTCTTTTCTGTGGCAAGTTTGTCAGCCACAATCTGAGCTCTTCTTGTAAGCTCATCCATAGAGAGCCCTTTGAGTGAGTATGCATTTGTTTTGCTGTTCTTGATTATGTAAAACATCAGTTGTTGTCTTTTGTCTTCCTTAGCAATTCTTTCAAGTCTTACTAGTTTAGTCAACTCTTCTTTATACTTCACAAGTTTTTCAGTGTATCTCAAATCATCCCTTGCTTCTAGGCTGTTCCAGATCTCATCTTCCTTGGCTTTCTTTTGTGCTGCAAGTAAACTCTTCTCAAGTAATTCTTTTGACATTGAGATGGGAGCAGGGTTTAATACAGGCATTTGAGTGGTTGTAGGCCTTGGAATGTGAGTTGGAATGTCTTCAGTTGCCATAGAAGGCTGTTCTGATGGAATGTTGGAAGTGTTAACTACTCAAGGGTTGATAGAAGTATCAGTACTTTCCGAGTCTTCAGCAGTTTCTTCATTAAGGCCTTGGGATGTTTCAGTTACAACTTCAGCTTCTTTGAGGAGTCTATCTTGATCTTCTATTTGTTTTTAGGCCTCCTCCTCCTTTTGTTGTTGAGCCACTTTTGCCTTTATCCTGGCATCAAGTGACTCTCTTGGTTCCTTAATCTTCTCCCCCTTTTTGGCTTCATCCACTTCTGGAAGCCTGATAGGTAGAGAAGTTTTACCAGATAACTTAGCAAGCTGTCTTGTATTATTGTGTATTTTCTTGGACAGATCACCTAGTTTGTTGTTGATCACCTCAAATTGAGTTTTGGTCTTCAACTCCTTAGTAGCTGTGAAAGATTTGAGGTGTTGACATATAAGGGTGCTCATCATCTCGTATAGGGGACCATCTGGGCTGCATAGGTGGTTCAGGTCTATGCTTGATGACCTATGGAATTGGGTAGGCATTTTTAGTGTAGGGGGTGTTTTTGGGTGATCTTTAGAGTATACTGAAGATGCCACTTTAGGGGAATCAGGGTTTAAGTGGTCTTTAACCTGATCTGTTGTGACCGGCTCTATGAGCTTAGAGACATCAGATTCAAGACCTTCACTAGTAGCCGTCAATTCATGTTCTGTGGAGTTTGAATCATCATCCAAATCAATGGAATCATCTGCTGATATCCTAATGAGGACATCATCAGTTGTATCATGAGTTGGGCCCAACCTAGTTGTTTCATAAAGCCTCCATCAGTAGTTGCCGCAAATTGGGTCTTAGCAATGTAACTTTTATCCTCGGATCCACCACTGGATGGTAAATGAGTAATAGCAGCCTCAAATGCACCTAAAGTCTCTAAGTTTAGGCTTAGAAACCTTGGTTCATCCTCATCTCTTAGGATAGGGCTAATAACATCCACATCCATGTCAACTTCTGATGGCATTTCCCCTGTTTGATGTGTTTTTTGGGGAATGACATGTTCAGATGGGATTGTTTCTTTTAGCCCAGAGAGAAGTTTGGCAATTTCTATTGTAGTATGAGATGTTTTTGGTTCAATAGTTTTTGGTAAAGGGTCAGCAATTTCAAAGGAAGGATCAGTAGTTATGGTCTTTTTAAATTTCTTTCTTTGAAAAATAATGGTACTGGTGCTCTTTTGGGGGTTTGAGATGGATGAGACTGAGAGGATATTTCAGTCATATCTTTGACAAGTGCAGATTGCACATTAGCAGTTTCAGGCATCTCAATTTCCTAAACTACCTTTCTTTTAGGGTTGGTGGGTTTGGATTTTTGTTGTTTGGGTTTCTTGGCCTTTTTAGGTGAGGGTTTGGAAGATGTTGGTTCCATGGGGTCTGTTTGTTGTTCCCCTTAGTCATCTTCTGGCAAAGCTGTCGGTTTATTATGCCTTGAGTATGCTCGTGAGGTTAAAGGTTTTAAAGCTATTGTTTTTCCCAGAAGCACCTCATTTCCAAGTTCTTTAATTATTCATTGCATTATGAACCTTGGATACAACAAAAATTTCTTTTTAGAATTTTGGTGATGAAACACCAACTCATTAAAGAAAAGGTGCTGATGCCCTGAATTTTGTCTCATTCACAATGGAATGAAAAATAGGTTGAAAAGTAGAGGGCATCTGATCATAAGATCGAGTTTTGGTACTCAAGCACATGATTATGTAGTGAAACAAAAGTTTATATATTGGTTCAAAAAATTTCTTAAAAACTGTTGCATGTGAGAGAGTACCTTGGTAACCACACTCTGTCATGGTTAAATGGATTGCAGAGTTGGGAAAATGATCTGGTGCTTCAGCATCATCTAGTCCCAGACTCATTCCCAAAGTAGCCGGTGTGATTGCCTTGACTTTCCTTGGATAGTTGATTTGAGGGAAATGATCTTGTTATTCACTGTTACCGCCTCGGCATTTGCTCAGAACTCATTCAGAGTTTGAGTGTGAATTGGAGGATCAATGGTGAAAGCAGTGAAATATTGAGATTGGACGACTAAATCAATGATTTCGTCTTATTGGGACCATGCTTCATCTTTCTCAAAGTAGCCTCTTTGATTGTGTCCCTGTTTCAGTATGAGAGCCATGTGGTTTTGTGTGTGTGTGGATCGAACAGTGTTTTTGGTTGTTTGCAGGGGAGGGTTTGAGAGTATTTATGAGAGAGAAGGAGGGAATTTTGCTTTTTGATAGGATAAGTGTTGCAAAAGGTGTTTATCAGAAGTTTATAACCGCCATAGGTCAAACTTCTGAAATGGGAAATGTCTGATTTACCCTTATTGACAAAACTGCTGATGAAGAAAAATATTCATCAGTAGTTCCCATTTTCTCTTAAGTAGTTTGTTAACAACTGATGAGAACATTTATAAACACTTTATTCATAACATCTGAAGTTTATTTTATCAGTATTTAATCATTTTTTAGAAAATATCCCCATACTGATGCTTTTGTACATTAGTAGTTTCTCTCATTTTGTTTTTCAGAAGTTTTGTGACAAATAATGTAATAATGTAAGTGAAAGTAAAAATATGTGCAGGAAAATGAAAAACACTTACAAATTTAGCATCCCAAGCATGGATACTAACTTCTGAAATGTTGATGTGGCATGGGGTTTGGTGAATGTGTCAGCTCTTTGATTAGCTGTTGTCATATGCTTCACTTCAATCTTCCCTTTTTCATAGCAATCCCTTATGAAATGATACCTGATTTCAATATGTTTAGTTTTTGAAAACTTAATAGGATTTTGAATGATGCGAATGTTTAGTTGATATTGGAGCCATTATATCTGTGATGTACAACTTGCAGCTGCAATGTATTCAGCTTCAGCAGTTGAAGTTGCCACAGATGTTTGCTTCTTTGATTGCTAGGACACCAGACAGTTTCCCAAGAATTGACAACCACCAGATGTTGATTTTCTTGACATTTTGCACCATGCATAGTCACTATCTGAAAAAGCTGTTAACTTGGTATTGCTTGAAGCAGGATACCAAATTCCAAGTGTAGGAGTTCCTTCTAGATATCTGAAAATTCTTTTGACTGCAATGAGGTGTGATTCCCTAGGAGCTGATTGATATCTAGCACAAACACATGTTGAAAACATAATAGCTGGTCTAGAAGTAGTTAGATATAGAAAGGAACCTATCATACATCTATACATGGGTTGATCAACCTGTTTTCCTTGATTATCTGGTTCAACTTGTGTGGTTGGTGTCATGGGAGTGGAACATGATTTACAGTCTTGTAAAGAAAATTTGTTAAATAGTTCTTTAACATATTTAGATTGATGTATAAAAGTTCCATTTGTTTGTTGTTTAATCTGCAGTCCTAAAAAGTACTGCAGTTCTCCCATTGTACTCATCTCAAATTTTGATTGCACGAGTTTCTTAAATTCATCACACAATTTTGTGTATGTTGAACCAAAAATGATATCATCAACATAAATTTGAACAAGTAAGACATGTTTTCCAACATGTTTTATGAAAAGAGTTTTATCAATGGAGCCTCCTGTAAAGTGATTTTTGAGTAAAAAGTTTGAAAGTGTTTCATACCAAGCTTTAGGAGCCTGTTTTTGCCCATAAAGAGCCTTGTCAAGTTTGTACACCCACTCAAGATGAGAAGAATCCTCAAACCCAGGTGGCTGACAGACATACACTTCCTCTTTTATTTTTCCATATAAAAATGCACTCTTAACATCCATTTGAAAAGCTTTAATTTTGTTGGAAATAGCATAAGCCAAATATAACATGAAGGCTTCAAGTCTTGCAACTGGAGCAAAGGTTTCATCATAGTCAATTCCCTCTTCTTAAGAGTAACCTTGTACTACCAGTCTTGCCTTGTTTCTTAATAATCATACCAGCTTCATCTTATTTATTTCTAAAACCCCATCTTGTGGCAATTGGTAGCTTGTTTGGTTGGAAGGGACAGATTTCCCAGACCTGTTGCAACCTGAATTGGAGTAACTCTTATTGCATAGCTTGAACCCAATTGTTATCTATGAGGGCTTCTTGATACTTATTTGGTTCCAACTGAGAAATGAATGCTGAGAAAAAGCAAAAGTTGGAAAGCTGGTTTCTTGTGAGAACCCCTGATGCAATATCACCCATGATTTGATCCAATGGATGATCTTTGTGTTCAATCAGTTGTTGTAAACCACAGACAGGTGTAGGTGGCTCTTGTACTTCTTCAAACAAACCACTGAGGTTTATAATATCTGGTTCAGCTGTTTGAACATCTTCAGTAGTTGTAGGAGCTGAAATAGATGTTTGAGTTTGTACATCAGCAGTTGTTGAATCAGAAGTTTGTGAAACTTCTGATGGTTTAAAAGTTGACTTAATGACTGTATTAGGAGTCCATGGTGCAGGATCCTTATCATTAAACCCTTGATCACCATAATAAACAGGTTTAGATGAAGTGAGAGTCTTTTCAGGTCCGGAATGGAAACTGTCAAGGTCAAAGAGTTCAGCAGGATGTGCTGGAATGAGAGTGTGTTTTGACTCATTGAACTTGACATTCAGTGTTTCTTCTACTATCTTGGTTCTTGAATTGAAAACCTTGTAGGCATTCCTAGTGGAAGAATAACCAAGAAAATAACACGAATCAACTTTTGCAGCAAACTTTGATATAGAGTCTTTAATGTTTAGAATGGAACATTGACATCCAAAAGTCCTGAAAAAGGAGATAAGGGGCTTGATGCCATGAAAAACATCATAGGAAGTTTTGGAATGTCTTTGGTTGACAAGGACTCTATTTTGAACATAACAGGCAGTATTGACTGCTTCAGCCCAAAAATACAATGGTAGGCCTGAATCAGCTAACATGGTTCTTGCTGCTTCAATTAGTGTTTTGTTCTTCCTTTCTACCACACCATTTTGTTCAGGAGTTCTGGGAACACTGAATTGTCTAACAATCCCTTTAGACAACCAGAATTCATCCAGAGTTTTGTTCCTGAACTCTATTCCATTGTCACTTCTAATGGCGTTAACAGATAGAGAATATTGTTTCTCTATTTGTAGAATGAAGAACTTGATGATTTCAGCTGCCTCATCCTTGGAAAATAAGAAGAAGACCCATGTAAATCTTGAATAGTCATTAATGATGACTAATCATACTTCTTCTTACCAAGGCTCATGATTTTGACTGGCCCAAATAAGTCCATATGGAGTAGTTGAAGACATGCAGTTGTTTCTTATTCTTCAATAGACTTATAGGAGGACTTATGTTGTTTTCCCTTTAGACAGGATACACAGTGTTCTTGACATTGGTATACTTTCAATGGTAGACGTCTGACCAAGCCCATTTTTGTGACATTATTTATGGTTTTAAAGTTCACATGGCCAAGTCTCCTGTGCCAGAGATCAGTCTCTGAAGTTGATGCCCTTGAGAAGAAACATGCAGTGTTGTTCAGTACTTTGTCCTTTTCAATGTCCACTACATAGACATTGTCACATCTTTTGGCTATCAACAAAGTATAATCTTCAATGATCTTCTCTATCAACTTCTGGCCTTCTTGTGATATAATCTTGCATGCTGTTTTGGTGAAAAAGGAAGACTATCCTTTATCACACATTTGTGACACACTAACCAAGTTGTACTCAAAGTTTTCAACCAGATTAACCTTGTCAAACTCTATTTTGCCAGAGGAGACATTGCCATGTCCTAGCACATATCCCTTAGCATTGTTCCCAAAAGACACAGATCCTTCTCTTTGACTGATAAAATTGTTTATTAGGTATCTACATCCTGTCATGTGCATTGAGCATCCACTATCAACATACCAAATTGTCACACCCTCAAATTTCCACTACGGGGTTTTACCGGGAGGCGCATGACAAACCAGAATTCAAGTCAACGGTCACAATAAACGACACTATATGAAGTACGTAAACCCAAAAACATAGATTTCATAAGCGGAAGCATGTAAAGAATTTAATCTCTACAAAACAGTGTTCCCAAGTATCCAAGACACTTATTACAAAACATGCTACTAATCCTAGACGCCAATGCAGACCCATGCGCCTAGTCCAACCGGTGATACCTTAGCGACCTGAGAAAACATGCCAAAAGAGACGTTAACATATAAAATGCTGGTGAGTTCACAGGTTTGTTCAAATGTTACCAAGAGTTACCAAAACGTTACCATGTTCATACTATATCAATGTTACCGAGTACGCTAGCTAGGCGTATGTTTTATTACTACTACGATTGGAAAACCATTACTAGACTGTTACCAGTGTTCGGCCCGAGTGTGTTCAGCAATGTTACCAATGTTACCAGTTCGAGACAATATGCACCCGCCCGGCCCTCCAAGCCGTCGAGTGGGGTCTGTCAAACCCAAAAGATCTATCCACATTTCCCCCGTTGTGCAACCCCGGGCATTCATGGTTTTCCCGGGACTTTCAAAGATCGTATAGCAATGCAAAGTTAAAACCATAGTGTGACATATGTTACCAAAATAGTTTAGCGCATGTTTTCTCCCCCAAAAGTTAAAGCATTAAAAGTGGGGCCGTGAACTCACCTTAGATTGCGTTCTTCAGTAATATAAGTAAGCCAAGCCCTTGATAATCCCACTACCGGAGATCTATCAAAATGTTCACATAAGTGTTTCAACTAATAACCATAAGGTTATCTAGTCACTGATTGTCCACATCGTGACCAAGTATGTTTTAAAACGTGTTTAAGTGTTCAACCGACACACTAGACCGACCCGACATCCCGTTGGTGACTCATTACCCTAACTAATCAAGTACACATAGATTACACACAAGGTTCAAGTATAAAACACTTAATTTGTATCAAAAATCTCATTTTTGAATCCATAGGGTCGAACCAGGAAATCATGTTCCACCTTCGCCCCTTTTCAAACCACATTCGACCCTTTGGAAGCCACCTTCGACCCATTCGAAGTCACATTCGACCTTTTGAACTAATTCGACCAATACTGTCCTGGTTCGACCCTAGGCTTCCACTTTCGACCACCCGATTGATCGAAGGTGCCCAGGTTCGACCCTGGCAGAATATTTTTCCCAAAAACGCCTCAAAAACATCTGAAACATCGCGAAACATCACCAAACACAGCAGTTGAATATGATTAACATATCCCAACAAAACCCCACCAATTTTGCCCAAAACCTGTTCATTTTAGCCCTTTCTTAAAATGGCAAAAATTATGAAAACATCACATCATGCATGAAATCTTTACCCAATTTGGAAACTTTTTGAAATCAATCCATAATCATCTTAATAGTGCTCAGTTTTTCATATGTTTGAAAACCTCAAAAAGTTCTATTGATCATACAAGCATGCATCGAGCCCTAGCTTTATTAAAACCCCCAATTTAGACATGATATTATTAATCATCTAATTGTGACCATAAAAAATCCTAAATTAACATCAATATCAGCCCTAGATCATGCTTCTAGCATTAGTACAGTAGTAAATAATCAAACAACACATAATATTACATAACACACAATTAACATATGTTTATTGATATGAAAACCTATGTTTAATGATAGGGTTTTGGTTTAGAAAGATGTTTAAAAGGTTTTTATTGATAAAAACGTCCTTGGAACAGATCTGGACATTTAGGGTTAGATGAAAACGAATTAAAATGCTTTGAAAAGGTTTAGGATTAAGAACACACCTTGGATTCTTGATTAAATGTGGTTGGTAGGTTAGATTATGAAAAACAAGAGCAAAAAACTCCTTCCTTAGTGATTAAAATCATTTGAGAGTGTTTAGAGACGGTTATGGTTTGTGAAATGGTGAAAAATGACAAAGTTTGGTATTTATACTAGTCCACATTCGCCCCTTTTCTCCTGGTCGAATGTACCCACATTCGCCCCTTTCTCATGGTCGAATGTACCTTGACTGGTCGAATGAAATTCTATTGTTTTCACATTCCAAGTTCGCCCCTTCCTTAAAGGTCGAACCTACATCATTTTCCAGGTTCGCCCCGACGCTGTGGTCGAACCTGGATCTATGTTTTCTAGTTTTTCCAGTTTGTCATGTTTAACGTATTTTAACGCATCCTAACACATGAACATGCAATCTTATTCTATGTTTAACATATATAAGCATGGATGATCATCCACACATCGTTTAAACACTTTTTTCATATAATCGACCATATAAGAATCAATCTACACATAGCACTTAATTTAGTTTATGTAATTTCACCAACAACGGGACCCGGTACTAGTGTATTCCCAAAATAACTCCCAATGGTCCTCCAGACCATTGAACCCTGGACAATCCTATCCTGACCCGACTCAACTAACCTGGTTAAGTCCGTTTATAAATGTTTCTCGCTAAGGTAGACTTAGGTGTTACTAAAATGTTTAAGCCAAACATACCGGGTGTCACATCATCCCCACGTTGAAAGAGTTTTCGTCCCGAAAATTGCACAAAGCCCAAAAATGAAAGACACGGAAAGAAGGAAGCGAAAAGAAATTTTACCGGGTGTCACACAAATGCTATTTAAGCCTCTGGAGACCCTCTACACAAAGTAGCCAATTAGTTAGATTTAGGAACCCAACCCATTTTGGCTTTGGGTTTGCTCTTGAGAACATGAACAGTTTGTTCTTTACCAATTTGAGGAATCCATGTCTTTTTGGCAATGGATTTTTCTTTAAGAGCAATGGTGGTATCCTTTTGAGGACCACCATCAACTTTGGTCATCAGTAGTTTTACCATATTCATGGGATCTTTAATCTCAGCAGTTTGTGAAACTGCTGATGATGTAGGTCTAACTACTGACAGAGAATTTTGAGAAAAAGATTTTTGTTGAGATTTTATCTTTTTCTGAGAAAAGGTGTTGCTTGGTTGTTGTTTGTTGGGAAAGAAAGTTTCTTCAAAATCATTTTTGAGTTGTTTTCCCACAACCAGTTGTGAAATCTTCTTGTTGTACTGATTTCCTTTTCTATATCTACAAAATTCTGTTTTGTGGTTAAACATACCACAAACTTCACATTCTTTTGCCTTCTCTTTTTTTCATTTTGAGATGTTAAAGGCAAATTTATGACAGTCTTGATTTGATTTAGGTCATCAGTCGTTCTCAGGTTCTCAACTCCTGATGTAGATGAAACTACTGATGGCTTAATGTCAGTTTTGTTTAGTTCTTCTGAAGAACTTTCTTTTTCAATTATGAGAAAGTTGTCATGAAAAGATGTGCATTGTTTCACTTCAGAAGTTTGATTTTGAACTATTCTACTCTCATCATTAGTAGTTTTGGGAGTAAAATCAGTTGGTGTTTTAGTATGATTGTACCCTATGCCAAACCTAACATTTGATGCACTTTGTTTGTTAAGCAGCAGTTGGTACCCTTTACATGACTCAACCCATTTTTCACAGACAACCTTGGTGTCACCAAGCTCTTTTCTGACATTTCCTAGGTATTCTATCATGATTTTAAGTTGTGCTTGGGTTTCAATAGCATTATTTGCCAATTTAGAATTTTCCTTTGATTTTGCAGCAAATTTTCTTTCTAAATCACATTTTATTTGAGTATATTTTCTTTCAGAGTCATTGGTTTTGCCTTGTATATGCACATTGGTCTATCTTATGAGAGCAAAAGATTCTTTGCATGAATTTGAACACATTTTTGTCACTCCTATAGCGCTATACATGTTAGGTGGGTTGTATGCTAATAGACCTTTGTATGTAAGAATTAGATTCTAGCATGGCATAGCATATAAGCATTAGATAGAGCATAAGAGTATGAAAAAATTTAAGGTTTTTGTATAGATACTTGTTGAGCCCCAAAGAGTTAAAGAATAAAAAAGGGACAAGTATGAACTCACCTTAGGGTGCGTTAATAAGATTCCCAAAAACGGGTCTTGGAAGAATAGGTCCTTAGCTCCGATTAACTAGGATTAGAAATAATGGAATTTTAGGTTCGAGTTTTAGGTATAGATTCAAGAGAGTCAAGCAAGCCTTTTACGCAAACCAAAGCACAAATTGCCTTTAGGGCAATTCGGGTGGTCATGAGTTTGAAGTTAGACCAAGCACAAAATTATCATAAGATAATTCGGATGGTATGAAGGTTAGGAATGTGAATCCATTAGAATATGTTCATGTCGTGACCTCTTCGCTTATGGAATAAACGTGGGTCTTAAACAAGGGATTTCTCCTTTCTAGTGTGGATTAATCCATATCACAAGAAGGGTCAAAAGAGTTAGTTAGGTAGGGTGTAACCACAAACCTTCCAAGAAGTGGTTATTAGAGTATAAGATTAAAAGATTGAAAGTATACTTATAATAATACATAATATAACTAGGAAGTTTAAGTAGAGTATGGTGACTTGTTTGGATAGGCCTTGGCTTTCCTTTTCAATCATAACCATAGCACAAATCCATCCAACATTGGATTGTTGGTGGACTTGGTTGGTATTCTCTACAACAAGGATCCTAGAACATAAAGAACAATGAAAACTAAACACCTTTGAGGCCTCTTTTTGGTGCTCTATCCATTATACACTTCTATGGAGAAGCAAGGGATAGGTCCTAGAGGTTTCTTCAAGGAGTTTTAAGAAGAAAGGAACAAAAAATAAAAGAAGAAGTCAAGTTTTAAGCTTAAGAACTTACTGATTCAAATCAGGAAGTTTGGCTTGAAAACTTGAAGGTTTGGAGAGATTTAGAGTGATTTAGAGTGAGCAAAGGGTTAAAGGGTGGGGAAGAGGAGTATTTATAAGTAGGGTGAGTTGGTTGTGTAATTAAGGGAGTAATTAAGGTGGTTAAGTTTAACTAAAGGGGTGGTCTTAGTTGTTTTAATTAGCTACTGTTGGACATCGAAATTTAAAAAAAAAACAATGAACATCATATATTATTAATATTAATGTTGTTGTTTGGAGATGAAGTCAATACAACACAAATTCACGTTTCCTTTGTTTTGTTTTTTTTCTAAACTAGAAGTATTATTAAAATTATATATATATATATATATATATATATATATATATATATATATATATATATATATAGGGTGTGGATAATATGGAAACCCTATCTTTTGAAAAAACCTTGCAAACTCTATTGTGACCATTGATCAAGTTTGATCAATGGTTCATAATTAATTTGTATATAATATTCAAAAGCAAGTGGGCCACTATTATAAAAAAATAGGAATAAGGGCATTAAGGTAATCTTACTTTAGGGGGGACGGGGCGCTACCAGAATTGGGCACAGGTACCCCTTTACCAGCACGGTAACACCACCGCCACATATGCTGGTATGGTTCGCGTGGACCGATTTCTGGTTGTTGTTACCGTGCTGGTACAAAGAAACGGTCTTTTTCTTGACCAATGATAATATACCACGTTTTACCTTCACCTTTGACCGTGATATTTTGACCGTGTTTTATTTTTGACCGTGTACATTTTGACCTTGGTTTATGTTTTACCCCTATACAAATCATACTTTCATATAACATAAACATGGTGAGCTTTCATTAAAAATTTAAACACCATCAAAATAAACATTAAACAACCGTAAACATTAATTATTAATTATATCTCGCAACAATCGCCATGGCGCAAAATGGGTGAAGTTGGTCATTTGTTCACGGGGGTAGCTGGCACGAGTGAGTTGGATTGCAATGTCTTCTTGAACATTAGGGTGCCTCTCCATCGTGGCTTCATAAAGGACGTTCCAACGGAGACACCTGGACCAGAGAAAAAATCACCTACGGGCGATCGAATCCTTGGAGCGGTCATTTGTGCCAGTTAAATTATTGAATATCCTCGACACCCGGTGCCAAAACGAAATTGGGGTATCGACTTCATGAACCCATGTGTTTCTCACTACGAGGTAGGCCCTCGTAACGCGATATTGTCACACCCTCAAATTTCCACTGCGGGGTTTTACCGCGAGGCGCATGACACACCAAGATCTCATAACCATAAGTTATACGAACGACTCTAAATGCCCAACCATTTAGTTCGTTATTGTAAAATTCAAGTTTAAACTTTTAACCAAACCAAATTAAGTATAGCGGAAGCGAATTTGCAAAACAGTAAATAAACGTCTGCGCAAAACACCGTGCCCAAAAACCAAAAGTAACCAGTTAAATGATAAGAAAGTTTAAATGTTTGTAAGCCCATGATATGATATGATGCATGTCCTACACGTGCTCCATTCCTAGTGACCTGCAAAAGCATGCTAGCGTGTGTCAACATAAAGCTGGTGAGTTCACATAGTAAAGTAAATGAGTATGTAAAAGTACTGGTTTCCAAAACCACGTAAGTAAGTAATTGAGTTGGTTCCAAGAACCATGTAAACACTAGTTCATCGTATGTCAAGGGTAGCTAACCCATTCATGATAACTAACACCGATATACCGAATTGCTAAAGAACGTGTAGTCACAAAAGTGAGTTGCATGCCTTACATCATTGCCTATCAACAATGATAAAAATCTGTTAAGTTATAGTTCACTCTCGCGCTCCCGAGCCGGTGTGAGGTTTGTCAGACCTAATAGCGCTATCAACTAATAACCCGCTTGCCATAACCCGGCAATTCATTCGGTACGTGAAGGACTTACAGAGATAGTGTTGGTTTAGTTCATCAAGGACAAAGTTTGTAAACTAGTAAAAACCTGACCCACACAAGGAGTCATAGCATCCCAACCCGGGATGTGAAAGTAGTCCCAACCGGACTAGGAAAAGTTTAGTAAGTTGTCTCAAACCCGAGACGCATGCTTTTGAGAAAAAGTAGTGAAATTCACTTTAGGTTGCGTGCTAAGAATAAACTTTAAAGATAGTAAACGTGGAAGACTACTCGCCTACCAATAACCTATCAAATACAAGGTTGCAAATGTTTGAGTGTGCTTGACACCAAGACTTAAGTGACCTCTCAAATAATTGTACTTGACACAAATAGACCATGCAAAACCCGTCAATCGTTGGTGACTAGTAAATGATGCAACATGTTAAGACTTTTAACATAGCTAGTTCTCATCACACATTGCATACCATCAACCTATCATGGCATCTATAACACATAAATAACATATACGCATGTCTTCATATAGAATTTCATAACTTACAACTCATTAACATACTCGAATCATCACATAATCAATTTCTCGCAAATCTGTGTTTTCTGGGCAGATTTTATGTCATGGAAACCAATTTTTATAAAATAACAAATCAACTCTTCAAGTGCCCAAAATTTTACCGAAGCTTCTCAAAAGTTTTTACGTGACTCCACTATTTTTATTTCCTGTCAAAAACACCTCAAGATTTTATGAAAATTAATTTAGTACAGACACCTCTGAAAAAGAGTGCTGTTGACAGCAGCTTACATAAAAATTCATTAAAAATTGTAGACTCATCCAAACGAGATGAATTCAATTGAAAAATCTTTTATACTCAGAGACTCAACCTCTGTCCAAATTTCATGATCAACGGACTCGTAAAACTCAAGTTATACCCCTTTAAAGTTGGTCCATTTTTCATATCCGAAAATCTGATTATACGTTTAAACTTATAAAATCATAAATATATATCAAAACAGGTCCAAAACGCATGATTTTGGACTTTTTGAAAAGCTAACACCATAAGTTATGTTTTAGCGTTAGAAAACAATCAGATTACACCTTTTAATCACTCTATAACAGCCCTACAATTCGTCATAATGAATCTGTCAGCACATCAGAATTTTATCAACATGACTCTTATAAACCCTAATCATTCTCAATACCTTATTATCATGCAATAACCTTATATTAACACAATAACATTTATATTATTACATTTAATCTCAGGTTTTTACGTACCATATACTCTAGATATGATTTCTATCAACAATATTCATCAACACTTTCAACAAACATCATTAACGTTCAACATACATTGATTTACGATTCTAGCATGTATATTTCCTAAAGTTTTTATAATTTTTCCAGCCTAAAATCACATCATTTAACATGTAAAATGTAAGAGAAAGATTTTGACTAAAACAGGATTAATTGATCATACAAGTTACAAAACAAGGTGCGGAAACCCTAGCTTTGAACAAACTGATAGAAACTCAAATCAAAACACAATCAATATCATTTTCAAAGCTTTTCATAGATTAACTTGTTCATAAACTTGATTACAATGACACTTTGGTTAATCTAGATCCATTACAGACACTCTCAAACAAACCTGGAACCTGACCTCAAAACACACACAACTAATAACTCTCTAACATTCACAAAAACACAAAATCTATATATAATGTCTGCACATTCGCCCCTTTACTGTGGTCGAATGTGGAAGTCTTCCACATTCGCCCAGTAGAAGGTACGAATGTATATCTTGATCAGGATCCATTCTTCATTCGCCCATTTTACTTCTACCTTCGCCCACTTTAGCTTACATTCGAACAGTCTATTTCCACATTCTATCCATCAGCATTCTAACATATGTTAATATCCAATCATTAGTCGCAAAACGCATCTACAAACTCCCCTCGACTATTGATTGGATTGTCTTCTGTCTTCGTCCATGGCTTTGTTCAACAACTTAATTCTGAGCTGTTTCTTCTGCTCTTTGGTCATTACAGGCTCTAACTTTCTCTTCACCGGTTTTGACACATTTGCCATCTTCACCATCTTGCCAAGTTTGTTATCCAAATTACTCCCCGCATTAATATCATATGCAAAGCAAACTCCAACCACTTGAGTATACTTCTTTGCTTGATCAGCGTCTTTCGGCTCATAATAAATCGGATTATAGAAAAGCATGATGATGTCTTCAAAAGTACAGTTAATCAACCACATCGGATCAAATACATGAACATGCTTGTATTTATCCTTCCCGTCTCTCAACACTATCACTGCTTCAGCCTTCCTCCAATCATAATACCAGAAAATAAAGTCAGCACTGAAATGTTGTGGCATGGGCATCAAAGGTATTTTCCTCATCACTTCAGGTGCCTTGTATATCAAAGTAACTCGCTTCAGCTTGGTTTGAGGATCAATATCCCTATGAACTTTCCTTCGGGGATATTGTGGCTTGAATCTATTCCATCTCGTTCTACTTTCCCAAACCAGCTTGTCTGCACACCAACCGACATGTGTACCATTCACTGAAGCACCTGACATTGGGAATCTACATAAATCTCTGACCGCCCAGTACGGTAGAGTTAGCAAATCAATGAATCTGTTAAAGTACAAGATCCCTATTTCCCATTTGGCAGCTATACACTTCAGCCTGCCCAAATATGTCCACCCGAGAGCTCTGCCTTTGAACTTGGCATTGTGAAATCTATAGAAGTTTCCTTGAGCTTCAGGCTTCGGTTGATTTTCATCCATTTCTCTTAATTTCTTCAAATAACTCTTCAATTCATCAGATTGATTTGAAGACTCTTGCTTATCAGCACCAAACACCTTCTCTACAAACTCTGCCTTCTTTGCTTTGCCTTTTTCTTTGCCGAAATGTTTGGTGTCTCAGTAAAGTCAGGAAATATCTCATCTTCATCAGTTTGTCTGAAATACTGTGGAAATTCTTCATGCGTTATATCTTCAACTTCCACTTCATCAAGCTCAGGAGTATTCTTGTCATCTGAGTGACTTCCAATATCCTTTTCAGAAATATCTGGAATCGACTCATCTACAATAAACTCCTCAAATGTTTTCCCTACTCTCTGTGCAAGTCCATCCAGAATTTCCTTTGCCACAGAAGCAGGTACTTCACCTTCTTCAAGATCAGGATCGTTGTATTCCAATTCATATCTCATGTCATCTGTTTGGAATATCTCAGCAAAACATCCTGTGAACTCAATAGTCCATTCTCTTCTTTCCAACATATCTATATATACTTGTTTAGCGTCATCTGATAAAGATCTCACCTTTTCATTCCAGAAGATACTCTCATCTGAATCAACGTTCTCACCTTTCTTTTTCTTTGAACTTGATTCTCCAGCATTCTTCTTTTTAGGTGTTCTCTCTTCAAACGTAAACTTTGACGTATCATCTCCTCCATCATTATCATCATCACTACCACTATCATCCTCTTTCTGACTCCCAGACCCTTCTGCATCATCATCATCATCATTCTTATCATCCTCATCATCACTTTTCTCTGACTCTTCATCATCCTCATCATCATCTTTTTCTTTGTCCGATTCAGACTGTTCAAAGTCAACTTGCTCTTCTTCTATTTCTTTATCTTCTTCTATTTCTTTATCTTCTTCTCCCTCCTTCAACTTGGGTGCAACATTGTACAAATTATCAATCAAATCACTAAGGCGTTTGTTCTCAGCCTTTAGTTCTTTATTGTCTTCTTTGATCAACTTTAGCCTGTTCTTGTTTCTTGAACATTTACCCTCAAGCTTTTTATTCTTTGCTTCAAGCTTCTTAACCTTCTCGTTAATCTCATCTTGATTTGACTTAGAAGCTACCACTATCTGAAGCATCTTTTCTTCATTCTGCTTGAACTTGGCTATTTCAGCTTTTTGAGCCACTATCATCTTCATCATGTTATCCATTTTCTTGTTCACCTGCTTCATTACATCATCATCCACAGTGACCTTCTTAGATTTGGATCTAGATGGCTCAACTTCAACTTCCTTTTCTTTCTGAGGCTTTCTAAACATGTCAAGTACATTATCCAGTGCAACATTTAATTGATCAACTGATAATGTCTCTGCCTCTTTAGATTTCTTTTGCTTTTTAGTGACCGGTGAAGACAGCTTTGATGGTGTACCAGCATCGGGTACTCTTTTTCCCTTCAAAAGTTGTGCTAATTCTTTTTCTCTCAACTGCTTAGTACTTGTCTTCTTAGACATGGTCTTGTGCTTAGGCTTGGGCAAGTTTACTACCACAGTCTCTCCAATATTCAACTCATCCATGTCAATGCCTAATCCTTCATCTTCAACATTCAACGACTTCTTACTTTTCTCAGCTTCCTCAATTAATTTGTTTAAAGATTCAGACTTACCAACCATAGTGGCCTTACGTTTGGTGGTCCTAACATTCTCAGCATCAGAATCCCATAGTTCTTCTTCCTCAGTTTCTTCTGAATCCACTAATTCTTCATCCACCAAACCAGTACCTTTCTTAGCAGTTGTTTTCTTTCTCACCACCTGTTGCTTAGAGCTCCCTTGATCAGTCTTTCCCTTACCCTTCCCTTTGGCTCTGGGATTAACTACCTGTCTCTTCCTCTTAGTGCTTGCATCAACATACACCAAGGGATCATCATTATCAGAATCACTGTTGTCATGTCTTGCTTTGTTCTTGCCAGGATCAGTGTAATCCTGACTAGCCAAAGCTCCAAAGAGTCTCCTGTGAGGTGGCTTTTCATTGTCTGGCACACCCTTATATCCTTTCATTCTCACCAATGTACGAATGTTCATGTGATCTTGACCTAGGATCATAGTTGGATCCTTCTTCAATTCTGGATACTTGTGGTCAAAGATCATCATGAGAAACCTCAGGTATAGCATGAATTGCTTCTTCTTCAAACCCTTTAACATTTCCAGCATATGATCCAGTATCATCCCAGACACGTTGAATGGTTTATTAAGAGTCAACGCAACCATCAACGAGCTTAGACTTCTCCTCATCACATCATATCCACCACTCACACATCCAAACACGTGGATAATGACATGTGCAAAATATTTGAATTGCACGCCCAGCTTTCCCTTATGTATGGAACCATCAGTAATCGCTCCTTTATACTTCATTCTGAGGAAACATGCTTTATGTTCAGTCCAGGATAATTCTCTTGGATCTTCACTCACTTCAAACTTTATCTGGAGCGCTTCTCTAATATCAGACTCTGTAATAAACATCTCCATGTCTTGTATCTTGCTTCTAATGATTGTCTGATTATCCCAGAAGTCATACTTCGCGTTCTTGTAGAAATCTTCAATGATGTCTTTGTAAATGATAGTCGGAGTAGCTAAAGCATAGACAACTCTGCTCCTCTTCAAGAATTCAATGATACCAGTAAACTCTACATTCTTTTCAACATCGCCAAGATAAGCACAGCAATTGTGTGTTTTCTCAAACGGCCAGCTTATTGGTGTAGATGATTCAGCCTCTTGAACATTCTCTGAAACTGGATCTGTAACAATATTCTCCACTGGAGTCTCAATATTTTCAGTCTGGTCAGCCATCTGCACATCAAAATCAGAAACAAACGTCAAAATACAAAATCGACAAAAATTCAAAATTTTAAGATTTAAAGATTCCACATTCGCCCGTTTTTATAAGGTCGAATGTGAATTTTTCTGGTCGAATGTGAAATTTTCTGGTCGAATGTGAAAAGATTTTGAATTAAAATCACATTCGCCCGTTTTGAAGTTACACTCGCCCAAAACCTTCCACCTTCGTCCGTTTCAAGACCCGAAGGTAGAACCTGTAAATCCCTAAAAATTTAAAAATTTTTCAATCTAGTTTTTAACCCTTGATTTTGATTAGAATGTAAACTAATATGGCCGGTCAAGACTCGTGAATCATAAATTTGTCCAATTAATCAATATACATCAGTTTTTCTATGGAATTAGGTCACAAATGTTTCGTTCAATCAATCAACACATTAAACGTTGTTAATAATCTAATTCCTTTATAATTCTCCCCCCAAAACTGATGTGTATTGAAATGCAAACAAGAACAATCAACAAGAAACACTCAAAGTCCCTGAATTCTAAAACCCTAGGTACGGTTAGAAAAACGACGATTATGTGTTCGTTAGGGCTCCATTACCTGTGAAATTGATATGAAAACAATCAGTAATAATCAGGGAATAAAAGCCACAAGTAAAAGAAATCAAAGCAACAAGGTGTTTGGATCGAAAGAAAATTTTGAAGAACAATGAATGAGGGTTCGAATCTGGAAACAGCTTATATATAAGGTCCACCTTCGCCCGTTAACATGGTCGAATGTGGATTAAGTTCACATTCGGTTCAACTTAATGACCCGAAGGTGAAAATGGTCACCCGAAAGTGGAATTCTGATGACATGTTCCACACTCGCCCATTCTATAACAGCCGAAAGTAAGGATTTTTCCACATTCGACCCAATTAAGGAGCGAATGTGAAATGGAAAAATCTGAAAAATTTGCCAAATCACGAATTCGTATCCCGTTCAACATTTTTCAATCTGTTAAACTTCCAAAACTCATATTTTCACTTTTTGAATGATACAAAGCCCAGATGGTGTTATCAAATCTCAGAAATTGACCATCAAGCATCCCCGGTTATCAACAATAAAGCGGAAATGCAAAAAAAATTTTGGGTTTTCTGAAATTATATCAAAACACACCTAAAATCTTTTTGGATTTTGTATCTTTTTGACAATAAAAGTAAAATGCAACAAAGTAAAATGCATCAAAGTAAATGAAAGCAGTAAACATTTTGTGATATCCGGTAAGAGGATCATATCAGTTTTCTGAGAAATCTGATCACAGCGTTGATCTGTTAATATTATCATTAGAAACAATATGTGACACAGCAATTGCTGATATTGTGGTCCACTTAAGCTCACATGCAGACAATTACGCAATGCTTTAAAATGATACGAGTTAGGTGTATTAGACTAACACATTGTGGTGCCCACACACATGACATACTCCCGTATCAAGTAATTGCACAAAGCTTCATCGTAACGCGTGATTATGCCAGAGTTATCCGTAAAAATTACAAAGTATATAGCACAGAGGTGTACAGGTCAGCAAACGAATGCAGCAGAGTAACATGTGCATATACACTAGGTTGAGGCTGATATTAACCACTGATTTGCATCAGAAAGTCAATACGATGTAATAATGATCTTTGATCAATAAAACATAAAGTTCCTCAATTCGGTAAGTTTCGGTTTTGGCATTTAAGCTCTTTTTGCAAATATTCTGATGAAACTAGGTCCGTAAATCAATACGACAAAAGTTTAATCAGAATATCCCGGATAACCATAGCATAACGACCCGAAACCTCAGATTTTGGCAATCCTATCAAACGAAATTACGGTACTAAGACCATATGCCCATGAGGTGTTCAGCCACAAACGCGTAGTTTGTTATGTTTGTATCACTAATGCACACAATATTTAGTCTACGAAGCCTATCAGCATATCACACGTAGTCAACATACGCCTCATTATACTATACAATTCTTTAGCCTGTGTCAGATCCCCACTGATGTACTATCATTTCCTCTTTTTATCCAGGAAATCATTTTGGTTTTTCTAATTTTTAGGACTTTTGAATTTTTCAATGTTTTTGGTTTTTCTGATAAAATGACTCCCCCTAAAATAAAGAACATATTTTTGGGTTTTTAATTTTTCTGAAAAACAAAACAAAAAATTTGAAAGAAACAATCCACTTGAAAGCATCAACTTCTTTGAGGATTACGATAGAAAAGAGAAATTCCCAATTAGCAAAGAGAAATTCCCAATTAGCAAAATATTTAAAAACTAAAACTAAAAAAAAACGATAAACCGAGGTGCCGATTAGTCCTGTTTTTCTTTTATATTGTTTACTTTTAAAAGATATTCAAAGCGAGATCTGTCAAAAGCTTTTGTAAACAAATCTGCACGTTGGTAGTCAGTATGGATTTTGACCATATCTATCAATTCCTTAGCGTAACAATCACGGATAAAATGATATTTGATCCGGATATGTTTCGCCTTAGAATGATTTTCAGTATTTTTAGTTAAAGCAATCGCGGCTTCGTTCTCACAGTGTATAGGGGTTTTAAGAAACTGCAAACCGTAATCCACCATCTGCTGTTGGATTCAGAGTACTTGCGAACAACAACTCGAGGCTGCAATGTACTCAGCTTCACAGGTAGACAGCGCCACGGAAGTCTGTTTCTTGCACTGCTAGGTAATTAACCTGCTCCCTAAAAACTGGCAACCAGCTGTAGTAGATTTGCTATCTTTGTCACAGCCGCCCCAATCTGCATCACTAAAAGCAATAAAATCAAAATCATCATCATTAGGGTACCAAAGTCCTTTTGAGGGACAACCCTTCAGATATCTAAGGATACGCTTGACCGCCGTCAGATGACTTTGTTTCGACTTCGATTGATAGCGAGCACAGAGACACGTTGCATACATAATATCTGGTCGAGACGCCGTCAGATACATCAGAGATCCGATGATTGCTCTGTATGTAAATGGATCCGTCAGCTCCCCCTTAGCGTCCACTCCAATCCCGTGATTGGGTTGAATCGGGGTATCCATCGGCTTAGAGTCCTCCATCTGGAACCGGCTCAAGATGTCGGATACGTATTTTGTCTGGTGAATGAAGATCCCTTCGGGTCTTTGGTCCACCTGCAAGCCTAGGAAAAACTGCATCTCCCCCATTGCGCTCATTTCGAACTTTTCTTGCATGACAGTTTCGAATTCCCTGCATAAAAGCTCGTTAGTTAAACCAAAAATTATATCATCAACGTAAATCTGCACTAGAAGCAAATCATCTCCCGTCTTCTTCGTGAAGAGAGTGCAATCGACGAGGCCGCGCTTAAATCCTTTGGAGATGAGGTATGTACTTAGCTCCTCGTACCACTGTCTCGGAGCCTGGTGCAAACCATATAGAGCTTTGTTCAGCACGTAGACCTTATCCCGGTGGATTGGGTCCTCAAAGCCTGTTGGTTGCCCGACATAAACCTCTTCCTTGACTTTCCCGTACAGAAATGCGCTATTAACGTCCATTTGATAAAATTTGAATTTCTTGTATGAAGCAAACGCAAGGAACATCCGAATAGCTTCAATCCGTGCTACCGGTGCATAGATTTCGTTATAATCAATCCCTTCGATTTGATGGAAACCCTGCACGACCAATCTGGCTTTGTTACGAACAATAACCCCACGATCATCCTTCTTGCACTTAAACACCCATTTAGTGCCTATTTTCTTCCTTCCCGGCGGCAAATCCGTGAGCGTCCAAACCCCCAATTTCTGGAATTGTAATAACTCCTCCTGCATAGCTTCAACCCAGGCATCTTCGTTCAAAGCATCCTTGTATGTCCTTGGCTCTACCTGCGACACATAACACGCAAACGACCAATCATTTTGACTACCAGATTTTTGAATTTTGGCATATAATGCTAAAGCACCAAAACTCTCTGGCGAGTTAACGCTTCTCAGCTGCCCTCTGGTCATAACACCGCTTCCAGGATCACCGATAACTTGCTCCAGCGGGTGAATACGATGAATCCGAGATTACGGATAATCAGGTACAATAACTCCCGTCTGAACAGTCAAGTTTTCTACAGCATCCAGATCATGACCCATGTTTGATGATGAAGCAACATCTGGAGTTGGAGTTGGGTTCACTGGCATTGCCTCTGGTTCTTCTGAATGTTCAAGAATGACTTCTTCAAATTGTTCAACTTCAGATTCTGAAGAGTCTAATGAAGTTGAAGCCTCTTGAAACTCTTCTTCCTCTTGTATAGGAGCATTGGTATCATTAGAAGCTGGTAGGGGGTTCACAGTGATTGGACGCACCAATGATGAAGTCGTCGCGTTTTCACACTCGTAAAGTAATCTGATAACAGCTTCTTCAACCAAGCTATCTAGAGTGAATGATTCAAAGAAATCTTTGTAATCAAACATCCAATCAGGACCCGTGCCTTGCAAATTTTGAGTATATCGTTGAACTTCCACGTTAGCCCAATCCTCCACTTGACGAGTTCGCTTGTTGAATACCCGTTTGAGCGGGGTTGCATATCCAACAAAGTATCCCTCCTCAGCTTTAGGACTAAACTTCTCACTTGGATTCAACATTGTGCATGGCGCCCCAAAAGGTTCTAGATACTCTAAGTTTGGCTTTCGTCGGTGTAACAGTTCATAAGATGTTTTACCAAACTTCTTCACTGTTAGAACCCGATTTAGTGTATAATTTGCTGCATAGATTGCCTCGTTCCAGAACATTACCGGAAGATTTGAATCAGCAAGCATTGTTCTAGCCGCTTCAATTAGAGTCCTATTCTTTCGTTCAGCAACACCGTTCTGTTGTGGGGTGTACGGAGCCGAATATTCATGATGTATCCCTTTGCTTTCACAAAGTTCATCCATCTTGGCATTTTTGAACTCCGTCCCATTGTCACTCCGAATTCTCTTTATCTTCACATTGTAGAGATTCTCCAATCGAGTGAACAGAACTTTCAGGTTATTAAAGGTGTCACTTTTGTTTTGCAAACACATCACCCATGAAAATCTTGAGTAGTCATCAGTGACAACTAAACAATAAAGCTCTCCAAGATGACTTTTGCGCTTGACCGGTCCGGACAGATCCATGTGCAATCGCTCAAGTGGCATCTCTACAGAGTTGACTTTCTTCACTTTGTGGGACTGTTTGTGTTGCTTCCCCTTCTTACAGCTTACACACTTGTCATTCAGATGGAAATGTTTCACGTTTACTCCATCGACAAGCCCATTTTTCACAAGTTGGTTCATTTTTCTCAGATGAATGTGCCCCATTCTTCGGTGCCACATTATCGATTCTTTCTCAGTCGCTTTGGATAGAAAACATGTTATTTGCCCCTGTGATGTCATCGCCTTGGACATATCAAGAATATAGAGATTGTTGACGCGAGGTGCCATCAACATTATCCACTCCTTAGGAATTTTGAAGCCCGGTTTGAGAATATAGCAGGATTTGTCATCAAAATGCACAGAAAATTGTTTATCACATATTTGACTGACACTCAACAGATTATAATCAATCTGCTTCACATAAGATATCCGCTCAAAGCTCACTATCCCATTACTCACGCTCCCCTCCATTGTGATATATCCACCTTTATTTCCAGCGAATGCGACATACCCTCCATTGATGTTCTTCACGTCGAACAACAACGCTAGATCCCCTGTCATGTGGCCTGAAGCTCCACTATCAACAATCCAAAGACTGCTAATAGGGCCAGCTGAAGCTCCCTGCACACAAAAAGTAAATCATTTAGTTCTTTCGGGGGACCCAAGCCTGAGTCTTGGGTCTTTGAACATCAGCTTTCAAAGAAACATTCTCATTAGCATTTTCAACAACTTTTTGTTTTGGATCAATCTTTTTCTGATTGTTCAAAACAGTTTCCTTTTTCTCATTGACCTTAGAAGTAGAAGCTCCTGGAGTACCATTGGGTGACCAAGATTGTTCAGACCTTTTAAGAATGCGAATCTGAGATTTTGGATTCTCAGACGGTTTCTGAACATTGTTAACAAACGTAACTTTCTTGGTTACCTTATCTGATTTAACAGAGTTAGGTCCAACATTTGATTTGACAATCGGTTTTAGTGGAACCTTTTGCCTGTCAATTGTTGCGTTCACCACAGGCTTCCTCCATGATTGGTCCATAGCAATCCGATTGTTCACCACATACTGAATTGGACGATTGTTCCTCATTTGATGAAAATTGTTTTGATTATAAAACTGTTGTTGTTGAGGAACAACTCGTCTGTGTGGTGGAACATAATGATCAATCGGTTTTCTCATGGAATTTCTCACTTCAACCTCGTGCCTTTTATGCCTTACATATGGACACTGAGCAAGTAAATGCCCTCGTTCCCCACATTTAAAGCATGCACGGTACTCTTCAAAAACATTTGGAGCATTTGATTGAGCAAATGATCTAACAGGATATTGATCATTGTACTGTTGATTCCTCAAACTCTCAGGGAGTGGCCCTTTTGAGTAAGTAGGCTCATGAAAACCATTAGCTCTGTTATTGGGTCGAATGAACTCTGTGACATGGACCTTTGGTTCTTGAGGAACATCCAAATACAATTTCTTTAAAATTGCTACTGGAATCTCATTTGTTCTCTCATGTTTTGGGAACCAAATGGTGCTTTCTTGCCAAATCTTTTCTATTTTAGCATAGTTAGCATTTTTGATTGGAAATTCCTCATCAGAGATGATTTTATCGGATCCTTCCATCCGATAGAACACCTTGACAGGTTTGTCACATGATTCATTCTTAACATCTTTATTCTCAAGGTCTTTTTTAATCACATTCTTTTCAGACTTTTTCTCACGATGAGCATTCGCCATCGGATGCACATGTTGAGATGATGAAACTGGTTCAGTAGTAATGATGTGATTTTCTTTTGGAATTTCACATGCATTAACAGTTTGAACATTACCAGTATCATCACTCTCTGAGTCTGAATCCACACTTTCAGCATAAACACCCTCATCATTCAAACCTAAAATCGGTCTCACATCGGAATGAGGATCACCAATACTCGAGGTATTAGATTCAATTTCCGATGATGAATCTGATTTTACCGAGCTCTCCGGTGTAACTTGGTGACAATTATGATTTTCAAAAAGCACCGGAGATGGCACAGACTTGTAATTAGTGGTTTGATCATCTATGATGTGGTCTACCACGTAAGCAATGTGCTTATAGCTTTCCAACTTTTTGTTTACTTTCTCAGCAAAGCATTTTATGGCTGCCATTTCCAACTTGGTATTTTCAATTTCATTGATATAGTTGTTAATTGCCAATTGTTTTAATGATAAAGTGTTTTTCAAGTCGGAAATGTCCTTTTTGTAGCCATCTAATACCTTGTTGAAAGCATTCAACTCTTTGCGAGTAGATTGACTGTTCATGATAGCACTATCACGTTGAACACGGAGTTGTTTATTCTCCTCAGTCAATCTATCACATGTACCACAATATTTATCACTTTTAATATCAGTACTACACTCAGAACTTACAGGTTTTGGCGGGTCAGTCATGGCCATCAATGCGAAATGAGCTTCCTTTCCAGTAAAGAATTTAGAATAGTCAATCTTGGTGAAAGCATCATCAGCAATGCACGACTTCCTCGTCATCAGAAAATCCGCTTCTGCGAGCAACTGATCAATGTCATCATCTAGTGATGTAACACTTGCTTCCGTATCCGATTCACTGTCTGAATCAGAATAAACCGATTCACACTCCTCAGGAACATCGGAAACAGTATCAATCACCACTCCAGAATTAGCTTCTTCAACCTTAACCTCAACAGGTTCAGTCTCCACATCCATTTCAGCCTCAGACTCATCACTTCCACACTCAGTTTCTTTCTTTTCATCCACCGTCACCGACTCTTCAATATCAACCTTGCAAGCAACGCAAGCCACATTGCCACCAGTAGTAATTTCCTCCACTCCTATTTGCAATCCCGACCAATCAAACCTTTCATCTTGTTGAGTCACCAATGCTTGATTCTGACTCGTGTTCTGTTGTGTCTCATTGTTAGTGTTGTTAGGAGATTGGTTTTGGTTCTTGTTTGATGTGTTAGGTTGTCTGTTTTGGTTGCTGTTAGAGTTATTTTGACGGTTTTGATAATTGTTGTTGTTTTGGTAAGAAACTTGGTTTTGGTTTTGTTGTTGACGATTCTGGTAGCTTGCATTGAATGGGTTTCTATTACCTTGTTTTGGTGGCTGGGTGCATTCTCGTTTAAAGTGACCTTTTCCTCCACAGTTAAAACAAGTAACTTTCTCCTTGTTGAACCCGTAGGTTGTGTTAGGAGAAGTTCCCAAATCTGTTCTACCCGTCTTTTCAATAAACTCCGTTGCTCTTCTCATAATGCTTGCAAAAGCCCATTGGATATCAATGAGTTCCATCTCTTCCTTGTCGATCTGTGCATAGTCTTCATTGGTTAAGTTGTTATTCCCAATTTGACTAGCAACTAATCCGTTGTAAGATGAAACCATTGCTGAGACTAGTGCAATATGTTGCTGAGCAACTTCCACTGTCACATTGCCCAAGTTAGAAGTCTCCAAAACCACTTGTTGTTGATTAGGTTGAGTAACTTGGTTCATTGGTTGTTGAGATTGGCTAGCAGTATAGAAAGCTGCTTGTTGCATTGGGGAGAATGGTGGAATGTAGGAATTGTTGTATTGTTGTTGTGGTGGTGGTTGTGTGTATGATGGTTGTGAGTAGGATGAATTTTGTGCCATGTAGTTGATAGTAGGTTTTGGTGATTCCATAACATTGGAAATGCAAGCAACATGTGGTGCAACTATCCCTCCTGAACTTGAGTTACTCACAGGAACCGAAGTGCCTCCAAAGTATAAGCTAGGATTCTGAGGAACCTGTGCTCTTCTAGCTTTCCTCTTCTCTTCCATTTCTTTGTTTTCTAGCTTCTGTATGAACTCTTGAATAGTCCAGTATTGGTATGCATCCTTCTCCCTGAGAACTTCCACATGCTGATCCCAGTAAGGTGGTAAAGCATCTGCAAACTTATCCACCAAATTCTTCATAGGAATCTGTATACCATAACTTGACAATTCAGTTAGCAAATGACTATATCTAGGAGTTAATTCTTTTAAAGTTTCATTTCCAATATAAGAAAAATTCTCAAACTCCTTTCTCAATTCATCCATCCTCAAACTTCTAGTCTTCTCATTCCCATCATGCTTCCTCTTAAGCACATCCCACAATTGCTTAGTTGTTGTACAAGTCCCAAATTGATGCAATAGATCATTTGTGATTGCCTGAGTCAATTGGGAAAAAGCTTTCTTTTCCACAGCAAACTTCTTTTTCTCTTCCTCAGTCATGCTCTCCAATGGAACTGGTTCACCTGTATTCTCCAAAACTGGTGCTGTGTAACCTTTAGCAATCATACTCCATGCCTCTGCTCCCTCCACTCCCATGCCTTCCAAGTGAATCTTGAACTTGTTCTGCCACTGATTGTATTCTTGTATCTCCATAAGCTTCGGTGGCCGATTCCCGCTACCTGAAGATAAATCATTAATCAGTGTGGAAATAGCATTTGTAGTTTGAGTGTTTACCACCGCTGCTGCTACTCCCTAGTAGTCAGGTTGTGGTGCTGGAGGTGCCACACTTTGAGGCATCGAGCTCGTCATCGCCATGTAGTTAATCGGTTGCGAAGACTGTGTGCTCGTCTTTTGTGCTGCCACCGTCCATGGGTCCATCACTTGCTGTTGTGGTTGTGTCGTTGCTGGTCTCGGAGTAGTCGGAAAATTCCACATGATCACGAACTTCGAAAAAATTCAACACTTAGAAAATTTTCCAAAAACTAATCCTAGGTTCGCCCGTTATACTCTCACTTTCGTCCCTTCTGATGCAGGTTCGCCCAAACAGTATCACTCGAATGTAAAAACTCACCAGAATGTAAAAACACACTAACACAAATCCACGTTCGCCTAGAAAATTTCAGGTTCGACCGTTTCTATTCTACGTTCGCCCGCCCGATCAATCTGATGTGGAAAATGTGACCCGAAAGTGAAAAATTCAACCAACAATTTCCAGGTTCGCCCAAAATTACCTCAGGTTCGACCAAAAACCACTAGGTTCGCCCAAAACCACTCAGGTTCGCCCACTATGTTCCAGGTTCGCCCATTTCAGGTTTGAAAAAGGGTTACACTTTGAAAAACGGTTATTTTGATCTCTGATTTTCAAAAGTTTGTGGATTTGAATGATCTTAATCAGGTTATGATTCGGAATTGATTTGGAGCAACTTTAATTCTTGGAATTTTGAATTTTAACCACAAAATCAACTTCAAATCAATCAAAAACACTCAAAAACCATTTTCATTCAAAAACAGATGTATTTTGATCAAAAATAGGTCCAAATCAGCTCTGAGTTTATCAAATTTGTTGTTGTATGATCCGTATGGCTCTGATACCACTTTGTAAGAGAAAGATTTTGACTAAAACAGGATTAATTGATCATACAAGTTACAAAACCAGGTGCGGAAACCCTAGCTTTGAACAAACTGATAGAAACTCAAATCAAAACACAATCAATATCATTTTCAAAGCTTTTCATAGATTAACTTGTTCATAAACTTGATTACAATGACACTTTGGTTAATCTAGATCAATTACAGACACTCTCAAACAAACCTGGAACCTGACCTCAAAACACACACAACTAATAACTCTCTAACATTCACAAATACACAAAATCTATATATAATGTCTGCACATTCGCCTCTTTACTGTGGTCGAATGTGGAAGTCTTCCACATTCGCCCAGTAGAAGGTACGAATGTATATCTTGATCAGGATCCATTCTTCATTCGCCCATTTTACTTCTACCTTCGCCCACTTTAGCTTACATTCGAGCAGTCTATTTCCACATTCTATCCATCAGCATTCTAACATATGTTAATATCCAATCATTAGTCGCAAAACGCATCTACATAAAACGCATACCTTGAATTGCTAGAGTCCCTAGAATCACAAGATAGCACCCGAAATTGCTTGAACTAGTGCAAAATTGATGAAGATTGAGATTGGGAAATGGTTGTGGGGGTTGCTCTAGTCCACGGCGCATATAGGTGGATTAGGGTTTGTTTTATTTTTTTTTTTAAACAAAACACTAAGGGTTAGGATTATGGGCCAAGGTTTCGGGCTCTAGTGATTTTTATCTGATAAGCGAGCCCAATAGCCCTATCTAACTCTCGAGATTAATCCCGACAATAATAATCCTATCAACTCATATAAAACTATTGTTTTATCAATTCATATTATTTTTACCCTAAGTGCACATATCTCATAATGTTTACGTACAAGTTAACTAACACGCAGTAGTTCACATAAGCATGCAATTCACGTACACGTGTTATTCCACATTCATCAACATCCAATCATTCATATAATCATGCATGCCTAACAAATCACCAACGTTCGGGATACAGGATTCGTTTGTGCGTCAAGACAATTATTTTTCCTAATTATAATGTACATTAATATCACCTAACATGTGTTATTGTTACATAACATTCTGAAAGACCTGTTCAACTAACCCTAGCTAAGTGGTTAACCACATATGATCAAGGACAATCAACTAGAGTTCAGTAAAAGTGTTAACCTGAAAATGCGGGGTGTCACATCATCCCCAAGTTGAAAAGAATTTCGTCCCGAAATTCAGCAAGTAAACAGTAAAGTTGGTGTGCTTGGTTACCGGATGTTACATCATCCCCAAGTTGAAAGGAATTTCGCCCCGAAAATCACTTTGAGTGAGTTGCTTTACGTTTAGCGTTCGGTCTATGTACAATCTCAGGTTCGGTAAAGAGATGTGGGTATTTGAGTCGCATTTGGTCCTTGCATTCCCACGTATATTCTGGTCCTAGACGAGAATTCCACTGTACCTTAACAATAGGTATAGTGCTTTGTCGGAGTTTCTTAACACCTTGCTCAAGGATTTCTACTGGTTCTTCCACGAACCTCAGCTGATCATCCACTTGAATTTCTTCCAGTGGAACCACCAGTGTTGTGTCAGACAAGCATTTCTTAAGGTTTGATACATGAAATACGTTATGCACTCCATTGAGTTCATCAGGTAAGTTCAACCTATAGGCCACCGGACCTATTCTTTCCACAATTTCGAATGGTCCAACATATCGCGGGTTTAACTTTCCTCGTTTCCAGAAACGAATCACGCCCTTCCAAGGCGACACCTTCAAGAGTACTTTGTCCCCAACTTGGAACTCTAAAGGTTTTCGGCGCTTATCAGCGTAGCTTTTCTGCCTATCTCGAGCAGCGGCCATACGGTTTCTAATTTGGATAATCTTTTCAGATGTTTCATGCACGAGCTCAGGGCCTGTCAGCTGGCTGTCCCCAACTTCAGCCCAACAGATTGGTGACCTACACTTGCGCCCATAAAGTGCCTCAAAAGGCGCACACTGTATAGAGGTGTAATAGCTGTTGTTGTACGAGAATTCAATCAGGGGTAAATGCTTATCCCAGTTTTTACCAAAATCCACCACGCATGCTCGTAGTAGATCTTCTAACGTCTGGATGGTACGCTCACTCTGACCATCTGTCTGGGGTTGATAAGCCGTGCTCATATCTAAGCGAGTGCCCAACGCTTTGTGAAGAGTAGTCCAGAACCGGGAAGTGAATCGAGGATCACGGTCAAATATGATTGAAGTAGGCACCCCATGTCTAGAAACAACTTCCTTGATGTATAGGGTAGCTAAACGTTCCAATGTATCTGTCTCCTTGATTGCCAAGAAATGAGCTGATTTCGTTAGGTGGTCTACAATGACCCAAATTTTGTCATAGCCACCAGACGCCTTAGGAAGTTTGGTGAAAAAATCCATAGAAATTCCCTCCCATTTCCACATAGGGATTTCTGGTTGTTGTAGCAAGCCCGAAGGTTTCTGATATTCGATCTTGACCTTAGCACAAGTTAAGCACTTACTAACATAAGTTGCTATTTCGGCTTTCATATTCGGCCACCAATAAAGGGTTTTGAGGTCTTGGTACATTTTATCTGAGCCAGGATGTACCGAATAACGAGAGGTATGCGCTTCATCAAGCACAAGCTGTCTGACATCCCCAAAAAGTGGAATCCAAACCCGATTCATAAAATATTGAAGTCCATCCGATTTGAATTCCAAGTGTTTCTCGGCACCATGTAACGTTTCGGATCCAATATTCACCTCTTTCAAGGCCTCAACTTGAGCATCGTGGATTTTTCCTGGGAGATTCGAGTGTATGGTAAGTTGCAAGGCTCGCACCTGCTTGGGTTTTGTCTTCTTGCGGCTAAGGGCATCCGCTACTACATTAGCTTTCCCTGGATGATACTTAATAGCACAGTCATAAGCATTCAAAAGTTTGACCCATCGACGTTGTCGTATGTTCAGCACCTTCTGATCGAATATGTGCTGAAGGCTCTTATGATCAGTGAAAATTGTGCAATTTGTCCCATAGAGGTAGTGCCTCCAAATTTTGAGAGCGAAGACCACCGCTCCCAGCTCCAAGTCATGAGTGGGGTAATTCTTCTCATGAACTTTCAATTGCCGTGATGCGTACACGATCACCTTATCACGTTGCATCAGTACACACCCTAAGCCTTGGATGGAGGCGTCACAATACACCACAAAGTCATCCGTGCCCTCAGATAACGACAGAATTGGTGCACTACAGAGTTTTGTCTTTAACAACTGAAAAGCAGACTCTTGGGCATCTCCCCATTTGTAAGTAATACTTTTCTGTGTCAAGGCGGTGAGTGGTTGTGCGATCATTGAAAATCCCTCGATGAACCTGCGATAATACCCCACGGGACCAAGAAATTGACGCACTTCTGTAGGGGTCTTAAGAGCCTCCGAACGCTTAATAGCATCAATATTGGCAGGGTCAACATGTATACCCGCCTCATTCACGACATGCCCTAAAAATTGAACCTCCCGAATCCAGAAATCACATTCGGAAAACTTTGCGTACAACTGCTCCCTCCTTAAAAGTTCTAAGATCAAATACAGGTGTTGCTCATGTTCTTCCCTGTTTTTGGAATAAATTAGAATGTCATCAATAAACACTATGACAAATTTATCCAAATAGGGCTTACACACACGGTTCATAAGATCCATAAAAACCGCGGGTGCGTTAGTCAACCCAAATGGCATTACCAAAAATTCATAGTGTCCATAGCGAGTTCGGAAGGCTGTTTTGGCCACATCCTCCTCCTGGACTCTCAATTGGTGATAACCCGATCTCAAGTCGATCTTCGAATAAAAACTTGACCCTTGGAGCTGATCAAACAAGTCATCAATTCGAGGTAATGGGTAACGGTTCTTAATAGTGAATTTATTCAGTTCTCGATATTCGATACACATGTGGAAACTCCCGTCCTTCTTTTTAACGAACAGAACTGGAGCTCCCCATGGCGAAGAACTGGGTATAATAAAACCCCTGTCCAGTAACTCCTGGAGTTGGGTAGACAGTTCTTGTAGTTCACCTGGTGCTAGGCGGTAAGGTGCACGCGCGATTGGAGTCGCCCCGGGTGCAAGGTCTATTTGAAACTTTACCTGTCGAATAGGTGGGAGTCCCGGTAGTTCTTTTGGAAAGACATCCGGGTAATCACGGACCACTGGAATGTCTTCGATGTTTGGCCCATCATCAACTCGAGTGTCTGAGATATTTGCCAATATAGCTGGATAGCCCTTCCGTACACACTTCTGGGCTTTCAGGAATGAAATGATGCTTAACATAGGACTTCCCCGATCCCCCTGAATAGACAAGAGTTCTCCACTAGGAATCTCAGCATGACGCTCAGACAACCAATCCATGCCGACTAGAATATCAAAGCTTCCTAGTGTGATGGGAATAAGGTTGATGTCAAACAGGTGACCATTCAGGTCGAGCTTACAGTTGCAGTGAACATGTGTTGCCTCAACAGGCTTGCCGTCAGCCACCTCTACAGAATGCGGAGTTTCTAGAAAAGTAGGGGTCCCTAGAAGTTTGCTAAGTTTCATTGACACAAAGCTAAAATCCGCACCAGTATCATATAAAACAGAAGCAAGAATGTCGTTTAAAGTGCACGTACCCGTCACAACGTTATTATCTTTCCTGGCCTCCCCAGAGCCAATCACGAATGCTCTCCCACGAGCTCCATTGTTGTTGTTCCCAACATTAGTGGTGTTGTTGTTTCCTGTCATGTTACCACCACCATTGTTGTTATTACCCCTGTTGTTGCCATTGCCATTACCATTCAGTTGTGGACAGTCCTTCCTGAAATGATTATCACTTCCACACTGAAAACAACCTTTACCATTGCTCTGTTGTTGCCCTTGCTGAGCTGTTGGCTGATTTCCACGAAGATTAACCCTACAATCCTTAGCCAAATGTCCCATCCGACCACAGCGATCACACTTGTTATTGTTACATGCCCCAGAGTGGTGCCTATAGCACTTATTGCACTTAGGTAGGGTTCCCTGATAACCTCACTGTGAGTTGTTGCGGTTGTTACTACCACCCTGATTGTCATGCCTCTTATGTTGCTGTTGCTGCTGACTGCCATTCCCTGGGGGTTTGCCAGATGCATTCTCCCAGTTCCTCTTGTTATCATTAGTACTGGAGGATGAAGCTCCACGAGGTGGTAACAATCCCTCTTCCACCTTTTGGTCAGTCAGCTGATGAGCCATACGTATGACTTGCTGGATGGTGTTGAGATTAGCAGCAGTAACCATGCTCTTGATTTGGGGCACCAAGCCCTTGATGTATAACTCGATTCTCTTGTAGGGCGGATTGGAGTAATTTGGGCACATCGCCGCTAGTTCATGCGATCTGGTGGTATATTTCTCAATCTCCGATCCTACCATCTTCAGATTGAGATACTCAGTCTCTAACTTTTGGATCTCATCTCGAGGACAATACTCCTCCTTCATCAGTTCCTTGAAATCCGCCCAAGGTGTTGCGTTAGCCACTTCCACACTCAGCATTTGTACTTGTGAGTTCCACCAGGTTAATGCCAAATTATCGAGAGTAGCGGTCGCATATTTCACCCTGTCAGCTGGTGGACAGTTACACATGGCGAAGCAAGATTCTAGTTTTTCGAACCACCTTAGTAGCCCGACAGCCCCTTCAGATCCTCCAAAGTTATGCGGCTTGCAGTCCATGAAGGACTTATAGGTGCAAGCTGGAGGGTGATGCACAGGTGGTTGACCTGGGTACAAAGAGCGAAGAAACCACGAATGAGTAAAAGAGCGTTACATTGGAGTCTAGCGGAAAATATAGAGCGGAATAGAGTTAGTTACCAGCTTGAAAAGCTGCGAGGGCTTCCACCACCCTATCGTTGATAAGTGCGTTTAACTCCGCTTGGGTCATATTGATATTTCCTCTCTCGTGTCCTCTTCCCGCCATTGAAATTCTACATTTACACTATACCCATGAGAAAACGATGATATGCTAAACATATAATTGTTCACACAGTACAAGTAAACTAGAACCCAGCATAACAAACAAACGCGAGAATAGGATAAAACAACCAAATAAAAAAAATAATAATACTACTAATAGTGTCTCAAAAAAAAATCCAACATGGTTTCCCAAGTTCGCAATGTTATTAAAACGATAGTCAAGTCATATTAATAATAATATTCGAGATAAAATAAAAAAAAATTATTAGTCGCTATCCATGGTGGTGAAGGAGCCATCGACATCAATCTCATCGAACTCCTCGGGATCCGCTTCAGGGTCCTCCTCCGGTTCCTCCTCAAGGGGATCCTCCTGTGGTATTGCAGGAGGTTGTTGATTGGCCTCCAGTAGTTGAATCCGTTGTTGTTGTTCTTCTACTATTAGTCTAGTCTCTGCTAGACGGGCAGTCAGTATCTCGACACGTTCTTCCAAAGCGGAATATCGTGTGGTCATTGTGTTACGTAAATCCCAAACGAGCTCCAAACGACGGCCAGCCTCTACAACATCACTGAGCTTGTCCTGTACATAGCTCACGTAACCTGCAAATGTCCTCTCCCATGAATCCCTGACAGTGGGAACATTGTCAGGTACCCCGTACTTCTCCACAACATAATTCAGTAGGGCAGGATACCATCCCCACTCTTTTGCCATTTTGTCGTCCATGGTGGGAGATTTAGGTTTAGAATTGGGGTTAGAGGAAGAAGACGACATGATTCACTGCAACAAGAAGTTTAGCATGTATATCCAAAAGGAATAAGTAAATGAGTACTTGTGCAGTGAGTGTAACTAATGCAGTGCTTATGCTATGACGGTTATAGACTAGACTCGACTCGATGTCCTAGTTCACTATAACCATTGGCTCTGATACCAATCTGTCACACCCTCAAATTTCCACTGCGGGGTTTTACCGCGAGGCGCATGACACACCAGGATCTCATAGCCATAAGTTATACGAACGACTCTAAATGCCCAACCATTTAGTTCGTTATTGTAAAATTCAAGTTTAAACTTTTAACCAAACCAAATTAAGTATAGCGGAAGCGAATTTGCAAAACAGTAAATAAACGTCTGCGCAAAACACCGCGCCAAAAAACCAAAAGTAACCAGTTAAATGATAAGAAAGTTTAAATGTTTGTAAGCCCATGATATGATATGATGCATGTCCTAGACGTGCTCCATACCTAGTTACCTGCAAAAGCATGCTAGCGTGTGTCAACATAAAGCAGGTGAGTTCACATAGTAAAGTAAATGAGTATGTAAAAGTACTGGTTTCCAAAACCACGTAAGTAAGTAATTGAGTTGGTTCCAAGAACCATGTAAACACTAGTTCATCGTATGTCAAGGGTAGCTAACCCATTTATGATAACTAACACCGATATACCGAATTTCTAAAGAACGCGTAGTCACAAAAGTGAGCTGCATGCCTTACATCATTGCCTATCAACAATGATAAAAATCTGTTAAGTTATAGTTCACTCCCGCGCTCCCCGGGCCGGTGTGAGGTTTGTCAGACGTAATAGCGCTATCAACTAATAACCCGCTTGCCATAACCCGGCAACTCATTCGGTACGTGAAGGACTTACAGCGATAGTGTTGGTTTAGTTCATCAAGGACAAAGTTTGTAAACTAGTAAAAACCCGACCCACACAAGGAGTCATAGCATCCCAACCCGGGATGTGAAAGTAGTCCCAACCGGACTAGGAAAAGTTTTGTAAGTTGTCTCAAACCCGAGACACATGCTTTTGAGAAAAAGTAGTGAAACTCACCTTAGGTTGCGTGCTAAGAATAAACTGCAAAGATAGTAAACGTGGAAGACTACTCGCCTACCAATAACCTATCAAATATAAGGTTGCAAATGTTTGAGTGTGCTTGACACCAAGACTTAAGTGACCTCTCAAATAATTGTACTTGACACAAATAGACCATGCAAAACCCGTCAATCGTTGGTGACTAGTAAATGATGCAACATGTTAAGACTTTTAACATAGCTAGTTCTCATCACACATTGCATACCATCAACCTACCATGGCATCTATAACACATAAATAACATATACGAATGTCTTCATATAGAATTTCATAACTTACAACTCATTAACATACTCGAATCATCACATAATCAATTTCTCGCAAATCTGTGTTTTCTGGGCAGATTTTACGTCATGGAAACCAATTTTTATAAAATAACAAATCAACTCTTCAAGTGCCCAAAAGTTTACAGAAGCTTCTCAAATGCGTTTACGTGACTCCACTATTTTTATTTCCCGTCAAAAACACCTCAAGATTTTATGAAAATTAATTTAGTACAGACACCTCTGAAAAAGAGTGTTGTTGACAGCAGCTTACATAAAAATTCATTAAAAATTATAGGCTCATCCAAACGAGATTAATCCAATTGGAAAAGATTTTATACTCAGAGATTCAACCTCTGTCCAAATTTCATGATCAACGGACTCGTAAAAACTCAAGTTATACCCTTTTAAAGTTGGTCCATTTTTCATATCCGAAAATCTGATTATACCTTTAAACTTATAAAATCATAAATATATATCAAAACAGGTCCAAAACGCTTGATTTTGGACTTTTTGAAAAGCTAACACCATAAGTTATGTTTCAGCGTTAGAAAACAATCAGATTACACCTTTTAATCACTCTATAACAGCCCTACAATTCGTCACAATGAATCTGTCAGCACATCAGAATTTTATCAACATGACTCTTATAAACCCTAATCATTCTCAATACCTTATTATCATGCAATAACCTTATATTAACACAATAACATTTATATTATTACATTTAATCTCAGGTTTTTACGTACCATATACTCTAGATATGATTTCTATCAACAATATTCATCAACACTTTCAACAAACATCATTAACGTTCAACATACATTGATTTGTGATTCTAGCATGTATATTTCCTAAAGTTTTTATAATTTTTTCAGCCTAAAATCACATCATTTAACATGTAAAACGCATACCTTGAATTTCTAGAGTCCCTAGAATCACAAGATAGCACCCGAAATTGCTTGAACTAGTGCAAAATTGATGAAGATTGAGATTGGGAAATGGTTGTGGGGGTTGCTCTAGTCCACGGCGCATATAGGTGGACTAGGGTTTGTTTGTTTTTTTTTATAAACAAAACACTAAGGGTTAGGATTATGGGCCAAGGTTTCGGGCTCTAGTGATTTTTATCTGATAAGCGAGCCCAATAGCCCTATCTAACTCTCGAGATATCCCGACAATAATAATCCTATCAACTCATATAAAACTATTGTTTTATCAATTCATATTATTTTTACCCTAAGTGCACATATCTCATAACGTTTACGTACAAGTTAACTAACACGCAGTAGTTCACATAAGCATGCAATTCACGTACACGTGTTATTCCACATTCATCAACATCCAATCATTCATATAATCATGCATGCCTAACAAATCACCAACGTTCGGGATACAGGATTCGTGTGTGCGTCAAGTCAATTATTTTTTAATGTACATTAATATCACCTAACATGTGTTATTGTTACATAACATTCTGAAAGACATGTTCAACTAACCCTAGCTAAGTGTTTAACCACATATGATCAAGGACAATCAACTAGAGTTCAGTAAAAGAGTTAACCTGAAAATGCGGGGTGTCACAGATATCCTCATTTGCATTCCACGGGTCCATTTTTACGAAACGATTAAAGTATAACCAGGTTATTGTGTGATTTTGTTGTGTTGGATTATGGTGTTTTTGTAGACCAAACCGTAACGGTACAGATTCCAATGGTTGCAACGGTTTAAATGTAACGGTAAGAAAATTAATTACCGTCTGACTGTACAACGGTTAGTTTTTTCAAATTTAAATGAAATATATTGAAATAATCAGTGGAGTGCTGCCTACAAAAAAGTGTTTCAGTGAAGTAAATCAGTGAAGTGATGTGGCAGTGCAGGATTGGTTAAAATCAGTGAAAGAAATATGACTTACTAGTAGTGCCCCTTTTGCCCTTATGGCACTTTTTTCTGAATCCTAGGTTTTAAAAAGGTTGATTTGTTTATGCGCGTAGGATAGTCTAAACAACAAAGATAATGATCAAACAAGTTCAATTCAGGTGTGGAATCCCTGAATTGATCACAAAATGATAATAAAACTAGCAAAACGCAGAAATCATCATAAACATATTCAATTCATTCACTTTGATAATCAATTACACTTGAAAATGTAGTTTATAATGATTAAAACACTTTTACAGACTCAATAATAAACCTAGGGAGAACACACACAGAGAGGGAAAACAAAATGACCAAAAGTTACAATTCAAAAACTGACTTCACCTTATATAGGCCTGCACATTTGCCCAAATCACTTGGTCGAATGTGCAGGTTCGACCATTCGACATGGTCGAATCAAGACATTACAATAGATAAATTCTTCCTTCGACCTCCCTGTGTACCTTCGACCCTTTAGATCCACCTTCGACCGTTCATTCTACCTTCGACCAAACTATAAACCACATTCGACCATTCGATATTGAACAAAACCCTTTGTAATCCGCAATCCAATAGCATTAGTCGCAATATATGCATCTACAATTTGACACTTGTCAAGTCACCTTTCTCCTACTTTATGGCACTTTTTCGAGCACCAAAATTAACGTACATTAGTGTTGTGATACAAAATTCTGACCTCGTGTGAGACATCACTATCATGTGTTAACAGGCATATGCTAAAGGAACATAATAAATGAACACATAAAATGTGTATTTATTTAAGAATTGATAAAAAAATTCTGATCTCATGTGAGACATCGCTAACATGTGTTACCGGGCATATACTAAAAGAACATATTAAAAGAACACATAAAATGTCTATTTATTTAAGAAATAATAAAAACGATCATAACAATCAACACTAAAACATATCAAAAACCGTTTAATACAAACATAATTATTTGTGAATTTTCAAAAAAAACTATCATAACAACATAGAAAAAATCTAGCTATGCTTCGTTCTTAATCCTCATCATCATCTTTAACTCAAAACATTTCTTCACCTACAAAAAAAGTAAACACGTGTTAGCTGGGCTCTACAAAACACATAATGGGACATCAATGACATGTGTTAGTGTATTCTAAAACATATGTTTTACTGAAATAACGTATGTCATGCAAACCGTAACACATGTTAGTTGGGTATATACTAACATTGTTAACAACACAAACATGTGAAAGGGCGTATACTTACATATATTTTCTGAAATAATGTATGTCATATGAACCCTAAAAAGAATAAACCCTTTTTCAGTTTTCATAAACATGTGTTAGTTGGGTATATACTAACATGTGTCAAGATCACTAACATGTGATAGGGCGTATACTAACATATCTTTCCTGAAATAATGTATGCCATATGAACCCTAACACCTGTTAGTTAGGCAAATACTAGCCTGTGTTAGCATCACTAACATGTGTATAAAAACACATGTTAGTTGGGGACCCTAAAACACATAATCAAAAAAATTTAATCACACGTGATCTATCAGCCTCATGTCCCCCATCCCATAACAATCTAACATAAACAAAATAGTAATAAAAAAAAATAAAAAAGGTTAACATAGGTTTTTTTTTCATTCAAGCATTTGATCAAACACTTGGTGTGCAACCAAAAATTATCCCCAAAAAATATTATTATTATTTTAGCAAAAACCAAAACCTATTTCACTAAACCCAAAACATAATATTATTATTGGGATTGTAGATGGAAGTGATGCTAGCGGCACCATTCGAATACTGATTTCATCAAATGATAAGAAAGATTATTATTATTATTATTATTATTATTATTATTATTATTATTCTTATTATTATTATTATTATTATAATAAATAAGAATAAGTGAGAAGGGGATTTTTATACACGAAAAGTATTCAAACAGGTTATCATACAAAAAAATAAATAAAATAATACTAAAGGGCTTACCTGTGCTAATAAGCAGAGAGGTCTCTACGGGCCGTAGAGGGTGTCAGTGTAATAAATGAGGACACCCTCTACGACCCGTAGAGGCCTCTACGGGCCGTAGAGATGAGTTGGTGGAGTGCATTTAAACCCTAGACGGCCCGTAGAGAGCTCTACGGCCCATAGGGAATACGAGGTACGAGAACATTCAATGAACAGACTGACTTTCAGTGTGTCAGTCTGAAAAAGCACTTCTTCTACGGGCCGTATAGGCCTCTACGACCCGTAGAAAACCTGGTTGTGGGAGTATTAAACCCTCTACAGGCCGTAGAGGCCTCTACGGCCCGTAGAGGTCCAGATATATTCTTATTCCTTGTCTTCTTTCTTCAGTATACGAAACATTTAAAAAAAAACGGGTGCACGAAAAATCCGATCGATTCCAAGCAACCGCGATGTCTTCGGGCCACTTCAGTAATGTTTCGGAAGAATGGGAGCATTCGTTTAGCATATCTCACGTCTCGGAAAGCCTTTTCGGACCCGTGGTGGAACGTGGTGAGGAGGAGGTTAGATCCGTTTTTCACTGTGGTGACGGGAAGGCACTACCCGATTTGAGCATACTGCCCGATATGAACCAGGAGTACGTACAAGAACCAGAGTCATTTTACGTGCCGCCGCCAAGTCATCCACAGTGCGAATACGGGACTTATCATTCGCACGAGGGAGGTGATAACGATGGTGAGGAACCTGTCCCGGATGTTTCGTACGAAACAAATCAGGTGTGTTTATGTATTTACACTTGTTTATAATTTAGACCCGTGTATATTTAGTAGTGTACATATTTAGACTCGTATATTTATGCCCGTACCTAAATTTGTTTTAGGGTTTGTGAGATTTGAACTCGTATATATTAGTTGTTGTTTGAACTTGTAGGGTTTGTGAGATTTGAAATCGAATATATTAGTAGGTATTTGAACTCGTATATAAATTTTGCAGATATTTGGGTCTCTTAAAGACCTGACATAGTGGGTTTATCAAAGGGCAAAAAAAAATGGTTACATTACCGTATACTCACGTACTATTTCGGAAGGCATGGGGCTGAATAGAAGGGTAACGACGACATGGATACGATGTGACCGTAGTGGCGTACATCGTAGTGTAGCCATGGTTCGAAAGACGGGCTGTAAAAAATGTAATTGCCCGTTTGAAGTAATAGGGAGATACGACTCCGGCCACGATGGTTATATTTTGGAGGTCCAGAACCAAACACATAATCACAAACCTTTCCAACACATCGAGGGTCACGCGTATGCTAGGAGGCTGGGTCCGAGCGAGTTAAAATTGGTGGATACACTTTATTTTCAAATGTTACGCCAGTAGACATACATTCGGCCGTTAGAAAACAAAACCCGGATAGTCCCTGCATCTTAAGAGACATACATAACACAATAACCAAGGTTAAGCATTTGTTATACAGCGGCAGGACTCAAATGCAGGTATTATTATCTCTTATTATTATTATTATTACTACTATTACTTCTTTATTATTAATTTTTCATTATTATTATTGCTATGCAGGTACTCGAAGCCACATTGGTGGGAAAATTTTTTTTTACTTAACCCGGAGGAATGCCTCAACAAATGCGATCGAGGATATTTTGTTTGTCCATCCCACCTCGCACAGGTTACGGCGTGCGTTCCCGCATGTGCTGATGATTGATGCGACCTACAAAACCAACGAGTATAAACTTCCGTTTGTTCAAGTTGTGGGTATGACATCAACATCCTAGTCGTTTTGTGTCGCCCATGCATTCATCTCCCGTGAAAAAAAGGATAACTACCTATGGGTGCTACAAAGGCTTAAAGAGTTGCCAGAAGATAATATGAAGCCCCGTGCTATAGTAACTGATTGTGAGAAAGCCTTCATGAATGCATGTGACATTGTATTTCCAGCAGCTTCGAAGTTGTTATGAAGGTATACATATTATTATTATTATTATTATGCATTCAGGTATCACATTCAACGAAATATATTGAAGCACTGCAGATAAGCCTTTGGAAATGCAGATTGGGAAATATTTGTGAAATCTTTAAAGCGACTATGTAGATCTTCATCTCCGACATTTTATCGGCTCTGATTAGACCGATTCTACAAACGACTATGTCAGGACCAACGAGCTGGTACATATTTTATTAATTTAGTTTAAAACACATACACACATTAACAAATATCTTTTTTCTATCTTTACAAATGTTTTTGAATATATAGACCGGGTCTGGCTCCGTGACTACAAAGAAAGGTTTGTTTCTGCATGGACAGACACAAACTACAACTTTGGTCAGTATACGACCAACAGAGTTGAGAGCTAGCATTCAAGTTTTAAGATGCACATTATGGGGCCTAACAACTCGCTCCACAAACTTTTGATGATTTTAGACGATGTGGTAACGTCACAAGAGAGGGCAATAAACCACTCGTTTGAAGAGAGTTTGTCTGTGAAAAAGGTACACCATGACATACCAATTTTTGAGGACCTACTCGGTAAAGTTTCCCATGAAGCGATCGAGAAGTTGATAACTGAGATAAAAAAAATATAGAGAAGTTGAGGAAACGAAAAATGAGTTGTGGTCACCAGCTTTTCACGAGTTCTGGGTTGCCGTGTGCATGTGGATTAGATTCGTATATAAATAAAGGTAATACCATTACTTTATTAAGTATTATTATTATTATTATTATTATTATTATTATTATTATTATTATTATTATTATTATTATTATTATTATTATTATTGAATATAGGAATAAAAATACAGTTGTCCGAAGTAGACGTCTTCTGGACACAACTGAATTACGAACCGGAAGTAGTATGGGGAACGTGACCTTGCGAGTGAGTGGGAAATAGTCAATGAGACACTGCTGTCTCAATCACCACGCGTTTAAAGAAATATGTTGTCAAAAATAAAGTCGGTAGTAAATCCAAGTATGACTTACACTCAACCTCCTGAGGTACAAAAGAATACTCGCGGGCGCCAAACTACAAAATCACAGAAAAAAAAAAACAACAGGAGGATGCGCAAGAAGATGTTAGTATTATTATTATTATTATTATTATATGATTATTTATTGTTATCCATTGTAGGAGGACGAGCCTGTTAGAAGACGTAGGCCATCAGACCCGGGTAAAGATAAAATGAGAGTGTGTGATAAACATTATCCACTGTTAGTAGGGGACAAGTACATAAATAACTATTCATACATACATACATATATACATACATACACATCCCCTAATCATGATTTCCCAATGTTTGGCGGTGACAGGTATAAATTTGTGATTAGAGAATTTAAGCATTCGATTGATCCCCTTTATCGACGGTTTGTCACGCACATTCAAAATGTTCAGCCAGACGGTAACTGTGGGTTCCGATCTGTAGCTGTGGCTTTAGATTGGGAGGAGGAAGACTGGGCTTGGATCCGCCACCTTCTTGTACAATAGATGATGGGGGCAATACCATCATGACTGGTTGATGGCTTTGAACGCATTCGAGGATAACGGGTTCGCCCGCATATACTCGTCCTTAGATTGGAGGGGAGTGGGGAATGCACCCAATTCAAAATGGATGGAGATGCCTTGACTTGATTACTGATTGCTCAGGCATTTGGTGTGGTCCTTCAAGTCTTCGCTGCTGATGGAACGAGCACATTCTTCCCTATGCAAAGTCATCCTGAAAGCATGCCAGAACATCGGGTCATTTCGATAGACCACGTGAATGGCGACCACTACATCATGCTTAAGCTAGCAGACGACGCTCCAATGCCTTATCCGAGTGGAGCATGGTCGAGTTGGTTAGATATAAATCACAACCCATGGTCAGCACTATACAGGGATCGTCTTGATGAGTGGCGTAGGGTATCTCAAAAACCTCCAGAGTGGTTTGACCTAGCTGGTTGTCCTCGTAGTTCTGATTCTTCTGATAGTCCGGTGTAAATTTGTTTTTATAATGTATAATGATTTATTAAGTACATTTTTTTATTATTTTACATATACAATAAGAAATGAAAACGTTCTTTTATAAAAAAAACTTATACAACCTAATTAAAACTAACAAAATAAAAAAAAACCAAAACTTCTACTGGCTCGTATAGGGCTCTATGGGCCGTAAAAGGAAAACATCTACGGGTCGTAGAGGGCTCTACGGCCCGTAGACGTTTGGAAGATGGTCGTAGAGGCCATCTATGGGTCCGTAGAGGTCTCTACGACCCGTAGACGAAAAGTTGTTTGTTTCTAAAAAAATTGTGAATTTTATAAAACTTCAATTTTTTTTAAAAAAATTGTGTTCCTACGGGCCCCTCTACGACCCGTAGGAAAGTAATTTTTTTAATGGTGGTTTTTAGTTATACGTTATATATTTTGTTTCTAAGTATGATACCAGCGAACTGGTAGCCCAAATGGTCCCCATATTTGCAATAAGACTGATAAATGTGTGTGAGAAGTGATAGGCCCACGATTGTTAGGATCTGAGTTTGATTGTTTTGATTTGTTTAAGTAAAGATGAGAAGAATGAAGTGAATATAAATAGAAAGTGCAGCGGAATGATAAACTATAAATCAAAACAAGAGAATAATTGTTTTTAATCGAATGCTTTCATTAATTGAAAGATTACAATATTACAAGTACTCCCCCTCAGCCTGATCACTCTGTGATTGTTTGTCTGAGAGAATGTTGTAAGTGATGAATAGAACAGTACAAGCACTGTTCAATTTATAGACAAATCTAAACCACTGATGATCTAAGCTGACGTCACCTAAGACAGTGACCTCTAACAGAATAACAACATAAAACATATGCTATATACAAACTACTGTTACATTGTAAAACACTGTAAGGTAAACTGCTGTTGAGGAAAACTCTGATGGTCTTGTATCATCTGTTGGAGCCTAAGTGTTGTTGGCTCCAACAGGCCTTTAGTCTTCAGCACTTGATCAGCAGTTGTTCTTCATCAGACCATTAGTCAGCTGTTGTTCTCTATCAGTTGTTATCCAACAGTCCTTTGTAGCAGCAGTTGTCACAGCAGTTGTTTTGGTAGAACAGTTGTTCGGGTCAACAGTCTTTTGGGAGGAGTATGTTGTAAATGCTGGTTATTAATATGGATCAACTAAGTAGAATATTTTGGCTTTTCAATCATCTGTTCTTCTCCAGGTCAAAGGACCCAACAACGATCGAACCTCGTCCCAACCCGTTTTTTTTTTAATTTCTTTACCTACGGGCCGTAGGTTAAAAATGTAAAACGATTAAAACTGGAATCGGATCCCAGTTTCCCCCAAATCAATCCCAAACCCTAACCTTTTTCCATAACCACCACCACATTCGTGCCACCCCCACGTTCAACCACAACCACAACCACCTTCTTCCACCACCATCACCACCGTTCTTCACCGGCCACCACCACCACCCATTTCGACCATCCTCAACCCTCCACAATCACCACCGTCCTTCAACACCACCACCACCATCACCATCACCATCACCACCGTCCTTTACCACCACCATCACCACCGTCCTTTACCGGCCACCACCACCACCCATTTCCACCATCCTTTACTCTCTCAACAGGTAATTTTTTTTCTATTTCATTTTTTTGCTATTTAGTTTTTTTTTTCTGTTTAGGTTTTTTCAAATGGGTCAGATTATTGTTGATGTTGCTAAGAGGTTTAAATGGGTCAGATTATTGTTGATGTTGCTAAGAGGTTTCAAATGGGTCAGATTATTGTTGATGTTGCTAAGAGGTTTAAATGGGTCAGATTATTGTTGATGTTGCTAAGAGGTTTAAATGGGTCAGATTTCTGTTTAGGTTTTTTCAAATGGTTCGGATTTCAAATGGGTCAGATTTCTGTTTAGGCTTTTTCTATATATAAGTATATGCATATATGGAAAAAAGGGACAAAGGGTATGGGAAAAATGAACAGATTAGTGTTGATGTTTCTAAGAGGTTTAAGTTTGATCATAGTTAAAATTCTAGTTGTACATAAGGCGCGCGCGCCTTATGTTTAACATAAGGCGCACCTTTATGTTTCTTTGGAATCGCAAATACTATATAGTTTAGGCGTTTCTTTTGAAACGCCAAAACTACATTAGTTTAAGCGTTTCAAAAGAAACACCGAAACTATATTAGTTTTGGCGATTCAAGAAACGTCCTAACTATAAATTTTTGCTTTTGCAGTTTTGGAATTTTTTGACGATGATGAGCACGAGGACCAGGAGGATGAGCCCGTGCTCGTGGGGGCCCCAACCCCATGGCAGGGGGGGACCTGGCAGACTGGGAGCATTGAGAGTTTCGACGATTCGATTTTGCGAGGCAACGGTTTGAGAAATTGAGGAAGAAGAAGACGTCTAAGTCGCGCGGGATTTGTTGGGACGCGCTTCGTGCCACCACGGGGACTGGAGAGGAGATGGCACGACAGTGGATCCCGGAGGGTAGCCCTTGGGACAGGTTATTCGGCGACTTGAACGCGCCGATCATCGGCCGTTGGCGATTGAGTTCCTATCGACCTTTCGCCTTCGGCCACGACTGCCCGGTGACGATCCTGGACAGATGCCACTACCGCCGCCGAAGGTCTAGTTTTCCGTTCTCGATATTGAGTATGGTTACTCCCTGGATCTGTGGGCTACGCACAACCAGTGGTACACTGAGGAGCAGCTTAGAGAGGTATTATTATTATTATTATTATTATTTTTATTATTATTATTATTATTATTATTATTATTATTATTATTAATTTTGTTCTTATTCTTCATGTTAATGTTAATGTTAATGATAATGCTCAGGATGTCTACACTACAGTTGTCACTAGTGTTGATGATGATGTGATGTATGCGTGGTGGCCCACCATCGGGGGTCCAGAGTTCGGGAACCCGGCCCAGAAGTATTACTATTATTATCATCATCATCATTATTATTATTATTATTATTATTATTATTATTATTATTATTATTATTATTATTATTATTATCCTGTGCAGGGAGAGGTGTGACAGGGCCGCCAAAATTCGTCACCCCATCATTCGTTACATTCACCGTTGCATTTCCTATTCCCTCACTGCACGGGCCAATTGTAATGAGCGGGTGACGAAGACGGACCTGATGTACATGTATTGCATTATCACCGGCACACCGTGTGCCTTGCATCGGTGCATGGTAGACTACTTTTCCTCCTTTCCCGTTAAGTAGGCGCGAGGGGTGATCGCATGCGGGGGATGATCAGAAGGATCGCCGAGCGTTGTAATGCCGACTGATATTTTACGTGGGTTACTAAGCATCTGCCGCCGCCACTACAGCCTAGGTATTATTATTATTATATTATTATTATTATTATTATTATTGTTAATGTTTTTGTTTATTTCTTTCAGCCCATTAGCTTGTCCCCCGCTCTATAATATGCTTTGTACGGGGAAGACGGGCGATCCACCTATCTACTTTCTTTCTACGGGTCTGAAGCGTGTGTCGTTTGTACCAGAGCCGTTGGTACATCAGGGCCTTGCAGGTATTATAACATTATTATTATTTACTACATACAACGTGTATTGATTATTATTATTATTATTATTATTATTATTATTATTATTATTATTATTATTATTATTATTTATTAATTAATAATTTATTGTTATCCATTGCAGGTGGTGCTGTTGAGGTTGGGTTGCGGTATGTTGCCGATGGGGATGGGGCGCTGAGAGGGACGTCGATATGGCTGAGCCGCAGCCTGATGAGGTGCAGATTCCGCCACGCGTTTATCACTCCCTGCGGTTGCCTCCTGAGGTTAGGGCGGACATATGTACGGCTGCCGCAGAGGCTGTCGAAATGCGTCAGTGGCGTCAGCGGATGGACACCTGACGTGAGCAGCAGGACACCGAGATGCGTCAGTGGCGTGATCGGCAGGACGAGGCGATGCGCTGGATGATTGCTGGCCAGCTGGGCATGCAGACTCGTGTCCCACCGAATATAGGGCCCAGCACGCAGCAGACCCCGCATGAGGCCGGAAGATCCTCGTAGCAGCCCGGGACGTCCTCGCAGCAGCCGCCGCCTGATGATTCGATGTTCTTTTTCTGATAATATTTTGTAAACGTTTTAAATAATGTTTATTTTGAACGCTTGTGTTAACGTTTATTTTTATCTTTTTGTTTATATAAATGCTTGTGTTAACATTTTACACACTTATCGAGACGACATTAAATAATTAAAAATTTTAAAAAAATTAAACAATTAATTTTTTTTGTAACTATTCTGATGATCCACTACGTTTGTGTTTATTTATTAAAGAATTAAAATGTGTTAAAAAAAACCTCTACGGGTCGTAGAGGGCTCTACGGGCCGTAGAGGTTGTCTAATACTTGTATCCCAGATGGTCCCCATATTTGAAATAAGACTTGTGTGTGTGTTTGTGTGATAATCTGCCCAAGATCGAACCGCGTCCCAAACGTTTTTGTGTTTTTTTTTTTTTTTTTTTTTTTTGTGTAGGCAAAAAGTATACATCCATCCCACCCTTCTTCATTCCCAAAATTAACCAGACTTATTCTACGGGCCGTGTAGGTAATCATTACAATGATTGCCAATCATACAATCATTGGCAATGATTACCTACGGGCCGTAGCCCGTAGAATGTTCAAAATTTGAGCCCTACGGGTCGTAGAGCTCTCTACGGCCCGTATATGGTTGTGTGAATAAATTTGCTACTTGTGCAAATATCCGGAGCCTTTATTATGGCCATTGATGAATGGCTCCATGAGGAATATAGTGAAATAAAGAAGTCTTTTCTAGTAGAACGAACAAGATATAATTTCAAAAGATTTCGTAGGTCAGATAACTCAGAAGACGTAAGCAGAATCAGATTTAATGCCTCTCCAAATGGACCGACGATGAAAATGTCGATGTCGGTGGTGAAGGAGGGTGGATCGACGGTGGTGGTGGAGGATGGATGTGCATATTAGTGTTGTTATTGTTTGTTGTGGTGAGAGACAGATAGAGGAGATGAGAGAGAGAGAGTGGATGGATGGATGGAGAAGAAGCTTTAACCAGGGCTTTGAAAATGGGTAGAAGATGGTTTATGAGAGAGAGATATTATATATAGTGGGTGGGGAGATTTAAAATTTAAAAAAGAAAGGGGGGAAAGTTAAATGACAAATGTGCCCTTTGTAATATCATATTGTGAAAGGTTGGTTTGGTTGATGTGGCACAATATGAACAAGTGTTGGGTTTACTAGACTTTTTTCATTTGAGGGGGTTTTCTCTCTATACTTCCACTATATATATATATATATATATATATATATATAGGGAAGGGAAATTATAACTAGAAAACCCATCCCAGTTAAAGAAACTTTGGAAACCCAATACTAGGCCCAAATTGAACCACGTCACTCTATTTTACATGTCTTGTAAGGGCATTTTCGTCACACATTTTTTCCACTTTCTGCAGAATCTGTAACTGTTAGATTACAACCTTTTCCAACATCCTCTCTCTCTCTTTCTTTTCATCTAGCATCATCTCTCTCTCCCTCTTCCTTTTTATATGCATATGTCTCCTTTTCACTTTTTATTTTCATCTCACTCTCTCTCTCTCTTTGTATCTTTTCATAATTTCATCTCTCTTTTCAGATTTCTAGATCCATCTTTTGAAGGTGGTGTATGGCAAAAGAGGTAATATAGGTGGTGGCGACAATGGTGCTGGAGATGGTTTTTGCTGTCAGAGTGAGTCGTGAGGGTGTGTTGTTGGTTATGGTTCAGCGATTAACAGGTCAAGATCTGGTGGTGGGTTCGAGACGTGCAGAAACATGAAGAAACATGAAGCATGAGCAGAGCTGTAACACAATAGTTCAGATCTGTAACTCGAAGCATGAGCAGATCTGTAACACAATAGTTCAGACCTGTAACTCGAAGGAAACTCGAAGAAACATGAAGCACGTGCAGAAACATGAAGACGAAATCCAGATTTGGGTGTATTTTTTTATTTATTGCATAAATCAAGATCTGTAACACATTAGTCCGTATGTTTCTTTATTTGTTTATTTATTGCATAAATCAAGATTTGGGTTACATGATTAAAAGGCTTATGTTTTTTTTTATAAATAGATGTAATGGAGGTTACCTACACATTTTTTTATGATAATTTATGGGTTACAAGATTAAAAGGCTTATGTTTTTTATAAATAAATGTAATTTTTGTTCTTTTTTTTAATAATTATTTTCTATCACATTTTTTTTCCTTTGTTTTCTTTTTTAGATAACATAGAATTGTGAACTATGGTTCATGTGGGTTTTTTTTATGATTTGTAACATTATTTCTTGTAACAAAATGTACATTTTAATGATTAACAGATTGTTATTATGTTCTATTATTTATTTGATTATGTTACATAAATCTAACATCGGGAGTATAAATTGTAACATAGTAAAAAAGATGATATACTAGAAGTATAAGTTGTAACATATTAACAAAAGTTACTACGTGTGTGTGTGTGTGTATATATATATATATATGTTATTTAACATCAAGAGTATAAGCTGTAACATAGTAACAAATGCTGTAACATAATAAAAGTATAAGTTGGAACACAGTAACAAAGTTGTATTCCACATCTTATTTTTTTTGTTTTTTTATGTATATAAACTCATTTGTTAAAAAGAATAAAGTTCATTGCTACATATTTTGTATATATGTAAACTCGTTTGTTACAGGAAAAACAAAGCTCTTACATATTCAACATTGCTTGTTACATAATTGGTCTAAAAAATCGTATGTTGTTGAGGTGTGAGAGAAAGTTAAAAATCTTGAAAAGTGGAAAAGATGTCTGTGTGACACCCGGCATGTTTGGGTCAACATTTTATAAACACATAAGTCTACCTTAGCGAGAAACGTTTATAAACAAACTTAACTGGGTTAGTTGAGTCGGGTCAAATTAGGATTGTCCAGGGTTCAATGATCTGGAGGATCATTGGGAGTCGTTTTGGGAATACATTAGTACCGGGTTCCGTCGTTGGTGACATTACATGAGTTAATTAAGTATATGTGTAGATTATGGGTCGTGTGGTGGATTGTATGCTTATACTTGCTTAAATGATGTACGAATGATTATACGTGCCTAAACATGCTAAGTATAGACTATGGATGCATGCTTATGTGTTAAGATGTGTTAGAATGCGTTAAACACGACAAACTGGAAAAAGGTTAACATGTGTTAAAAGTGCTGTTAACATGTGTTAAAAATGTGCTGATGACCTGAATGTGGAACTTTTGGGCGAATGTGGAAATGGGGTTTGAAAAATGGGCGAACGTAGAAACAAAGTGGGCGAATGTGGAAAAATTCCACATTCGACCACTAAAAAGGGGCGAATGTGGAAAAATTCCACATTCGACCACATAAAAGGGGCGAATGTGGAAAAATTCCACATTCGACCACATAAACTGGGCGAACGTGCAGATGGTATAAATACCATCCTTAGCCATTTTTCACCATTTCACAAACCCTAAACGCCTCCAAACACTCTCTATCAGCTATTATCATTGGGGAAGGAGTTTTTGAGCTTGTTTTTCATAACCTAACTCTCTAAATCATTACAAGTGAAAATCTAAGGTGTGTTCTTCATTACAAATCCTTTTTAAACAATTTTGACTTGTTTTAATCTAAACCCCAAGGGTCCAGATCTGATATCAACATGTTTTATGGGTAAAAACCTTCCTAATATCTTTCTAAATAAAACCTATTCATAAACAATGAGTTTTTATGCAAACTAGACATGTGTTAATATGATATTATGCATTGTTTGATGATTACTTGTTGTATAGATGATATGACAACAACCTAGGGCTGTTATTAATGATGGGTTATGATTGAAACATGTTACCTTTGATTGTTGATGGTGTTTTGACGATAAAAGGGGTTTTTAGTTAGATTTAGGGCTTGTTTTTGGATAGTTATGATAGAGTTAGGATAAGGGTTTCTTGTTCATGATGATTTGATGATGATAAGCTGATTATTGATTGATTTCAGAAGTTTCCTAATTGGGTAATATTTTCATGCGTGATGATGTGACATCTCCATAATTTACTATTTTAGGAAACTTGTAAAAACGGATAGATTTTGGGGTAAAATTGGTAGGGTTTCGTAGGAATATACTAATGATGCTTGACTGCTGTAACTCGTGATGTTTCGTGATGTTTTCGGATGTTTTTCGACGCGTTTTTGGAAAAATCTGACATCAGGGGCGAACCTGGAATACCTTCGACCAGTCGAACGGTCGAAGGTGGATTCCAGGGGGCGAACCTGGAAGTTAAAGGGGCGAATGTGCTACAAAGGGGCGAAGGTGGAAGGAAAAGGGGCGAAGGTGGAATTTCAGAGACACCTTCGACCACTTACAAGCCACCTTCGACCACCCAGAACTACATTCGACCCTACATTAACAAAAATGAGATTTTTGATATAAACTAAGTGTTTTATGCTTGAACCTTGCGTGTAATCTATGTGTACTTGATTAGTTGGGGTAATGGGTCACCAACGGGATGTCGGGTCGGTCTAGTGTGTCGATTGAACATTTAAACACGTTTTAAAACATACTTGGTTATGATATGGACAATCGGGGACTTGTTAGCCTTCGGGTTAGTAGTCATCACACTTATGTAAACTCATTGATAGGTTGTCATTAGTTGGGATTATCATACACGTGTTGGAATTCTAGTTATCGGAAGACGCACTATAAGGTGAGTTTCACGGCCCCACTCTTTTACTGGTTTTACATTTTCGGGGGAGAAAACATGCTGTGTCCTTTAAACGTGAGTCAACTATGTTTTCATAAAAAGGCGTTTCAACTATGTTTTGGTATTCATGAATTCATTGGGTTTGGAGTATTCATTATGTTTTCACGTATTCATTATATTACTATGCGATCTTTGGAAGTCCCGGGGGAAACCATGAATGTGCGGGGATGCACAACGGGGGAAATGTGGATAGCGCTATTTGGGCTTGACCCGCCCCACTCGACGGCTTGGAGGGCCGGGCGGGTGCATATTGTCTCTTAGGTATTCAGTATTCAGTATGCAGTATTCAGTATTCAGTATTCATTCGGGCACGTATTCAGTATTCACAGTATTCGAGTCCAGTAATGGTTTTCCAATCGCAGTAGTAACAGGTATTCATATGATTTGCATGCATGTGGTCTGGATTGATCATGGGTATTCACTTGGAATTGGTATACATTTGGAGTCGGTATTCATTAAAAACCTGTGAACTCACCGGCATTATTTGCTGACGTATTTAGCATGTTTGTCTCAGGTCGCTAAGGTAGCAGCTGTCGATAGGCGCACGGAGTCTCACGACGTCTAGGATTCATGTGCATCTCATTTAGTATTTTCAGACTTTTGTACTTTTGATTTCACGTTGTAATAAAGTTTTGCGCTTCCGCAGCATTGGATCATTTATGAAAACTTAATGGTTTGATTATGTCATTTTTACGTATCATATAGTGTTGTTTATTGTGACCGTTGACTTGGATCCTGGTGTGTCACGCGCCTCGCGGTAAAACCCCGCATGTGGAAATTTGAGGGTGTGACAGTCTGAAAAGTAAAAAGTAAGGTATTTTGTTTTCCAAAAGTACCCTTATGTACTTTTTTTGTTAAAAATAAATCAAAAATAAAATTACAAAGAGTAACTTTTCATCTCATCCATAGATCACATTCTATGTATGGCTAGGATTGGGTTTGCAGAGTTTCTTTAACTCAAGTGGGTTTTCAATTTATCCTCCCCCTATATATATATATATATATATATATATATATATATGTGTGTGTGTGTGTGTGTGTGTGTGTGTGTGTGTGTGTTTTATTAAAAATAAATATATATTAAGATCTTAACTAATTGAGTTCTTTGTTATAATGTCTAAATTGAATAGGATAATTTATAATGACGACTCGTCTCGAATTGGTAGGAGTAACATAAAATAAAGCGAATAAAGGCGAATTTGGAATTTGTTAAATATAAAATACCTGTAAGAGTAAAAACCACGCGATGTTATAAAATCTCTGATGATTAAACAGCGGATGGGTAAACTCTGTTAGCTTGAATCATCTGTTGGAGCCTAAGTGTTGTTGGCTCCAACAGACCTTGTGTCTTCAATGGTCTTTTGGCTCAGCAGTTGTTTCTTCAACAGTCCTTTGTGATCAGCAGTTTGTACAGCAGATGTTAGGGAGCATCAATTGTTAGAGTTAACAGTCTTTTGGGAGGATATTTCATGTAAACTATTGTTTTATTAAGGATCATATATATATATATATATATATATATATATATATATATATATAGTATCGGTTACGATCAAATACACAAGACACTTTTTCTAGGAAGGGTGAGAAGGATTGTGATCCATTGATCATATATTTGAAGTGTTGAGATTAGTTTGTTTGAAAAAAATAAATAATAAATTAGAGGAAGAGCATAAAAGGAAAACCACATTTGTTGACGTTCTCTCTCCACATGCAATGCACATGTCAATTTCCCCCATCATTTTAAAACGTCTATAACTTTTTCATACGATATTTTTTTTTCAAAAAAATTTCACCATATTAACGAGCGTTTTTTTATCTTTAATATGAGTACCACATTGCTACATTAAAATTGAAAAAAAAAAATTCGTGCTAAATGGGTTTTCTTCTCCGTTGTGTCTTTCTGCTCGTTCATTGTGTTATAGTATGCATGTGTGCTTTATAAATATGTTATTTATGTTTTTTTAGTCTACACATGATTTAACTTTGTCCATTGTGTTTTTAGTATGCTTTTAATTGTGTTTTACGCAAATGAGTTTTGTATTTAAGTGTACATTGTGTTTTATTATGTTGTTCATTGTGTTTAAGTCTATTATTCATTGTGTTTTAGTCTTCTGTTCATTGTGTCTTTTATATGTCGTCCATTGTGTTTTACACAATTGGGTTTTTAACTTTTTTTTTCAAAAGTATTCATTGTATTTTAGTCTTCTGTTCATTGTGTCTTTCGTATGTCATCCATTGTGTCTTACGCAACTGGGTTTTCAACTTTTTTTTTTCAAAAGTATTCATTGTGTTTTAGTCTTCTATTCATTGTGTCTTTAGTATGCCGTCCATTGTGTTTTAGTAGACTCTTGATTGTGTTTTATACCCTATATTTAATTGGTATTCATTGTGTTTTACATTCCATTGTGTCTTATGCAAGTGGATTTTGATTTTTTTTTTCAAAAGTATAGCAATATGGTACTCATATTAAAGATAAAAAGACGCTCAATTTAATGGTATATTTTTTTTAAAAAACAGATGACGTATAAAAAAGTTACGGGCATTTAAAAATGAAGGTGAAAATGGCATGTGACTTGCATGTGCATATGTTTTGACAAAATTACCCCTCCCACTTGTTAATCCTTTGGACACATGTCATTTTCTAGTGGCTTCTCACCCTTCTCATTTTTTGTAGCCTTTGTAGAATAACCCAACCCTATATATATATATATATATATATATATATATAGAGAGAGAGAGAGAGAGAGAGAAAGAGAGAGTATGTTTTGGCTTTTCAATTCATCTATTCTTTTCCAGGTCAGCAGACCCAACAGTTAAATTAAGTATGGATGAGAAGGAATTAGAGGAAGCTATGAAGTTGTTCAATCAAAGCATGCATTTGTTTTTGACAAATGCATTTATTATTATTATTATTATTATTATTATTATTATTATTATTATTATTATTATTATTATTATAACAGACTAAATTATATAAATGGATAGCTACCATATAGCTTTTAGTCTATTCGACATGAACACTCATGAGTTGTCTATGCCTTTGTTCACTCTTGGATATGGATGTAACAAGCAATGCACCCTGAATTGAATTACGGTGGTTGCTTCAGAAAGAAATGGGTAAGTTATCTAATCAATTTCTTAAAACATGTCACGTCGTTTTAAACAATCTGATTCCATCTATTTAAAGTAAATATCTCACAGTTTCTGCAGCAATCATGGAATATGAATCCATTTAAATCATCACATCTAGCAATTAATAAATCGTTGAAGGATATTAAATGAAAGGAAAAAGAAAACGAGAGGCTACAAAAGGCAAAAGTCCATACAGCAATCTCAGTGGCAGGTGTTGCAGCGGCTTTGGCAGCCATACCTGCTGAGAACTCAAACCATGGTGGCTCAAATTCCACCTCCACCACAAGGGATGGTGCATTACCATCTGCAGCTGCCCTGGTGGCCGCTCACTGTGCAAAAAATGCTGAGGCATTGGGTGCAAAGAAGCAGCAGATACGCACTGCAATGAGTTCCGCCATGAGTGCAACAAGCACAAGTGACATTCTAACTCTCACTGCTGCAGCTTCTACATGTAATTCATAACTTCCTCTTTTTTTAGAACCTAGAATATTTTTTAGATGACAATGAAAAGTTTATGATAAAGCTAATAAATCGTTAATAGTTATTCTAATACTCGAAAGAGATAAAAAAAGACTAACAAACAAAACTAAAGATAAATGACAAATCAAATAATAATTTTTATTATGATATATAGAGTCCACTAAATACGACAGTAATGTTATTTCACTGTAGGTAAAATAGCTCAGTTTAGAGTTCTACATACAAATAAACGACTACCTAAATAAATACTAATTACTGTTAAGAGTTTGCAAATCGTCATTATTAACACAGTCAAATATCTAATGGTTTGGTTAAATTATGTTTTGATGTTTAGCATTACGAGGATCTTCGACACTCAAAACACGATCTGCATGCAAGAATATGTTAAACTCGAACGCTCCAGTACTGTGACAACCGTCACCCTCATTTTTTAGCAAATTGTCAATTATAGTCCTTGTGTATTCAAATGTTTCTATTTTACTCCCTATAAGTTTGTCGTTGTAAAAAACGAATTATTATGGATCGTATCTACGTATATTGATCCATATTCGAAATAGATTTTATAAAAAAAATTAATTAAGTTTAAAATTTTTTTTTTATAAATGTTCAAGTTAACTTGGTTAGTTTTGTTAGATTTTTATCAAGAAATTAAACTTAGTTATATAATATACTAACCTAGTCAAACATTGAGAGATTAAAACTGCCAATATTCAAAAGTTTTGAAAATGTTTTTCCCATCTGTGCCCTCACGTTTTTCCGGTTATAATTCCGGTCACCGGAAATTTTTTCTGGCCAAACTATTATCGGCCATTAAAGACTATTTTTAACGTTTCAATTATTGAGTTATCATCCTCCAATCGATGTGTAACCATCCCAAGCATCATCATTCACAATTGAACAAGTTTAATTCGTGTTTTAATCGAGTCTTTTTGTAACCGATCGGAATTGTTAAAGCTTTCGAAAACGCCCATTTTTACTTATCAATTGTATAATTAAATCATCCTACAAACTTCCTCGACCTTTAATCCTTACAAACCTACAAGAAATTTGTTGTAAACCTGATCAAAAGGCCGATAATTTGCGACTCAAAGTATCGGCTCCCATCATTCCATTTCGGTCCTTTAACGAAATTGTAAGTTTTATATTATTGTGCCATTTTGTTCCTTGAACGTTACTGATTAAAAGTCTCATACGTACCCTACCCACACCTTCCAAACATTATCAAGGAGAATCGACCCAAACCAAACTGTATTCCCCATTGTCTTTAAAACAACTCATAAACATCTAGCATATTAAAAAAATACCGAGCTGATTCACTCAATCAACGCAGCACAAGAAAGTTGTGCACTATAGTGGAGACTAGAAACTTACACGTTGTTCACAAACCTTAACACTTCCTTTACTGTCACTCGATCTTCCTTTCAAAGCTTGAAATCTATTTTCAGAAATGTTATGTAGTTATAAGCTTTTCGTGTCATATACACGTGATTTCTAAATCTTGGTCTTTTAAAACGCATTTGATTTATACAGTTTCCTCTTGCATTTTATAAACTCGCTATGCATATTTACAAGTCAAATGTAAACCTTCTTGTTTTCACAAAACGGATCCAATATATGTTTTCAGGAAAAGAGAATGAGGAAACATATAACTGATAATATGCCTTATGACAATTCTCAACTTGACTTCTCATGAACACATAAAAGTCTGTACTTACGAAGTCTTTTCATCTGAACCTGTTTGAGTCTAAAACATTCATAAACGCAAATTTATCTTTTTACACTTATACCCTCTCAGTCACAAAACTTATGATCTAACAAAACAATGGACATATCCTCATCGGAATGTTGCTAAATGTCTTTTATCGTATAGTGCATATATGTAATACTACTAAATTTAAACCCTCATGCCAATAGACTATACGTCTGTTATGCGCACTCTCATTTGCAGTAAATTTCATTATTTTATTATTACATCATTTTATTTTTAGTTATGTTCGCGTAATATCTTATTTATGGTTATTCTCGCATTATCCTTTTATTGGCGGTTATTTTACGTGGTTATTCTCGCATGATTTATTAGCAGTTATTCTTACATCACTCATTTTGAGCATTTATGCAACTCGTTTATTCTTGTTTTTTGCAATTATAAGATTTACTCGATTTATGTTATATTATTCTTTCAATCGAAATTTTATGCTATACTTATATATATAAATGTACGCATATTTCGTATGCATATTTTTCCTGCTTTAAGCAAGACCTCGTTATACTTTCTTATTATTTTGTTCAACACCATGGTCAATAAACATACTAATTGATAACTCGTATGAGATCTAAGCCAATGCCCACATACGACTCGGATCAGAGTATTCCTCTAACCCGAGGGGAACGGTGTAATCCTCGGAGTTTATCAATATGGGTGTTTAAAGTCCAACGATGTGAACAGAAATTTACCGGTTAAGGGCGAACCCGAAAGCTGAAGGACCTCTAACCATGTCTTATACTTACACATTATTCTCTTTACGGTTAAAGGGTGAACCTGAAAGGGAAGGACTTCTAAACATGTCATGATTGAACATTACTTCAATACAGTATCTATTACTTAACACGTTTTGGTTGCACGCATTTGTTTCTTGTATCATTTATGTTAGTGTTATGGAAAAGCATAACACCCTAGTGTAAGGTAAATCGGTGATTACGGTCCGGAACGCAATCATGGGTTTACAGGTACATGGGGGTGGTGTGTGATTTCATTTAGGCTATTGATAGACAATCAATACGAGCCCAAAATATCGGCAGTGTGGTGGGTTAGCTGCGGTACACCCTATATATATGCACTAACGATACTGCGGGAGCGGACTTGGAGTCTGATCAATAACATACCCCATTATTTTCTATTGCATTTTGGGCTATTTCATAGCGTTGGGTCCGACCTCTTTAATAGATCGTTGACCAACGTCTATCATTTCTGACAAAAACGTTTTTACACAAGCTTTAATTCGTCTTCCTGAAGTCTTTCTTTTGACCACCCACACAGAAAACTCAAACCTTGTATACTCTTTCACTCTCTGTTATTCGAAATCCCGTTGCATGTCCTTAACAAAGTTTGGGCAGAACCTTTCTAAAGTAGGGGAGACTGCTTCATCAGTGTCTCTGCCCTCACCAGTTACACATTCCCCAAACTTTCTCATTATAAACTCTCAACTTCTTAACATCGGGTCAACTGTCAAAGATTTTTAAACTTTTGCTTTGGATATTAGACAACTACCTTAAATATTGACAAATCATGATTGATGCATTTTAAAACCTACTTACCTTTTTACAAAATCTTTTTTTTCATAGCCCTACTTGAAAGGAATTTCGAGACGAAATTTTCTAAAGTAGGGGAGACTGTGACAACCGTCACCCTCATCTTTAAGCAAATTGTTAATTATAGTCCTTGTGTATTCAAATGTTTCTATTTTACTACCTATAAGTTTGTCGTTGTCAAATTTAAAAAAAAAAAGAACTCAATATTTATCATTTTTTTCATTTATTATGGATCGTATCTACGTATATTGAACCATATTCGAAATACATTTTATAAAAAAAATTAATTAAATTTTAAAAAAGTTTTATAAATGTTCAAGTTTACTTGGTTAGTTTGGTTAGATTTTTATAAGGAAATTTAACTTAGTTATATAATATACTAACCTAGTCAAACATTGAGGGACTAAAACTGCCAATATTCAAAAGTTTTGAAAATGTTTTTCCCCCTCCCTGCCCTCACGTTTTTCCGGTTATAATTCCAGTCACCGGAAATATTTTCCGGCCAAACTATTATCAGCCATTAAAGACTATTTTTAACGTTTCAATTATTGAGTAATCATCCTACAATCGAAGTGTAATTGTCCCAAGCATCATCATTCACATTTAAACAAGTTTAATTTGTTTTTTAATCGAGCCATTTGTGTAACCGATCGGAATTGTTAAAGCTTTCGAAAACGCCCATTTTTACTTATCAATTGTATAATTAAATCATCCTACAAACTTCCTCGACCTTTAAGCCTTTCAAACTTACATGAAACTTGCTGTAAACCTGATCAAAAGGCTGACAATTTGCGACCCAAAGTATCGTCTCTCATCATTCCATTTCAGTCCTTTAACGAAATTGTAAGTCTTATATTATTGTGCCATTTTGTTCCTTGAACGTTCCTGATTAAAAGCCCCTTATTACAAAGCGGTCATCATGTCTTGTTCGGGTTTATTAAAAATCGGGGCTAGGGTTAGGGTTTGTGTGAGATTTGGGGAAGAAGATGTACTTGAGTTATTCTATAAAATATTGTTGTTTCTAAAAAAATTCAACAAACAAATATTTGGTGTAGTGGTTAGTATGGTGTTGTGTGTGTGTGTGTGGGAACCCGATTTCGATCCCTACACCCACCACTTTTCTTTTTTATTTTTATTTATTTCATTTCCCTATTTTAAACTTCATTTTACACATTTAAAATTCTTTTAAATCTTTAAATATTCATAATAATTTCATTTTTGATCCAAAAATTATGACAATTTAGGAGTAGCTTCTTTATACCACATAGAAAATTATCATATTTTTAGTTTCTGAAAAATAATTTATTTTCGTATTTTTATTTATTTAAATTCTTTTAATCATGATTATTTGATTAAAATTCATTTTTAATGATTTTAATCTCAAACTTTTTGGGAAATTATTTCTAATCATCCTGAACTGAAATAAAAATTATTAGTCTAGAAAACAATTTTTTTATTAGTTTTTCTATTTTTAATCATTTAAATATGAAATAAATACATTAAATCAGTTTTAAATATAAATAAATTTAGAAAAATTATGGGAAAATTATTTTTGTTGATTTACATCAGGAAGTATTCATTTTCTATTAAAATAATATTTTTGGATCATATCTTGTATTTTTAGTCTTATATTATTTTTAATTAGACATAAATAGTCATTTAATAACTTATACTATTTAACATCTGTTTTATAAATACTTTTTTCTTATAAAACATAAATATTCTTATGTTTGAAAGTCTTAAACCTCACTTATTTGGGTCGTTATGTAACTCATAATTATTTGTTCAAATATTTATGATTATTGTATTTATTTACAATAATTTAGTTAAAGTAATTAACTAAGTTATTTTGTCTTAATTATTTAAAACATATCTTTATCTAAATATTTAATTGGTAATAATTATATTACCTAAACCACATTTACAAACTTTGAGATATTATTTTTGATATACAATTTTTATATTAATTCGATTCATCATAAAAACTCTAATTCCCCAAATCGACATAGCAAACCCTAATGCCTTAGAACCCTAGATACCTTAGACTTTTTAGTCATTTCCTTCATTATTATTCTTATACGTATAGGGTGAATTCTTCGGAATTCCCAAGTTTACCTTGCGACGAGGTTTGTTTGGATTTATCGCATTTGGCAAAATTGTGAGTATATCTTTCCCCTTTTTCATGTTTTACACTTTTGGGGTGACTCATGTACGCTTATTACATCACTCACTTAATCATGCTTTATTCTATATTCACAATCGCAATTCTTGTATGTGTTTTACTTGTTTATCGCTGATAGTGTGTACTTATGACCTTAATCATCAACTCGGTGTGGGCCTAGCATAGCAATAAATAGTACTATCATAGTACTACTATGGTATATACCCCTTGTTGACTTACGTGTTCGAGTTAAGTCCATGGTTATTGTTATGTGTGAACGATATTCTCTTGTTGCCTACTATATATAATAATACTTATGAGCGAATACTATATATATGTGATTCTTGTTTCTTGGAACTAAAGGCTTGATTTTGGGTAGCATTTGTTCACAGCTTGAACACTAAATTGTAGACAATATAACCCGTGAATTGTGAATCTCTTTTCTACTATATGTATTCAAACAGGTTATGCTCACTAATACAATTTTTGTATTGACAAAATTCTTTTGTACATGTTTCAGGTAATTTTGACGCATTCTTTAAGCTTTCGGATTTATATTTATATTTTGATTCATTGTATATAAGTTTAGTTGGCATTTAGAATCGTTGTATTTCATTTCAATGTATTAATCTATTTAATCAATGTATCAATATTTACACTTTTAGTCCATGAGCTGTTGAAAAATCGTCACTACGTGATATCTCGATGTTTCTGCCATCAGTTGGGGTGTTACAAGTACTGCCTATATAAGAAAATATTGATCTTGAGTTTGATTTTGAGAGGTGTCGATCAATTTTAAGAAGAGGTGCAGAACTCAGAATCAAGGCATCAGATGGTTAATTATGTGTCCCTTTTATCTTTTTTTTAATTAGATTATGAGGTAAGTATAGCGATTCTGACCTCCATTGCTGGACAGGAAGATACATAATAAGATCAGTGTCTTTTGTAATGAATCATGAAGCCAAGGTATGCAATTCATGACACCCTTTTTGTATAAACTTAATAGTATGCGATACTTTGGAACTGATTTGAGCACTATGATACTACGCGTATTGAATAGGTTCAATCTCATCGTTTAGCAAGCTGGAACTATCTTCACATGCTTGAAGGATCTTGCTTTCCAAGTAATAATTTCTTTGATTTTTTTCGCTATTTATTTGTAAAATAAATTGGCTAATATTTTGGTTTTAACAGTCATAGATTTAGACGTAGCCTCAGAATATCTGCTTCAAGTTCTGTCTCAAGCAAGGGTTCTTTACTACATGCACCTTAATGATCTGGAAGACCGTAGGCCCTTGAAAATGGAGTTTAAAGGTCTTGCGCCTAATGAATATAACTGCTTTATCAGTCATGACGACTTTTTGCAACAAGGGTTTAGTTGATGAGAGCAAACATTGATTTCAAAAGGTTACTCTCTTGCATTTACAAAATAACAAATAATACTTGTATCAGATGTATAAACAAAATACTATTAGACAATACATGATTATTGCTATGAACTTTTTGGGTTTGGTGTTGTGATAGCTTAAATTGAGTATGGATGCGAAGGAATTAGAGGAAGCTATGAGGCTATTCAATCAAAGCAAGCATTTGTTTTTGATAAACGCATCTACTCTTGGAAGTGGGGCTGTAAGTTTCTGGATTTTAAATTTAGATGATTTTGTTATGTTAATGATTTTTTTCTAAGATAATGTGTTACATGGTAGGGTTAATGTGCAGTACGCTTGGTTGATCCCGAACAAGAGCCGAGGTATAGTCTGTCTATTCTGTCATCGTCAAAATAAAATCCTTTAAAAAGTTGTGAAATTCTACTCAAGGAGCACCTTTTTATATAACACGTTAAAATAACTATATATAATTATTGTTAGAGGTGGCAACTAAAATACATTTACATATGGATGAATCGATTCGGGTCGGGTCAGGTCGGGTCGCGTTGTGTTGTGTTTTATCTGTACGGGCTCAATTATTTTTTGTTTGCAGGTTAGCATCTGATTAATCATTGCTCTACCGACACCAACAACATTACTTAAGTACATGACAATAGTTTTCCTATATGTTGCTTTAACTTTGTCAAATATAAACACTTGAGAGCACGCTTGGTACATCAATTTTTATAGTATTTATCGAATTGTATAATTTTATCTGGTAGCAAGTGATAACTTTGGATATTTTTTTTTCGTATTGGAAATAAAACACAGGAGCTATGAAGGTTTTTGATCATCCGTGCATGACATCAAACCAAGAAAGATCTGATTTAGCACGCCACAACGGGCGTGTAATGTGTTTTAAATATCTTGGATCCCCACCCTTCATGTCTATGTTTCAATCCTACTATGAAGACTTTGTATAAAATTTTCTAATTCTACCAATTTGCGCTTTAATGATCGGGAGACAAATTTAAAGGCGTGCAACACATGCTTCAACGCCCAATAGTTAATTAAGTGTTAAAACCTATCTTTTTGGGCTTTATATTAAAATATCATTTAGGCCTTTTGGGCTTGTCTTGTTGTAGCTTGTGGACTTGTGGCAAAAAGCCAACAACTAAAAAAATAACATATTCAACAACAAGCAATCGCAACATTCCAATCAACCAACAACCATTGATCGAACATTGACATCCAAGATTCCAACGACATTAGACAACCAATAGTGAACAGTCTAACTCAACATCAACCATGTATCCTATAACTCATAATTCTAGATTTCTACAAATTGGGCCTAAATTTTCCATTGTTCACTTCTAATTTTATGGTTGATGTTCTCTATGTGTTTGTATCTTGTGTTGTGACTAATTTTCCAGATGTTCATTTCTAATTTTCAATAGTTCCTAATTTTTTATTGTCCATTTATAATTTTAGGGTTCATTGCAATTGTTTGAAAGATAAACCCACATTCTAAATAAACTCTTATTAGCAATATATTAAGAAAAGCTTGATGATATTTGTCACACCCTCAAATTTTCATTGCGAAGTTTATACCGCGAGGCGCATGACATACCAGGATCCCATAGCCATAAATCATATGAACGAACTCTAAATGCCCAAACCATTTAGTTCGTTTTCAAAAATCAAGTTTAGTTAAGTTGCGGAAGCGTAAACCAAATTTAAACCTTTTAAAACCATGCACAAAACAACGCTCCCAAATTAAAACCATATGAAAGAAGTGTGCAGTGCTTTCTAATCGTGGCACCGGAAGCTAACTACCTGCAAAAGCATGTATATCGTGGGTCAACAAACAATGTTGGTGAGTTCACAAAGGAAAGAAGGTGAGTAAGTAAATGTGCTGGTTTTCAAAACCACGTAACCAAGTAAAAGCGTAGGTCCCTAAGACCCCAAAAGTTCAAGTGTTATCAGTTTAATCATGTCAGGGGTAGCTAACCCACTCATTGCAACTAAACAGGATATTATTGGGAAACCTTCATAAATGTGTTAACATACGTTAAATTCCCTTAGGAACTAGTCTTTACAAAACCCTAGCATAACAAATGTGGTCAGAAGTTCATGCCCAGGTTCCCAGCATCGCAAACATGAAGTTGCTGCACAACCTAATAGCGCTATCAACTAATACCCCGTTCGCCTCCAGCGATTAACCTAATAATATGCAAGGACTTTCAGTGATAGAGTGTTTAGTTCACAAAGGACCAATAAGTTTTAAACTGATCAAAGCGCAATCCACCCGAGGATTCGTAACGGACTCTCCTAAAGAGTCAATGTTCAAGTAGTCCCAAACCGGACTAGAAAACGTTTACCAAAGTTGTCTCAACCTGAGACGCATGCTTTTGAGAAAAGTAGTGAAACTCACCTTAGTATGCAAGCAAGTAAATCCAAACTCCAAAGTAGGGTGTGCTACCGACTCCCTAGTACATGTGTCACTAACTGAGTATATGTGTAATACCATTACACCAAATAACCCGTTTGTCCAAGATGTTTAAATGTTCAAAACCGTGTAAGTGACACCTAGCTATTCTACATGCATAAGTAACCCTACAGACCCGTTGGTGAATATGTTGGTTATCATCAGTTTTACACTTCATATGCATCACATATAAGTGCCCAATCATGCTCATGTTAATTACATACCACATAAGACTCCAAATAGTCACATAAACACTTATTACACAATCTGCGTTTTTAGGACAGATTATGCGCCATGAAAATTAATTTTTAAAAAATACTTATCCAGAGAGTTAGACTCTCAAAAGTTTCCTAAATATTATAGGGGGTCTACTGGACAAATCTGTATTTTTAGTTTGTGATAAAACCTTGCACAAAAATTATGAAAAATCACGCAAAACAGCTATGTCCAGAAAATACACGCAACAAATCAGCTTAGTAGAAAAATTCCCAGAAATCGTGTATTCATCCAAATGGGATGAATCCACATGGAAAAGACAAGTTATTCCAATGTTAACCTACTATCCAAATTTCATAACTTAATTCCTTGAAAAACTCGATTTATGATTGTTTAAAGTTGACTCAGTTTGTTAATCCGAAAATCTGATATGATCTTTAATCAAAGAAAATTCCAAAAACTTATCAGACGACATCCAAATCAGATGATTTTGTCCATTCCAAAAATCTGAGACCATGTACAATATACTTATGCAAAGAATCGATAAAAAAATTACTTGCAAGCCACGTAACAAACCCTACAATTCGACATTGAGATTCTGTCCAGATTCTAATCATGCAATATTATCAATTATATCAAACCCTAGTTGCATATTATCAATCAATAACACCTAATAATCATTATACAACATTAATAAGAGCATCATCTGATCAAAACCCTAATGATACATCATAAACATCATCATTTATAAACCCTAGGAGTCTAAAACATCAAGAACATGCATAATCATGCAACCTATCAATTACTAATCGCATAAGATTATGTTTAACCCATTCAATCTTTATAAACCTCAAGTTTTAATCTTTATGAAAACGTTTTAGACCTGGAAAAACTTAGTTATAAGGTTTTATAACATATTAAGGAAGATTAAAACACAAAAGATGGAAGATTATACCACAAGCCTTTCAAAACAATCAACCGAATGCTCTCCAAGCTTCCCAATCTATGTTCTTGAGCCTTAGCAGGTGTTAGGGGTTGATATTTTCGTAAAAGAGCAGTAGTGGGCGATTAGGGTTTGAATTTAGGGGATACAAGAGGCTTAAGATTTCTTAAATACTAGTTTAAGTCGGTTTGGTGGAATCTGGTACCCGCGCGTGGCCGCTCGAAGGCTGTGAGCGGCCGCTCACAGCTCTTCGGCCTGCGTCGGGTGGCCTGCTTTGTCGTACAACGTGTTTTTATCGATGTTTTTGCTATTTTGGACCATAATAAGTGTAACCCCATGTGTTAAGACCCCAACCATCCTACCGGTCCACCTATTACGATTTTTATTAACGTATTCGGTTTAAGTTCACGTAATCACATACAGTTTGCACATAGTTTCACAGAGTTTCATAGCAGCACATAATTGCAATCAATCTCAATCAATTAATTCAAAATTATTTAATTTCATTGTTCACCAACGTTCGAGGTTCACTACTCATGTATACAGTCTGGCAATTCCCCGAATTACCACTTCATGCAGTTATTAACCTATAACTGTGCAACGTGTGTCCTATCTAGCTAACCCTAGTTAAGTAAAATGCAAGGAATGTAACTTAGTTAAAGTGAGAATCTGAAATTGCGGGGTATCACAATATTGGTCCAATTCAAAGTCCAAATATTGCTAGTAATGATATACAAGAGAATGATCATATTGATCCAAATGTTTCTTCGGCTTAAATTCTTCCATTACAAAATACAATTGATATGAATGCTCTTCCTTCGTATACCTCTGATAGACTACCCATTGCTAGTTACCACCTTAATCAAATAGTCGACATAAGAAGAACGTATCTTGTTAAAAAAGCTTTTCAACCACGAGATCATCAATTTAAATGGACAAACTATCCAAATGGCTAGAGACGTTTTAATGTAAAATGGGTTGGGGATAGCTATGATTGGTTAGAGTATAGCATTAAACTAGAAAAAGCATATTTCTTATGTTGTTACTTGTTTAATAAAAGTGTTGGTAATCAAGGTGGAAGAGAAATATTTGGGTTACATGACAGCTCTAATTTAAGGCAGCGCAAAAATGTGACCATCACTTGAACCAATATCAATCCTATCATGCGAAAGTCACTAAAGCATAATAAGGAGGAAAAGATTGCAATTCGGTTTCGATTAATGGGTTCTTTTCGCAGTGTTGGATTTTTGTTAAAAAATTCTTTACCATTTCGTGGTCATGAAGAATGCAAAAGATATTAATAAGTTAATGTCTTCATCAATACCTAAAGAGATTATCGATTTCTTTATGAATGACGTAATCGAAATGATTTGTGTAGAAATTAGAGAAGATGTGTTTGGTTTGTTAGCAAATGAGTCTAGTGACGTGTCTTTAATGGAACAAATGGTCGTACTTGTAAGACATGTTGATAAACTTAGAGTTGTTAAAGAGAGTTTAATTGGAGTTGCTCATGTGAAAACTACATCTTCTTGCACTCTTAAAGAAGCCATTGTTTCTTTATTAGCAAATAACTAGTTGAGCGTAGATCAAGTATGTAATAAGTTTCAAACATTCATTACATAAACTTTAATAAAGATTATATGATGTATCTTATAGTTTATTTTTGTTTAAATGGGTCACGGGCCAAGGTTATTATGGTCAAGCAACACAAACGATGAGAGTTTAATGGATAAAAAGCTTTGATTTTGAAAGATAATCCATCAACAGATTAGATACATTGCTTTGCTCATCAAATTCAGTTAGTGATTGTGGTTATTGCAAAAAAAGAAAAAAAAGATAACGATGTTAAAGAATTTTATGAATACATGTCCCTGGTTGTTGATAAGGTTTCTGCTTACTGCAAACGAAAAGAAATCATGTTAAAGGCAAAAGAGAGACAGTGGAAAAAAAATTCTTCAAGTTGAAATTAAGACCCGAAAGGATTTAACCAAGAGGTTTCTCATGCGCGACCCTAAGATACAAGATAGGTTTTTTTATCATAGAATAATTATAAGTTTACTTAAATTATTTCCGAAAGTTGTTGATGTACTTGTTTTTATTAAATAATATCGAGAGAGCATTCTACAATAATTTAACGCAAAAGGTATTCTATAGTATTTTAAGAAACTTGAATTTGTGTTTCATACGTACTTGCTAGATGATAATATAGGTTTCACAAATATTCTATCATAACATATTCAATAAAAGAGTCAAGACTAATTTGAGGCGGCTAAGTTGATAAACAAAACAAAACAAGCATTGAATAATCGAAGACAAAACGGGTTTTGATAAGATGTTGGCAAGGGTGATATATTTTTGTGAAAAGAGAAAAAAAGATTTGAGATGGTAGATATGACGGAAAGTTATGGTAATCAAAGAAACCAAAATAATGTCGTACTAATTGACATCATTTTTAATATGGTTTTGGATATGAAAAAATATCAACCTTCAGTTTGTACATCGCATCTAGACGTTATTCATCAACCATTGTAGTTCAAACTTATCCCCAACATCTGTAAATGAAACAAAGCCAAAGTTTCTACCTTGTTTGTCTTTCATTCGAGCCACGAAGATACCTAATCTCCTAGTAAATGTTGAGAGCCTCTCCTAAAGACATATGTCTTTGCAACTACATCTTTCTGGTAGATTAATAACAAAGAACTTGGTTATTCTAGATTAGTGGTCGCCTTGTAGATCGCCTCCTGAGGTTCCTCCGAGAATGTTGGCTATGCCGCCTCAACAATTAGGAAAATGATATAACAATACCTATCACATATAATACCTATCTATTATAATAATTGAAAGCAATAAATCCTACGTGCATTCAAAAACGGCATCCTCCCCTGAGTGTGTCATGTGACATGCCATGTGGTATTAAGTGATTTTAGAAAAAAATTAAAAACAAAATTGGATTTTTTTTCTTTCGTGTTTCCTCCCATAATTTTTAAACGTTAATATCTTTTATATACGGTATATTTTAACGAAAAAAGTACACTAAATTAACGAACGTTTTATTATCTTTCCAACGAGTACAATAATGCTAAATAAAACAACGGAGAAAAAAATGACTATTTTTTGTGGGGTGTTGTTCATACAGGAAAAAAATACAAAATGTTCAATTAATTCATTAATCATGTTTACGCAAGTCATTAATTATGTTCAAATCAGTAAATATGAATTATATTTTCAACATGTGTTAGCATTTGATTTGTACATTGTTTTAGGTTATGTATTAATATTAGAGTTATACATTATTTAAGGTTAGGCGTTAACATTAATAAAGATATATTGTTAATTGTTTTAAGTTAGGTGCTACCCGAAACTTTTCTGTGTGTAACTATAAAGCGTATAATTCTAAAAATTGATATGTCATATTAGATTTATCAGCCCTAGCTCTGAGACGATTCGGGGTATAATCTATATATATATATATATATATATATATATAATATATATATATATATATATATATATATATATATATAGCAAAGAGATTAATCCTACATGTCATACTCTTATGCAATCTCTCCTTTAAGAAATGTCACATAGGATGTGATGTGGCAACTCTAGACCAATTAAAAAAAGGAATAAATTTGGTTTAACCTAATCAACTAAGACTAGACGGAGTGGGGGCGGGAGAGGGGGCAGGAAGGGCCTGAACACCGCCGCACCTTGGCGTGGAGAGGGGCGGGAGGAAGCCCACTGGCGTGGGGGAGGAGAGTGGCCACGTGGCGGGTTCTTAGTGGGCCAACAAAATTCAAACGGTCAATTTAAAAAAAAAAAATTAAATAACCAACGGCTATATATATCAACGGTCAAAAAAAAATTATAAATTACCCCATTTCACTATAAAACACCCACTTTAACCCAATTTTATACACTTTTCAACCAAATTTTATACACTTTTCATCCAAATTTTATACACTTCCTCAACCAAAAATGAACCCATACAACCGAGGCTTCGACCCGAACAACCCATACGCGTTTGTCCCAAACCCGAATACACCACCGATTCGCTCGATCCCAAACCGTCCACCCATTCCTTCACCTTGTCCCGACTACGCGGGTTATGCAGGTTTCATTAGTGGGCAAATTTATCCGAATTTCCCATTCAATGAATCTCTCGTTCCTTCACAACTTCCTTTAACCCAAACCGTACCCGAAACACAACCCCAAAATGTCGCGGGATCATCTTCGGGTAAAACCCCCCTGCAAGAAGAAGTCACAGGAGGAAGACCCCGGAGGAGAAAGCAATAGCCGTCGCTAACCGCCAACCACTTAAGTGGACACCCGATGAAGAGCTCGCTTTAACGAAAGCGTGGATAAGCGAGTCGGAAAAAGAGCAAGGTATTTCTAATAATTTTTTTAACATGATTTTTATTTGTAAGGTATTGCTAATATATTTTTTTTTTGTAGGAACTAGTCGCCATAAAATCGACTTTTGGAACGACATAAACAACGCGTTCCATGGGTTGATGGGACGAGAGTTCTATCGAGCAAACGATAGTCTCTCGTCCAAGTGGACAGAGATAAACAAGGCAATGAACTCGTTTCAACCGCATTATTATTACGCAAGAAACAATCCAAGAAGCGGTGAAACGGACACCGACAGCCTAACCCGGTCGCTGTTAGCGTTTCGTAACGAAACCGGTCTCGAATTCAAGTTTCTTCATTGTTGGGAAATCGCCAAGAACCACTCAAAATGGGCGTACGTCCCCACTGCAAGCAACTCCGCAAAAAGGTCGAAAACAAATTCGTCAAGAAACCGTCAAACTGATCCTGAAAACGTAGAAGCCGTTAATTTGGATGAAGACGAGTTTGAAGAGGAATTGAGTCGCCCACCCGGTTGAGATAAGTCAAAAAAGAGGGCGCAAAAATCTACTGCCTCGGGTTTGGGTTCTGGATCAACCGGCGCCTATAGCGCTGACTTGCAAGATTTAAATGCCACCATGATTCAGTTCAATACGATTCAAGAAAAAATGCTCGAGGAGAAAAAAAAATTCGCGAAGCGTTTGAAAAAAAGTTGACTATGAAAGAGCGCAAATTGTCTATCAAAGAGCAGCGCGAAAAACGCGATGATATGTGTCACACCCTCAAAATCCACTTGCGGAGATTTACCGCGAGGCGCATGACAAACCAGGATCCAAACCAACGATCACAATAAACAAGTCTAAATTAACATATGCAATTTCAAAAACATAGTTTAAATCTCCAGTTACAGCGGAAGCTTATTCTCAAAACATAATCCAAAAGTAAACCACATTATCTAATGTTTGAAAACCATGCAATCCTAACTAGACGCCGTGCAGACGCGTGCGCCCTAGTTCCATTGTGCTACCTTAGCGACCTGAGAAAACATGTAAAAGTTTACGTCAGCACAAAAATGCTGGTGAGTTTACAGGTTTTGTAATCACAGTACCAAGTTCAACCTGTCCATACTATAACAAATCGAAAACCAAAGTACGCTAGCTAGGCGTATGTTTTGTTACTACTACGATTGGAAAACCATTACTAACTCGCAAACCAGATGTCGTGCCCGAATAGTAAACCTGTTGTTCCTGTTTGAGACAATATGCACTCGCCCGGCCCTCCAAGCCGACGAGCGGGGTTGGTCACTCCCAATAGCGCTATTGACATTTCCCCGTTGTGCTAACCCGCACATTCATGGTTCCCCCGGGACTTCCAAAGATCGTATAGTAAACCATAGAAACCCATAGTATGATAGTAGTTACCAAACATAAGTTTTAACACATGTTTTCTCCCCCGAAAAGTGAAACCAGTTAAAAGAGGGCCCGTAAACTCACCTTAGGTTGCGTTACTTCGATATACGAATAATATCAGCAAGCTATGCTAGCCCCGTAAAGCGGCGACCTAACATATGACAGTTACAAGTACTTAGACTAATAACCCGTAGGTTAGTTAGTCCCTAGATGTCCAGACCATAACCAAGTTCGTTTGAAAACACCGTGACTGTTAAATTAACCCAAAGTACAAGACTCGACATCCCATTGGTGACCCGAGACTCCCCGTGTTATACTTGCATTCACAAACATACAATCATGCAATCACACTTAACATACGTTACAGTCCAACAAGTTATAGCACGTAGTTCAATTATCACATAAATAAGTCCGAACACATGTTACCAAGTTATTAGATATGTTACGGGGTTCCTAGCATTTTCCTAGGTGTCAAATCGGGTCTCGGAATGTCAAAATATACTTACAGCAGCAGTTCAGGCGATTAGGAAAAGTCAACTAGCGATTATGAAAGTCAACAGGGATTTAGGAATGCTAATTTCCTATACTATAGGCAGTTAGGTCATAAGACATGCATTTCAGGTGTCTATAGGCAATTAGGTCATAAGACATGCATTTAACTAGCAATTAGGTCAAAAGACATGCATTTACTAGCAATTAGGTCATAAGACATGCATTTAACTAGCAATTAGGTCATAAGACATGCAATAGAGGTATTTAGCCCCCAATCGCATGTAACATAGGCGATTAGGGAGTCTATTCAGGCGATTGGCCTCCTAATCGCCCCTAACATAGGCGATTAGGGTTGCTAATCGCCAATAGCCCAGCTGTTCCGGTTTTTCGCGCGTTTAACACTCCAAATCAGATCCTGAACGTGTGTAAACATCAAATATCAATCAAACAACTATTCCAAACATGTTTAAATCAAAATCCTTCGTTTAACCTCGTTCTATCAGCCCTACATGCAGCCATGTAATCCAAACACAATACACATAGCATGAAACATTACATTAACATGCATAACCATAACCCTAATGAACAATTACTCAGATTCCATCATCATGCCATCATTATTAATCTTAAACTAACCTAATAACATGTTAATCATCCATCTTGAATCACAAAAACCCTAGCTTTTAATTGAAAACCCACATACATCATGCATGCTATTTAAAATCCAATTAACAATACTTATTAACGATTTTCAGAAAGCTTATTCGTTTTAAAACAGGTCTGGACCGTTAGGGATTTAATAAAAACGTTAGTAAAGATTGCATGGATGAAAATCACACCTTAGATTGTGATAGATTGATGAAATAAGCTTGAAACCTTGTGTTTTGATCCAAAATCACGTTCCAGAGGTTGTGTGTGTGTTGGGGCGGGTTATGGGACGACTAGGGTTGATATTATGAAGTTTAGGAGGTCAAGCATTGTATTTATAGTCGTTTTTAGTCGTCCAGTACGTAACACGCGATTGTGCAGCAGCTATACGCGATTAGGGCTCCTAATCGCATGAAACTTCATGCAATTAGGGCCTAATCGCCCCTAAGGCATGCGATTAGCATGCTAATCGCCTCCAATGTGGCCCAATCGCCTCCCCTATACGCGATTAGCCTCCCCTAATCGCCTATAGGGGTTGGTTCCGTGTATTTTGCGCGTTAAGCCCCGTTTTAACATATGTTAACACGTTTTCACATACCGACAAGTCACATAATGATTGTAAACACATAACACTTGCAAACAAACATATTCACACTCGTTCACCAATTCCCGGGACTCGAGACTTGTATGTTCCCTATGCTCTGACGATTCTACGAATCGTCACCACTTGTACACTTGGTTAAGGACTGACATCTAATGCACCTCTAGACTAACATCCAATGGTCCTCTATACCAAACTGATAGTTCCCGAACCATAACACGACTTAACTAACCCAGTTAAGTATAATATATGCGTGACTCGCTAAGGTAGACTTTCATCTAGACAACGTTGTTAACCAGAATTTGCCGGGTGTCACATCATCCCCACGTTAAAAGAATTTTCGTCCCGAAAATTGCACAAGCACCAAAAGGAATAACAAAAGAAACAGACAAAAGATAGAAACCAAGAGAGAGATTTACCCGAGTTGTCACATCATCCCCACGTTAAAAGGAATCTCGCCCCGAGATTCATTCAGCAGCAGTGGAGACATATCTCGATTCGAACGCTTCCTTAGGAAAGAGATGAGGATACTTAGACTTCATCTGATTCTCCCGTTCCCAAGTGTATTCTGGTCCTCGGTTCGAGTTCCAGCGAACCTTTACAATGCGAATCTTGCTATGACGTAGGCTACGAATCTTGTAATCAAGGATTTCAACAGGTTCCTCCACAATCCGAAGACGATCGTCAACCTTGATCTCTTCCAGTGGAACAATAAGAGACTCGTCAGCCAGACACTTCTTTAAGTTGGACACATGGAAGACGTTATGTACGTTACCGAGCTCCGTCGGTAAATCAAGACGATATGCCACCGGTCCAATCCATTCCAGGATTGTAAATGGACCGACATACCGAGGGTTGAGTTTGCCACGCTTCCCAAAGCGTATGACGCCCTTCCACGGTGAAACTTTCAGAAGTACTTTGTCATCTACTTGGAATTCCAATGGCTTGCGACGTTGATCAGCATAACTCTTTTGCCGATCCCGTGCCGCTGCCAATCGGTTACGAATCTGTACGATCTTTTCCGAAGTTTCGTACACTAGCTCAGGCCCAGTGAGTTGACTCTCACCCACCTCAGCCCAACAAAGAGGAGACCGGCATTTCCGCCCGTACAGTGCCTCGAACGGAGCTGCCTTGATGCTCGTGTGGTAACTGTTGTTGTAAGAGAATTCTACCAACGGTAGGTGAGCTTCCCAACCTTTGCCAAAATCGATCACACATGCCCGCAGCATGTCTTCTAAAGTTTGAATCGTACGTTCACTTTGACCGTCAGTCTGTGGGTGATAAGCTGTACTCATGTCCAGCTGGGTACCCAAAGCTTTGTGCAAAGATTTCCAGAAGTGAGAAGTAAAGTGGGAGTCACGATCCGAAATAATAGAAACCGGCACCCCGTGCTTAGAAACAACTTCCTTCAGATAAAGACGAGCCAAACGATCCATGGTGTCGGTCTCTTTAATAGCGAGAAAATGGGCTGATTTCGTCAATCGGTTAACAATCACCCATATGTTATCATTCCCGCTCGGTGACTTAGGAAGTTGCGTGACAAAATCCATTGTAATCCGTTCCCATTTCCACTCCGGAATTTCAGGTTGTTGCAAGAGACCCGACGGTTTCTGGTATTCCACCTTGACCTTAGCACAGGTCAAACATTTGCTCACGTATGAGGCTATATCCGACCTCATGTTTGGCCACCAGTAAAGCATCTTCAGATCTTGGTACATCTTATCCAAACCAGGATGAATAGAGTACCGGGACTTGTGAGCCTCATCTAGGACAAGCTCCCGAAGTCCCCCGAATAAAGGAACCCATATGCGTTCTGCGAAGTAGTGCAGGCCATCAGGCCTTCGCTCGAGGTGCTTGTCGGCACCGTGCATAGTCTCAGCCTTAAGGTTTTCCTCCTTCAAAGCTTCTAACTGAGCAGAACGGAGTTGGTCAGGTAAAGAGGAATGAATGGTGAGTTGCAACGCCCGAACGCGACGAGGTTTAATTGATTCCTTCCTGCTCAAGGCGTCTGCTACTACATTCGCCTTGCCAGGATGGTACTTAATAGCGCAATCATAGTCATTCAGAAGTTCAATCCAACGGCGTTGTCGTATGTTCAAATGTTGTTGGTCGAAAATATGTTGAAGACTCTTGTGATCGGTGTAGATGGTGCATTTGGTACCGTACAAGTAATGTCTCCAAATTTTCAACGCGAAAACCACTGCACCCAACTCCAAGTCATGGGTGGTGTAGTTCTTCTCGTGCACCTTGAGTTGAGGAGAAGGATACGCAATCACTTTCTCGCGTTGCATCAACACCCAACCGAGACCATGAATAGAAGCATCACAGTAAACAACGAAATCATCAGGGCCTTCAGGTAAGGACAAAATAGGAGCAGAACAAAGTTTAGACTTCAGTTCTTGAAATGGCGACTCTTGTGGTTCACCCCAGTCGAATTTTCTATCCTTCTGAGTAAGAGTGGTGAGGGGTTGAGCGATCTTCGAGAACCCCATAATGAAACGATGATAGTAGCCCGCAAGGCCTAGAAATTGCCGCACCTCAGTTGGCGTCTTTGGTGCTCCCCAGTCCTTGATTGCTTCGATCTTAGCTGGATCGACATGAATTCCTAGTTCATTTACCACATGTCCTAAGAATTGGACTTCGCGTAACCAAAAGTCACACTTTGAGAACTTAGCGTAAAGTTGTTCCCGTCGCAAAAGTTCCAAAACTAACCGCAGGTGTTCCTCGTGTTCGGTCTTGTTCTTGGAGTAAATTAGGATATCATCAATAAACACGATGACAAACTTGTCAAGATATGGTTTGCAAACGCGGTTCATCAAGTCCATGAAAACCGCCGGTGCGTTTGTGAGACCGAAAGGCATGACCAAGAATTCGAAATGGCCATAACGTGTACGAAAGGCAGTCTTTGCAACGTCAGCTTCCCTTACGCGTAACTGGTGATAGCCGGACCTCAAATCAATCTTAGAGTAGTAGCTAGAACCCTGGAGTTGGTCGAATAGATCATCAATACGTGGAAGAGGATAACGGTTCTTGATGGTCACCTTGTTCAATTCTCTGTAATCCACACACAATCGGAAACTCCCATCCTTCTTCTTAACGAACAGAATCGGGGCTCCCCAAGGGGAAGCACTTGGTCTGATGAAACCCTTGTCCAAGAGTTCCTGTAGCTGACTGGACAATTCCTGCATCTCGGGAGGTGCAAGACGGTAGGGGGCCCGAGCAATAGGAGCAGCCCCTGGTACGAGATTAATACCGAACTCAACCTGACGATGGGGAGGAAGACTAGATAAATCATCAGGAAATACATCAGGAAACTCGCGTACAACAGGAATATCGTCGATCTTCTTCTCATCGGTAGAGGAAACAGATAAAAGTGCCAAAACGGCCGAGTAACCCTTTCGAAGATACTTAAGGGCTTTCATGCTGGAGATGAGATTTAGCGGTACACCGCCCTTGATACCGTACATAGAAAGGAATTCTCCATCAGGGAGAGGAATCCGAATAATCTTGTCGTAACAAACAATATCCGCGCGATACAAAGACAACCAATCCATGCCTACCACAACGTCAAAACTACCCAAAGGTACCGGCATAAGGTCGATGGGGAACGACAAACCCGACAACTCTAGTTGACACTCCCGAAGGATACAAGTAGCTTCAATCTTTTTACGGTCAGCCAACTCAATTATATACTTAGCCTCTAATGGTACGGGTACTACATCTAGCAGTCGACTAACTTCCATAGATATAAAACTTTTATCGGCACCAGAATCAAATAAAACGCTAACAGAGCGATTATTGAGAAGGAACGTACCGGTAACTGTGTCAGGATCATGTCTAGCCTGAGCGGCTCCAATGACGAAGGCACGTGCATTCCTGCCACCGCCCCCGTTGTTCCTGTTACCGTTGTTCCCGCCCTGCTTCAGTTTCGGGCAATCCTTCTTGTAATGCCCAGTCTCCCCACAGTTGTAACATCCCTGTCTTCCCGTAGTTCCTTGAGTAGTAGGAGCCGAGTTAGCAGTTGGAGCCTGGGTCGATGGAAGTGTCGCCCGACAGTCTTTAGCAAAATGCCCAAATCGCTGACAGCGATGGCAACGATTACGGTCACAGTCCCCCTGATGATGACGCCCACACTTGTTGCATTTAGGTAATTTCCCCGCATAACCACCCTGTTTGTTACCAGAAGAAGAACCCCCGCTATCGACTGGCACAAATCCTTTCCCCTCATTATCCCATTTACGCTTGTTATTCTCCGGGGCCTTGACAGTCGAACCCTTAGCAGGCAAGATACCCTCATTCACTTTCAAGTTTGTCATCCTGTGAGCTGATCGGACCACCTCTGAGTATGTAGGATGATTTCCCGCAGCCACCAACCCTGCGATCTCTGGTACTAGCCCCGAAATATAGTGTTCGATCCTCCTGTACTCTGGTACATGCAGATCAGGACACAGCACTGCCAACTCATTACGCCTTACCGTATACTTTTCAATCTCGGACCCAGTCATCTTGAGGTTCCACACCTCGTGCTCTAGCTTTTGAACTTCCTCCCTTGGACAGTACTCTCGCTTCAGCATTTGCACAAAATTCTCCCAAGGCATAGCATAAGCCTCCCCAATACCCATGTTCTGGGTGATATTGTTCCACCATGTCAAAGCAACATCCTGGAACAACGCAGCAGCATACTTGACTCGGTCCTCTGGGAGACAGTTGCACATCAGAAACACTGACTCCACCTTTTCCAGCCACCTGAGCAAGCTCACCGCACCCTCAGTGCCAGAGAATTCCTGGGGCTTACAGTCCCGAAACATCTTGTAGGTACACATGGGTGGGGGTGGGTTAACAGGACCACCTGAAATGAAACACATGAGAAACCACGAAGAATGTAAACAAGATTCACTAATGAGGTAAAAGTGGATAAATCAACTTACCACCACCATTGTGCCCTAACTGGAAGGCAGCTTGTAGCAAGTTGTTCAGATCATCCTGTGATAGGTTTACACCTCCACGACCACCACGACCACCGCGACCACCACCACGTCCACCATTGCGACCACCTCCACGTCCTCCTCGTACTCCAGACATGATTCTGACAAAAAGGACGAGAAAATTTAGTTTCGCAGCTAATGGTAACCACTAGCATTTACAAGATCAAAGCTAGATCCAACTCAGGACTATCCATTCAAACCCAGAGCTCACTAGGGCTTTCATGCATTTCGGTTTATGATTTTGTGTGCACCCAAAATGATAAACCGCTCTACATGGTCCTCCAAGTGTTCCCCTAGTTCAAAGTTCAAGTCACCGAACATAGACTCTTAGCTATACACCATATTGCTACGGTAGTTTATGGCAAGTGTTTCTATTGGAGTATGAAAGGGAGATGTCCGAGCCTCGGACAAATCTCAAGAGTACATGATTTGCCCCAATATACCACACTGTCTAGAAAGCAAGTAACCCGACTAAGATAGAACGGATGATGTAACATAGGAAGGTCAGATGATTTAGAGACACCCCGACAAGCCCATACGTAATCCACCATAATATTTAGTACTATGTGATCGTCTAGTGTGTGCGACTCGGCTATAGACTAGACTCTACATGCAGTCCTAGTTCACTATAACCATTGGCTCTGATACCAATCTGTCACACCCTCAAAATCCACTTGCGGAGTTTTACCGCGAGGCGTATGACAAACCAGGATCCAAACCAACGATCACAATAAACAAGTCTAAATTAACATATGCAATTTCAAAAACATAGTTTAAATCTCCAGTTACAGCGGAAGCTTATTCTCAAAACATAATCCAAAAGTAAACCACATTATCTAATGTTTGAAAACCATGCAATCCTAACTAGACGCCGTGCAGACGCGTGCGCCCTAGTTCCATTGTGCTACCTTAGCGACCTGAGAAAACATGTAAAAGTTTACGTCAGCACAAAAATGCTGGTGAGTTTACAGGTTTTGTAATCACAGTACCAAGTTCAACCTGTCCATACTATAACAAATCGAAAACCAAAGTACGCTAGCTAGGCGTATGTTTTGTTACTACTACGATTGGAAAACCATTACTAACTCGCAAACCAGATGTCGTGCCCGAATAGTAAACCTGTTGTTCCTGTTTGAGACAATATGCACTCGCCCGGCCCTCCAAGCCGACGAGCGGGGTTGGTCACTCCCAATAGCGCTATTCACATTTCCCCGTTGTGCTAACCCGCACATTCATGGTTCCCCCCGGGACTTCCAAAGATCGTATAGTAAACCATAGAAACCCATAGTATGACAGTAGTTACCAAACATAAGTTTTAACACATGTTTTCTCCCCCGAAAAGTGAAACCAGTTAAAAGAGGGGCCGTAAACTCACCTTAGGTTGCGTTACTTCGATATACGAATAATATCAGCAAGCTATGCTAGCCCCGTAAAGCGGCGACCTAACATATGACAGTTACAAGTACTTAGACTAATAACCCGTAGGTTAGTTAGTCCCTAGATGTCCAGACCATAACCAAGTTCGTTTGAAAACACCGTGACTATTAAATTAACCCAAAGTACAAGACTCGACATCCCATTGGTGACCCAAGACTCCTGTGTTATACTTGCATTCACAAACATACAATCATGCAATCATACTTAACATACGTTACAGTCCAACAAGTTATAGAACGTAGTTCAATTATCACATAAATAAGTCCGAACACATGTTACCAAGTTATTAGATATGTTACGGGGTTCCTAGCATGTTCCTAGGTGTCAAATCGGGTCTCGGAATGTCAAAATATACTTACAGCAGCAGTTCAGGCGATTAGGAAAAGTCAACTAGCGATTATGAAAGTCAACAGGCATTTAGGAATGCTAATTGCCTATACTATAGGCAATTAGGTCATAAGACATGCATTTCAGGAGTCTATTGGCAATTAGGTCATAAGACATGCATTTAACTAGCAATTAGGTCATAAGACATGCATTTACTAGCAATTAGGTCATAAGACATGCATTTAACTAGCAATTAGGTCATAAGACATGCAATAGAGGTATTTAGCCCCCAATCGCAGGTAACATAGGCGATTAGGGAGTCTATTCAGGCGATTGGCCTCCTAATCGCCCCTAACATAGGCGATTAGGGTTGCTAATCGTCAATAGCCCAGCTGTTCCGGTTTTTCGCGCGTTTAACAATCCAAATCAGATCCTGAACGTGTGTAAACATCAAATATCAATCAAACAACTATTCCAAACATGTTTAAATCAAAATCCTTCGTTTAACCTCGTTCTATCAGCCCTGCATGCAACCATGTAATCCAAACACAATACACATAGCATGAAACATTACATTAACATGCATAACCATAACCCTAATGAACAATTACTCAGATTCCATCATCATGCCATCATTATTAATCTGAAACTAACCTAATAACATGTTAATCATCCATCTTGAATCACAAAAACCCTAGCTTTTAATTGAAAACCCACATACATCATGCATGCTATTTAAAATCCAATTAACAATACTTATTAACGATTTTCAGAAAGCTTATTCGTTTTAAAACAGGTCTGGACCGTTAGGGATTTAATAAAAACGTTAGTAAAGATTGCATGGATGAAAATCACACCTTAGATTGTGAAAGATTGATGAAATAAGCTTGAAACCTTGTGTTTTGATCCAAAATCACGTTCCAGAGGTTGTGTGTGTGTTGGGGCGGGTTATGGGACGACTAGGGTTGATATTATGAAGTTTAGGAGGTCAAGCATTGTATTTATAGTCGTTTTTAGTCGTCCAGTACGTAACACGCGATTGTGCAGCAGCTATACGCGATTAGGGCTCCTAATCGCATGAAACTTCATGCAATTAGGGCCTAATCGCCCCTAAGGCATGCGATTAGCATGCTAATCGCCTCCAATAAGGCCCAATCGCCTCCCCTATAGGCGATTAGCCTCCCCTAATCGCCTATAGGGGTTGGTTCCGTGTATTTTGCGCGTTAAACCCCGTTTTAACATATGTTAACACGTTTTCACATACCGACAAGTCACATAATGATTGTAAACACATAACACTTGCAAACAAACATATTCACACTCGTTCACCAATTCCCGGGACTCGAGACTTGTATGTTCCCTATGCTCTGACGATTCTACGAATCGTCACCACTTGTACACTTGGTTAAGGACTGACATATAATGCACCTCTAGACTAACATCCAATGGTCCTCTATACTAAACTGATAGTTCCCGAACCATAACACGACTTAACTAACCCAGTTAAGTATAATATACGCGTAACTCGCTAAGGTAGACTTTCATCTAGACAACGTTGTTAACCAGAATTTGTCGGGTGTCACAATATGAAATTTCTCGCCATGAACACCGAGCATCTTCAAGGGCCCGAGTTAGAGATGACGCTTCAAATGAAGCGTGATATTATGGAAAAATATAATATCAACTGATTTGTTAGTCTTTAATTTTTTTCAGTTTTTTTTGTATTTTTTTTAATTTTCTAGGTTTTGTTTTTATATTTTTCTAGGTTTTTATTAATTAAAAATATTTATTATTATTATTGTTTTATATATCAAAGTTAAAAAAAAAAACAAAATGCCACGTGTCACTTTCCCCCACCTCTTCCCACCTTCCACTCCCCACAATTATTTCCCCCCCCCACAAGGGGCCCACAAGTGCCACATTGCGCTTCATCCCCCTCTTTCCCCCCCACCACTCCTTATAGTCTAAATGTAAATACAAAACCTTTATTATTTTCTCTCTCATGTTTTCTCCCATAAATTTTAAACGTTAATATCTTTTATATACGAGATTTTTTAAATAAAAAAAAATTACACCAAATTAACGAGCGTTTTATTATCTTTCTAAAGAGTACCATAGTGCTATATAAAAAAACGGAGAAAAAATCAACTATTTTTTGTAACCCGACAGGTATTGTGTCAGGTTTAGGATTAGTTTAAAAAAAATTGTGGGTTTGGGAACCCGACAGATATTGTGTCAGGTTTAGGATTAGTTTAAAAAAAATGTGGGTTTGGGTCGGACCTTGGATTAGATGATACCCATGAATTTTTTAAAATAATAATATGATAATTTATGACAAACATTTGTTTAAAATTGTAGATGCATAAGTGCGACTAGAGCTTTGGATTGTAAAACACATTTTGGTTTGTTAATGTCGAAGGTGCAAAGGAGTGAGTTAAATGGTGCGAAGGAGGATATAAAGGTGCGAAGGAAGAAGTTTATACGAATGAAGACTTAGATTATGAAGAACTTGGTTCGACCAGTCAATGTGGGCGAACCTGCACATTCGCATGGATGATTTGGGCGAATGTGCAGGCCTATAAATAGGTTAAGTTCATTTTTGAATGTAACTTTGATGATTATTATTCCCTCCTCTTTCTGAAAACTCTTTCTAGATTTTGTTAAACTTGTTTTACATTTAAACCTTGATTGTAATCATTATTCTAAGTGTAATAAAGTGTTTTATGAATGAAATTGATTGAAAATGATGATCTGCGTGTTTGAATCTGTTTGATTATTACTTTGTGATAGTTTTAGGGTTTCCGCACCTGAAACTAACTTGTTTGATCAATCTTTGTTTGTTTTCGATCCTAATACGCACATACAAAGTGGTATCAGAGCCATTTCGGATCAAACAACCACAAATTAATAATCTCTCAGCTGATTTGGACCCAATTTTGGTCAAAAAGTTTCTGTTTTCAATAAACAAACTGATGTGATAAGATTTTGATCGATTACACCTTGATTTCGAGTTTAAATTGGATAATTCTCTTTATTAAAGTTGTTCCAAATCAAATCCGATTCAAAACCTGATCAAGATCATCAAAATCCATCAACATTTGAAAAACATGATCAAAATTAACTGATTTTCAAAGAATAACCGTTTTTGAAATCACAGGGGTCGAACGAGAGAGTTTGGTCGAAAGAGGAATTTCTTTGGGTCGAAAGAGTGTGTTTTTGTACGAAGGAGGTGTTTTTGTGGTCGAAGGAAGACTTTGATTACTTATTTTTCACATTCGTACCATTGTTTCACCTTCGCATAATCGAACGGTCGAAGGAGTTGATAAACGGTCGAAAGAGAGTTCTAAGTGGTCGAAGGAGTTTTTGTTGATTAGCTTTCATTAGTATCAATTATAAACGGGCGAAAGAGAACTTTATTTCTCCTTCGCACGTTCGTATATACGAAGGAACATCCTGTTTTGAAAATTTTTAATCTTTTCGTGTTTGATTGTTTGCAGGACAAGATGTGGAACTTTCCAACAACGCCTAGACCTACTCAAGCACCACAACAGCAGACAACACAAGACCCATGGTCCATTGCAGCTCAAAAGACTAGTCAACCATCACAGCCGATCAATTATATGGCTATGACTAGTTCGGCACCACAACAAGTTGTTCAATCAATACCACAACCGATTGACAACTATTGGGGAGTCGCAGCAGCAGCAGTCCATTCCCAGACGACCAACGCTATTTCTACTCTCATTCATGACCTATCTTCTGGAAGCGGCAATCGTCCACCGAAGTTAATGGACATGAAGGAGTATAACACTTGGAAGACGAAGTTTAAGATTCACGTTGAGGGACAAGGACTTGAAGGTGCCGAGGCATGGCAAATGATTGTGAAGGGTTACGTTGCTCCTATTCTGGAGAATACTGGAGAACCAATTCCTTTGGAGAATTTGGCGGATGACGAGAAGAAAAGGTTTGCTATAGAGAAGAAAGCATTTTCTCAGCTATCTCAGGCGATCAACACTGATCTATTACATCAGTTTGGATCGTGTACTACATCCAAACAACTTTGGGATATGCTGAGAAATCGACATGATGGAAATGAGAAGACCAGGAAGCTTAGGATGGAGGAGCGTCGAAAGGAGTTTGAAAACTTCAGTTATATGGGTAATGAAACCCTAAAAGAGTTGGTTCCAAGGTACTGCCATTTGCTCACTGAATTGTCGAGCTATGAGATCAGCATTCCAATGTCGGAATTAGTTGATAAATTTGCTGATGCATTACCACCCTATTGGAACCAACACATCGAAGTGTTAAAGGAGAAGGATGCTTACCAGTATTGGACCATTAATGAGTTCATCCAAAAGCTGGAAAAACAAAGAGATGGAGGAAAAGAGAAAAGCTAAGAGAGCTCAGATTCCACAGAATCCTGATCTATATGTGAGTGGAACATCTAACTCTCTTTCTGCTTCAAGCACCACATCTACTGTTGCACCTCACATAGCATGTGTGTCTAACATTGTTGAACCAACAAAAGCACCCATTAACTACCTTGCTCAAACTTCATCCTACACACCATCATACACACAACAACCATATCAAACACAAAACTTTATTCCACCATTTTCACCATTACAACAAGCCGCATGCTATACATCAAGTCAACAGCAACAACAACAACAATATCTTCCTCAAGTGAACCAGATGCAGATTACTCAAGCACAATCAAGTCAAAATCCGATTGTGTTAGAGACATCAAACCTTAACAATGTGACTGTTGAAATTGCTCAACAGCATGTTGCTCTAGTATCTGCCATGGTCGCTTCTTACAACGGTTTGGTAGCAAGTCAAATTGGTAACAATAATCTTACCAATGAGGACTATGCTCAAATCGATAAAGAGGAAATGGAGTTGATGGACATTCAGTGGGCTTTTGCAAGCATTATGAGGAGAGCCACTGATTTCATTCAGAAGACTGGCAGGACTAATCTCTCAACCTCTCCCAATACCACATACGGATTCAACAAAGCAAAGGTTACTTGCTTTAACTGTGGTGAAAAGGGACATTTTAAAAGGGAGTGCACACAACCAGCACAACAAGGTAACAGAAATCCTTTCAATTCTTCATACCAAAACCGACAAAACCAAAACCAGAATCAAGTGTCTTACAACAGTCCAAACATATCAAGTTTTCAACCACAAAATCAAAACACTTATCAGAACCGTCAACAAAACAACAACACCAGACAATCCACAACTCAAAACCAACCTCAACAAAACCCAAACCGAACTATTGTTCCTATCTCTACACCTAACACACAAAACCAAAACCAAACTGATACTCAAAACCAAGCACTTGTTATCCAAAAGGATGAAGGTTTTGACTGGACTGGTGTCGGAGTTGAAGATTGAAGAAGAGGTTGTGATTGAAAAGGTGTCGGAGTTGAAGATTGAAGAAGAGGTTGTGGCACAGCAGATGAGGTTGGATGAGAATGAGGAAGTTGAAGAAGAGGTTGTGATTGAAAAGGTGTCGGAGTTGAAGATTGAAGAAGTGAATGATGATGTGATGGCTGAAGGTGAAGACAAGAGATCGGGGATGATTCTTGATTCTGTCACCGATGTTGGAGATCAATATGACTCAGCTTACTCGGATATGGAGAGCGAATCTGACTCAGAGACTAGTGTGAATACACTATATGATGATATTGACTAATTGCTAGCTGAAGCTGACTTCCTGATGACTCGCAAGTCATGTATGGTGGATGATGCATGCACCAAAATTGACTACTCCAAATTCTTTGCAGGAAAGGAAGCTCACTTTGCTCTAATGGCCATGACAGAACCTCCTAAGCCGGTAAGTTCTGAAACTCAATCTTGTGTTAAATGCGACAAATGTGCTGATTTTGAAAAACTGACTGATGAAAACAAGCTTCTCAAGGTTCAACTTGAGAGTGCAAAACTCAATTGTCAGATTTATCAAAAGGACTTAAAAGATTTCAACAAAGTTCTTGATGGTTATAAAAAGGATGTGTCTGAATTGAAAAAGACATTATCTATTAAACAACTTGCCATTAATAATTACATTAATGAAATGGAAAACACTAAATTGGAAATGGCAACCATCAAGTGCTTTGCGGAAAAAGTTAACAAGAAATTAGAAAGTTACAAGCACATAGCATACGTAGTTGATCATATCATTGAAGAACCCTCCCAGACGAATAGTGCAAACTATAAGTCAGTTCCATCTCCGGTATTGTTTGAGAATCACACTTTACATGCAATACCACCGAGACTTTAATTCATCCTGATTCCACACCAGAAAATGAGCCTAACACTTCCAGTGTAGGGGATCCATATTCTGATGTGAGACCAGTACTGGGAAATAGTGAGGGTGTGGTCGCTACTGATGATTCAGATGAAGAAGATGAGTCATCTGAGACGGTTGAAAGTGATAGTGATATTCCTGATGAAAATCATATAATCACTACTGAGCCAGTCTCACCGTCTCAGATCATTCATCCAATGGCAAATGCTCATCGCAAAACTGAGGGTAAGAAAAATGATAAGTTTGTTGGTAAAACTTTTGAAAAGAAAGAGGTTAAGAAGGTTGAGAAAAACGTGATAAAACCGGTTGAAAAGAAAGTTGAAATTAAAATTGAGAAAAATGTGGTAAAACCGGTTGAGAAGAAAAATGAATTAAAATCTGAGAAAAACAATGATGTGAGCAATGAAGTGTGTGATAAACCTGTTAAAATCTTCTATCGGATGCAAGGCTCCGATAAGATTTTATCAGATGATGAGTTTCCGATTAAATTTGTCAATTCTACAAAAATCGAAAAGATCTGGCAGGAAAGTACGATTTGGTTCCCGAAATTTGAAAGGACCAACGACATTCCTCAAGAGATTTTAGACAAAATTTATTCGGAAAAAGAAGCAAAGGTCAATGTCACATAGTTTGTTTTGCCTGTTCATAAAGAAAATAGGTTTATTGAACCGACTTACTCGAAGGACCTAGCTCCTGAGAGTTTAAGGAAACAATGCATGGTCGATCGATATCCCATTGCTAGTTTTTCCAAGTCACCGATCAAGGAAAACTACGAGGAATACCGTGCGTGTTATAAGTGCGGGGAACGGGGACATTTACTTGCCACCTGCCCGTACGTACGACACAAAAGGCACGAGGTGGAGATGAGGCAATATCATGAGTATCCGGTTGACAACTATGGCTATCAGCAGAGACGGAATTTTCCCCAAAAAGAATTTTATCATAATCAAAATAATTTTTACAACAAGGGGGAAAATCGTCCGATGACGTATGATAAGCGCAACCGGATGAACACTGATAAATCTGGTAAGAAATCTCAGATGAACTCAACTGCTGATACCAAAAAGATCACTCCTAAATCTAATGGTAAACAAGCAGTTGGACCTGTCTCTGTTAAATCTGAGAAGGTAACCAAGAAGGTTGTTTTTAAAGATGAAGTAAAGAAACCGACTGAGACCTCAAAATCTCAGATTCGGATCTTGAAACGATCTGAGCAATCTTGGTCATCTAAGGAATCTGAAGGAGCCTCTACTTCACAGAGTGAGAAGAATGAGAAAGAGAAAGTTGTTAGTGAGAAGAAAGGGGTTGAAGTAACCCAAGTTGTTTGTGATTCAAAAGATTCTTTGAAACAACCTGTTCAAAGACCCAAGACCAAACAGGCTTGGGTCCCCGAAAGAACTAATTGATCTACTTTAAATGTGCAGGGAGCTCCAGCTGGCCCTGTTAGCAGCCTATGGATTATTGACAGTGGAGCTTCTAGTCACATGACAGGGGACCTCGCGCTACTCTTTGACATCTAAAATATTAACGGAGGTTATGTGGCATTTGCTGGAAATAAGGGAGGCTACATTACTATGGAGGGAAGTGTAACCAATGGGGTCATAACATTTGAGCGGATTTCTTATGTGAAACAAATAGACTATAATTTGCTCAGTGTTAGTCAGATTTGTGATAAACAATTTTCAGTGTATTTTGATGACAAATCCTGTTATATCTTGAAACCTGGGTTTGAGTTACCAAAAGAGTGGGTGATGCTGAACGCACCAAGAGTTAACAACTTGTATATTCTCGACATGTCTAAAGCAATGACCACCCATGGCCAAGTCACGTGTTTCCTCTCCAAGGCTAAAGAAAAAGAATCCATTATGTGGCATAGGAGAATGGGACACATCCATTTGAGAAAGATGAATCAGCTTGTGAAGAATGAACTTGTCACGGGAGTTAATGTCAAACACTTCCATCTGAATGACAAGTGTATCAGTTGCAAGAAGGGCAAGCAGCACAAACAATCCCATAGACCAAAGAAAGTTAATTCTGTTGAGCTGCCACTTGAACGTTTGCATATGGATTTATTCGGTCCAGTCAGACGTAAAAGTCATGCCAGAGAATTATATTGTCTTGTGGTGACTGATGACTATTCAAGATTTTCATGGGTAATGTGTTTGCATCAGAAAAGCGACACTTTTGACAATTTGAAGGTTCTGTTTACACGTCTGGAGAATTTATATGGTCTGAAGATCAAAAGAATCCGGAGTGATAATGGGACGGAGTTTAAAAATGCTCAGATGGAGGATCTTTGTGCAAACAAAGGAATTCATCATGAATATAGCGCTCCGTATACACCCCAGCAGAACGGTGTCGCAGAGAGAAAGAACAAGACTCTTATAGAGACGGCGAGAACTATGCTTGCGGATTCAAATCTTCAAGTCATGTTCTAGAACGAAGCTATTTACGCGGCATGTTATACTCTTAACCGTGTTTTGACAGTGAAGAAGTTTGGCAAGACTTCTTATGAGCTGTTGAACCGACGTAAGCCGAATCTGGAGTATCTAGAACCATTTGGTGCCCCATGTACAATGCTGAATTCTTCGGAAAAGTTTGCACCAAAGGCTGAAGAAGGTTATTTTGTTGGATATTCAACCCCATTAAAATGGGTATTTAACAAAAGAACTAGAAAAGTCGAGGAGTGGGCTAATGTCGAAGTTCAAAGATATACACAAAATGTACAGGGTGGAGGACCAGATTGGATGTTTGATTACAAAGATTTCTTTGAATCATTCAATCTAGATAGCATGGTTGAAGAAGCTGTACTTCGATTATACTACGAGGTCGAAAACGCCGTAACTTCACCGTTAGTGCGTCCGATCACGGTAAACCCCCAAGCAGCTTCTAATGATGCCACTGCTCCTGTATTGGAAGAAGAGGTGTTTCAAGAAGCTTCTACATCGCTTAATTCATCCGAATCAGAATACGAAGACGATGATGCAACAAGTGAAGCTATTCTGGACAACGCTACAGTGACACCACCAGTGAACCCATCTACTACTGATGCTTCAACATCGAATGTGGGTAATGATCTGGCTTCTACAGAGAATTTGACAACGTAGACGGGAGTACAAGTACCGGATTATCCGGAATCTCGGATACATCGGATACACCCGCTTGAACAACTTATTGGTGATCCTGGTAGCAGTGTGATGACAAGAGGGCAGCTGAAGAATGATCAAGCACCAGAAAACATTGGCAATCTTGCTTTATATGCCAAAATTCAGAAATCTGGTTTTCAGAATGACTGGTCATTTGCTTGTTATGTTTCGCAGGTTGAGCCGCGGACATACAAGGATGCTCTTTTGGATGACGCCTGGGTGGAAGCAATGCAGGAGGAGTTATTACAATTCCAGAAACTTGGTGTATGGACCCTAACAGATTTGGCCCCTGGTAGAAAGAAAATTGGTACCAAATGGGTGTTCAAGTGCAAGAAGGATGACAGAGGAGTCATAGTACGAAACAAAGCTCGTTTGGTCGTTCAAGGTTTTCATCAGGTTGAAGGAATCGATTACAATGAAATCTATGCACCGGTTGTTAACCAGAATTTGTTAACCAGAATTTGGTATAATATACGCGTGACTCGCTAAGGTAGACTTTCATCTAGACAACGTTGTTAACCAGAATTTGTCGGGTGTCACAATATGAAATTTCTCGCCATGAACACCGAGCATCTTCAAGGGCCCGAGTTAGAGATGACGCTTCAAATGAAGCGTGATATTATGGAAAAATATAATATCAACTGATTTGTTAGTCTTTAATTTTTTTCAGTTTTTTTTGTATTTTTTTTAATTTTCTAGGTTTTGTTTTTATATTTTTCTAGGTTTTTATTAATTAAAAATATTTATTATTATTATTGTTTTATATATCAAAGTTAAAAAAAAACAAAATGCCACGTGTCACTTTCCCCCACCTCTTCCCACCTTCCACTCCCCACAATTATTTCCCCCCCCACAAGGGGCCCACAAGTGCCACATTGCGCTTCATCCCCCTCTTTCCCCCCCACCACTCCTTATAGTCTAAATGTAAATACAAAACCTTTATTATTTTCTCTCTCATGTTTTCTCCCATAAATTTTAAACGTTAATATCTTTTATATACGAGATTTTTTAAATAAAAAAAAATTACACCAAATTAACGAGCGTTTTATTATCTTTCTAAAGAGTACCATAGTGCTATATAAAAAAACGGAGAAAAAATCAACTATTTTTTGTAACCCGACAGGTATTGTGTCAGGTTTAGGATTAGTTTAAAAAAAATTGTGGGTTTGGGAACCCGACAGATATTGTGTCAGGTTTAGGATTAGTTTAAAAAAAATGTGGGTTTGGGTCGGACCTTGGATTAGATGATACCCATGAATTTTTTAAAATAATAATATGATAATTTATGACAAACATTTGTTTAAAATTGTAGATGCATAAGTGCGACTAGAGCTTTGGATTGTAAAACACATTTTGGTTTGTTAATGTCGAAGGTGCAAAGGAGTGAGTTAAATGGTGCGAAGGAGGATATAAAGGTGCGAAGGAAGAAGTTTATACGAATGAAGACTTAGATTATGAAGAACTTGGTTCGACCAGTCAATGTGGGCGAACCTGCACATTCGCATGGATGATTTGGGCGAATGTGCAGGCCTATAAATAGGTTAAGTTCATTTTTGAATGTAACTTTGATGATTATTATTCCCTCCTCTTTCTGAAAACTCTTTCTAGATTTTGTTAAACTTGTTTTACATTTAAACCTTGATTGTAATCATTATTCTAAGTGTAATAAAGTGTTTTATGAATGAAATTGATTGAAAATGATGATCTGCGTGTTTGAATCTGTTTGATTATTACTTTGTGATAGTTTTAGGGTTTCCGCACCTGAAACTAACTTGTTTGATCAATCTTTGTTTGTTTTCGATCCTAATACGCACATACAAAGTGGTATCAGAGCCATTTCGGATCAAACAACCACAAATTAATAATCTCTCAGCTGATTTGGACCCAATTTTGGTCAAAAAGTTTCTGTTTTCAATAAACAAACTGATGTGATAAGATTTTGATCGATTACACCTTGATTTCGAGTTTAAATTGGATAATTCTCTTTATTAAAGTTGTTCCAAATCAAATCCGATTCAAAACCTGATCAAGATCATCAAAATCCATCAACATTTGAAAAACATGATCAAAATTAACTGATTTTCAAAGAATAACCGTTTTTGAAATCACAGGGGTCGAACGAGAGAGTTTGGTCGAAAGAGGAATTTCTTTGGGTCGAAAGAGTGTGTTTTTGTACGAAGGAGGTGTTTTTGTGGTCGAAGGAAGACTTTGATTACTTATTTTTCACATTCGTACCATTGTTTCACCTTCGCATAATCGAACGGTCGAAGGAGTTGATAAACGGTCGAAAGAGAGTTCTAAGTGGTCGAAGGAGTTTTTGTTGATTAGCTTTCATTAGTATCAATTATAAACGGGCGAAAGAGAACTTTATTTCTCCTTCGCACGTTCGTATATACGAAGGAACATCCTGTTTTGAAAATTTTTAATCTTTTCGTGTTTGATTGTTTGCAGGACAAGATGTGGAACTTTCCAACAACGCCTAGACCTACTCAAGCACCACAACAGCAGACAACACAAGACCCATGGTCCATTGCAGCTCAAAAGACTAGTCAACCATCACAGCCGATCAATTATATGGCTATGACTAGTTCGGCACCACAACAAGTTGTTCAATCAATACCACAACCGATTGACAACTATTGGGGAGTCGCAGCAGCAGCAGTCCATTCCCAGACGACCAACGCTATTTCTACTCTCATTCATGACCTATCTTCTGGAAGCGGCAATCGTCCACCGAAGTTAATGGACATGAAGGAGTATAACACTTGGAAGACGAAGTTTAAGATTCACGTTGAGGGACAAGGACTTGAAGGTGCCGAGGCATGGCAAATGATTGTGAAGGGTTACGTTGCTCCTATTCTGGAGAATACTGGAGAACCAATTCCTTTGGAGAATTTGGCGGATGACGAGAAGAAAAGGTTTGCTATAGAGAAGAAAGCATTTTCTCAGCTATCTCAGGCGATCAACACTGATCTATTACATCAGTTTGGATCGTGTACTACATCCAAACAACTTTGGGATATGCTGAGAAATCGACATGATGGAAATGAGAAGACCAGGAAGCTTAGGATGGAGGAGCGTCGAAAGGAGTTTGAAAACTTCAGTTATATGGGTAATGAAACCCTAAAAGAGTTGGTTCCAAGGTACTGCCATTTGCTCACTGAATTGTCGAGCTATGAGATCAGCATTCCAATGTCGGAATTAGTTGATAAATTTGCTGATGCATTACCACCCTATTGGAACCAACACATCGAAGTGTTAAAGGAGAAGGATGCTTACCAGTATTGGACCATTAATGAGTTCATCCAAAAGCTGGAAAACAAAGAGATGGAGGAAAAGAGAAAAGCTAAGAGAGCTCAGATTCCACAGAATCCTGATCTATATGTGAGTGGAACATCTAACTCTCTTTCTGCTTCAAGCACCACATCTACTGTTGCACCTCACATAGCATGTGTGTCTAACATTGTTGAACCAACAAAAGCACCCATTAACTACCTTGCTCAAACTTCATCCTACACACCATCATACACACAACAACCATATCAAACACAAAACTTTATTCCACCATTTTCACCATTACAACAAGCCGCATGCTATACATCAAGTCAACAGCAACAACAACAACAATATCTTCCTCAAGTGAACCAGATGCAGATTACTCAAGCACAATCAAGTCAAAATCCGATTGTGTTAGAGACATCAAACCTTAACAATGTGACTGTTGAAATTGCTCAACAGCATGTTGCTCTAGTATCTGCCATGGTCGCTTCTTACAACGGTTTGGTAGCAAGTCAAATTGGTAACAATAATCTTACCAATGAGGACTATGCTCAAATCGATAAAGAGGAAATGGAGTTGATGGACATTCAGTGGGCTTTTGCAAGCATTATGAGGAGAGCCACTGATTTCATTCAGAAGACTGGCAGGACTAATCTCTCAACCTCTCCCAATACCACATACGGATTCAACAAAGCAAAGGTTACTTGCTTTAACTGTGGTGAAAAGGGACATTTTAAAAGGGAGTGCACACAACCAGCACAACAAGGTAACAGAAATCCTTTCAATTCTTCATACCAAAACCGACAAAACCAAAACCAGAATCAAGTGTCTTACAACAGTCCAAACATATCAAGTTTTCAACCCCAAAATCAAAACACTTATCAGAACCGTCAACAAAACAACAACACCAGACAATCCACAACTCAAAACCAACCTCAACAAAACCCAAACCGAACTATTGTTCCTATCTCTACACCTAACACACAAAACCAAAACCAAACTGATACTCAAAACCAAGCACTTGTTATCCAAAAGGATGAAGGTTTTGACTGGACTGGTATGCAATTGGGGGTGGAGGAAATCACTGCTGGGAATGTTGCGTGTGTGGCACAGCAGATGAGGTTGGATGAGAATGAGGAAGTTGAAGAAGAGGTTGTGATTGAAAAGGTGTCGGAGTTGAAGATTGAAGAAGTGAATGATGATGTGATGGCTGAAGGTGAAGACAAGAGATCGGGGATGATTCTTGATTCTGTCACCGATGTTGGAGATCAATATGACTCAGCTTACTCGGATATGGAGAGCGAATCTGACTCAGAGACTAGTGTGAATACACTATATGATGATATTGACTAATTGCTAGCTGAAGCTGACTTCCTGATGACTCGCAAGTCATGTATGGTGGATGATGCATGCACCAAAATTGACTACTCCAAATTCTTTGCAGGAAAGGAAGCTCACTTTGCTCTAATGGCCATGACAGAACCTCCTAAGCCGGTAAGTTCTGAAACTCAATCTTGTGTTAAATGCGACAAATGTGCTGATTTTGAAAAACTGACTGATGAAAACAAGCTTCTCAAGGTTCAACTTGAGAGTGCAAAACTCAATTGTCAGATTTATCAAAAGGACTTAAAAGATTTCAACAAAGTTCTTGATGGTTATAAAAAGGATGTGTCTGAATTGAAAAAGACATTATCTATTAAACAACTTGCCATTAATAATTACATTAATGAAATGGAAAACACTAAATTGGAAATGGCAACCATCAAGTGCTTTGCGGAAAAAGTTAACAAGAAATTAGAAAGTTACAAGCACATAGCATACGTAGTTGATCATATCATTGAAGAACCCTCCCAGACGAATAGTGCAAACTATAAGTCAGTTCCATCTCCGGTATTGTTTGAGAATCACACTTTACATGCAATACCACCGGAGACTTTAATTCATCCTGATTCCACACCAGAAAATGAGCCTAACACTTCCAGTGTAGGGGATCCATATTCTGATGTGAGACCAGTACTGGGAAATAGTGAGGGTGTGGTCGCTACTGATGATTCAGATGAAGAAGATGAGTCATCTGAGACGGTTGAAAGTGATAGTGATATTCCTGATGAAAATCATATAATCACTACTGAGCCAGTCTCACCGTCTCAGATCATTCATCCAATGGCAAATGCTCATCGCAAAACTGAGGGTAAGAAAAATGATAAGTTTGTTGGTAAAACTTTTGAAAAGAAAGAGGTTAAGAAGGTTGAGAAAAACGTGATAAAACCGGTTGAAAAGAAAGTTGAAATTAAAATTGAGAAAAATGTGGTAAAACCGGTTGAGAAGAAAAATGAATTAAAATCTGAGAAAAACAATGATGTGAGCAATGAAGTGTGTGATAAACCTGTTAAAATCTTCTATCGGATGCAAGGCTCCGATAAGATTTTATCAGATGATGAGTTTCCGATTAAATTTGTCAATTCTACAAAAATCGAAAAGATCTGGCAGGAAAGTACGATTTGGTTCCCGAAATTTGAAAGGACCAACGACATTCCTCAAGAGATTTTAGACAAAATTTATTCGGAAAAAGAAGCAAAGGTCAATGTCACATAGTTTGTTTTGCCTGTTCATAAAGAAAATAGGTTTATTGAACCGACTTACTCGAAGGACCTAGCTCCTGAGAGTTTAAGGAAACAATGCATGGTCGATCGATATCCCATTGCTAGTTTTTCCAAGTCACCGATCAAGGAAAACTACGAGGAATACCGTGCGTGTTATAAGTGCGGGGAACGGGGACATTTACTTGCCACCTGCCCGTACGTACGACACAAAAGGCACGAGGTGGAGATGAGGCAATATCATGAGTATCCGGTTGACAACTATGGCTATCAGCAGAGACGGAATTTTCCCCAAAAAGAATTTTATCATAATCAAAATAATTTTTACAACAAGGGGGAAAATCGTCCGATGACGTATGATAAGCGCAACCGGATGAACACTGATAAATCTGGTAAGAAATCTCAGATGAACTCAACTGCTGATACCAAAAAGATCACTCCTAAATCTAATGGTAAACAAGCAGTTGGACCTGTCTCTGTTAAATCTGAGAAGGTAACCAAGAAGGTTGTTTTTAAAGATGAAGTAAAGAAACCGACTGAGACCTCAAAATCTCAGATTCGGATCTTGAAACGATCTGAGCAATCTTGGTCATCTAAGGAATCTGAAGGAGCCTCTACTTCACAGAGTGAGAAGAATGAGAAAGAGAAAGTTGTTAGTGAGAAGAAAGGGGTTGAAGTAACCCAAGTTGTTTGTGATTCAAAAGATTCTTTGAAACAACCTGTTCAAAGACCCAAGACCAAACAGGCTTGGGTCCCCCGAAAGAACTAATTGATCTACTTTAAATGTGCAGGGAGCTCCAGCTGGCCCTGTTAGCAGCCTATGGATTGTTGACAGTGGAGCTTCTAGTCACATGACAGGGGACCTCGCGCTACTCTTTGACATCTAAAATATTAACGGAGGTTATGTGGCATTTGCTGGAAATAAGGGAGGCTACATTACTATGGAGGGAAGTGTAACCAATGGGGTCGTAACATTTGAGCGGATTTCTTATGTGAAACAAATAGACTATAATTTGCTCAGTGTTAGTCAGATTTGTGATAAACAATTTTCAGTGTATTTTGATGACAAATCCTGTTATATCTTGAAACCTGGGTTTGAGTTACCAAAAGAGTGGGTGATGCTGAAGGCACCAAGAGTTAACAACTTGTATATTCTCGACATGTCTAAAGCAATGACCACCCATGGCCAAGTCACGTGTTTCCTCTCCAAGGCTAAAGAAAAAGAATCCATTATGTGGCATAGGAGAATGGGACACATCCATTTGAGAAAGATGAATCAGCTTGTGAAGAATGAACTTGTCACGGGAGTTAATGTCAAACACTTCCATCTGAATGACAAGTGTATCAGTTGCAAGAAGGGCAAGCAGCACAAACAATCCCATAGACCAAAGAAAGTTAATTCTGTTGAGCTGCCACTTGAACGTTTGCATATGGATTTATTCGGTCCAGTCAGACGTAAAAGTCATGCCAGAGAATTATATTGTCTTGTGGTGACTGATGACTATTCAAGATTTTCATGGGTAATGTGTTTGCATCAGAAAAGCGACACTTTTGACAATTTGAAGGTTCTGTTTACACGTCTGGAGAATTTATATGGTCTGAAGATCAAAAGAATCCGGAGTGATAATGGGACGGAGTTTAAAAATGCTCAGATGGAGGATCTTTGTGCAAACAAAGGAATTCATCATGAATATAGCGCTCCGTATACACCCCAGCAGAACGGTGTCGCAGAGAGAAAGAACAAGACTCTTATAGAGACGGCGAGAACTATGCTTGCGGATTCAAATCTTCAAGTCATGTTCTAGAACGAAGCTATTTACGCGGCATGTTATACTCTTAACCGTGTTTTGACAGTGAAGAAGTTTGGCAAGACTTCTTATGAGCTGTTGAACCGACGTAAGCCGAATCTGGAGTATCTAGAACCATTTGGTGCCCCATGTACAATGCTGAATTCTTCGGAAAAGTTTGCACCAAAGGCTGAAGAAGGTTATTTTGTTGGATATTCAACCCCATTAAAATGGGTATTTAACAAAAGAACTAGAAAAGTCGAGGAGTGGGCTAATGTCGAAGTTCAAAGATATACACAAAATGTACAGGGTGGAGGACCAGATTGGATGTTTGATTACAAAGATTTCTTTGAATCATTCAATCTAGATAGCATGGTTGAAGAAGCTGTACTTCGATTATACTACGAGGTCGAAAACGCCGTAACTTCACCGTTAGTGCGTCCGATCACGGTAAACCCCCAAGCAGCTTCTAATGATGCCACTGCTCCTGTATTGGAAGAAGAGGTGTTTCAAGAAGCTTCTACATCGCTTAATTCATCCGAATCAGAATACGAAGACGATGATGCAACAAGTGAAGCTATTCTGGACAACGCTACAGTGACACCACCAGTGAACCCATCTACTACTGATGCTTCAACATCGAATGTGGGTAATGATCTGGCTTCTACAGAGAATTTGACAACGTAGACGGGAGTACAAGTACCGGATTATCCGGAATCTCGGATACATCGGATACACCCGCTTGAACAACTTATTGGTGATCCTGGTAGCAGTGTGATGACAAGAGGGCAGCTGAAGAATGATCAAGCACCAGAAAACATTGGCAATCTTGCTTTATATGCCAAAATTCAGAAATCTGGTTTTCAGAATGACTGGTCATTTGCTTGTTATGTTTCGCAGGTTGAGCCGCGGACATACAAGGATGCTCTTTTGGATGACGCCTGGGTGGAAGCAATGCAGGAGGAGTTATTACAATTCCAGAAACTTGGTGTATGGACCCTAACAGATTTGGCCCCTGGTAGAAAGAAAATTGGTACCAAATGGGTGTTCAAGTGCAAGAAGGATGACAGAGGAGTCATAGTACGAAACAAAGCTCGTTTGGTCGTTCAAGGTTTTCATCAGGTTGAAGGAATCGATTACAATGAAATCTATGCACCGGTTGCACGCTTGGAAGCTATCAGAATGTTCCTCGCGTTTGCATCATGGAAGAAGTTTAAGGTGTATCAGATGGATGTAAAGAGCGCATTTCTTTACGGTGTGGTCAAAGAGGAAGTTTACGTAGGTCAACCACCGGGCTTTGAGGACCCTATTCACCGGGATAAGGTTTATGTGTTAAACAAAGCTCTCTGCGGGTTGCACCAGGCTCCGAGACAATGGTATGAGGAGCTGAGCACGTATCTTCTCTCGAAAGGATTCAAACGCGGACTGGTAGACTGCACACTGTTCACGAAACGAACACGAGATGATTTGCTTCTAGTACAAATTTATGTTGATGACATTATTTTTGGGTCTACTAACGAACTTCTATGCAGAGAATTTGAACAAGTTATGCAGGAAAAGTTCGAAATGAGCGCTATGGGAGAAATGCAGTTTTTCCTCGGCTTACAGGTGGAGCAAAGACCAACGGGGATCTTTATTCACCAGACGAAATACGTTTCTGAAGTCTTGAGCCGATTCCAGATGGATGATTCGAAGCCGATGGATACCCCGATACAGCCCAATCACGGGATTGGAGTTGACCTTAAGGGGGAGCTGACTGATCCATTTACATACAGAGCAATCGTCGGATCTCTGATGTATCTAACAGCGTCAAGACCTGATATAATGTTTGCGACATGTCTTTGTGCGCGATATCAATCGAAGCCGAAACAGAGTCATCTTGCAACTGTCAAGCGTATCCTTAGATATCTGAAGGGTTGTCCATCGAAAGGACTGTGGTACCCTCATGATGATAATTTTGACCTAATCGCTTTTAGTGATGCAGATTGGGGCGGCTGTGACAAAGACAGCAAATCCACAACGGCTGGATGTCAGTTTATAGGGAGCAGGCTCGTGACCTGGCAATGCAAGAAACAAACCGCAGTTGCACTATCCACATGTGAAGCAGAATACGTCTCAGCATCGAGCTGCTGCTCACAGGTTCTTTGGATCCAACAACAGATGGTGGATTACGGTTTGCAATTTCTTAAAACCCCTATTTACTGTGATAATGAGGCCACAATCGATATGGTCAAAATCCACACTGATTATCAACGCGCAGATCTTTTTACCAAAGCTTTTGATAAATCCAGATTTGATTATCTTTTGAAAGCAAATGGTATTAAAGAAAAACAGGACTGATCACCACCTCAGTCTATCACCTTTTAGTTTAACTTTTTACTGATTTTCAGAAAAATTTCGAAAATCCAAAAACATTGAAAAATTTCAAAAATTATAAAAATTAGAAAATTTCTTTGCTGACTGCTATATCTTCTTCCCTTATATTAATGCCGTCAGATTTCTGTGAACAAACGATATCTGGGCAGTCACATATTTGAAATGCTCCAGCTTATCCTTGGGAACAGTAAATTTGAAAATCTATAAAAATCAAAAATTCTAAAATGATTTCCTGGAGTATAAAGGGAAATGATAGTACATCAGTGGGGATCTGACACATTCTAAATAATGTAATGCTATATAGGGCGTGTGTCTGAGTCTGTGCGATGTGCTGATAGGCTTCGTAGACCTATTACTGCGTGCCTGATACATACATATCAAACGATTTGTTGTGTGGATGAACTCCTCATGGGCATATGGTCTTAGTACCGTAATTTCGTTTGATAGGGTATTTGTACAAACCTCGGAGGTTTAGGGTCGTTATGTTATTAGTTGTCTGGGGATAGCCTCTCTGATCTTCTGCTGTAAGTCATTACGGACCTAGATCAGACAGGGTGTCTTTATAAAAGAGCTATATGCCAAATCCTAAAGTTACCGAATTGAGGAATTTTCCATGTTATATGATAATCAAAGATTATCTATTACATCGTATTGATTATTGATGCGAATCATGATTAATATCAGTCCTCAACCTGGTATAGTGCATATGTTACTTTGCTGCATTAATTTGCTGACCTGTATACCTCTATGCATTATATCTTGTAAATTACAGACGACGAAAGCATAATCACGCTTTACAATGAGTCTTTGTGCATTTACTTCTTGATACGGGAGTATGTCGTGTGCGTGGGAACCACAGACAATTGTGTTTATACTATAAATACCAGTATCAGTATAAAGCACGGCACAAAAGTCTGCATGTGAGTTTATGTGGATCACAATATCAGCAGTTGCCAGATCACACATTGTCTTTAATGATAATAATTTCAAAAAGATCAACGGTGTGATCAGATTTCTCATAAACTGATATGATCCCTCAACCGGAATCACAAAAACATTTACAGTTTTTCATTTACATTTCTTCATTTTATTTTCTCGTCAAAAATTACAAAACGCAAAAAGATTTTAGGTGTGTTTTAGCATAAACTTTAGAAAATCCAAAAAGATTTTTCTTTTTCATTTTATTTTTGATAACTGATGGTGGTTGATGTCGATTTTCTAAAACCTGATACACCATTTGAGCTTTGTAACTTTTAAAATGTGAAAACATGAATGTTGGATGCTTAAAAGTTGGAAAATAATTGAACCGGGACTCGTTTTTTGAGATTTGGAAAATTTTCAAAAATCCCAATTCTCATTCGCCCATTCGTTTGGTCGAATGTGGGATTTCACTTGTTCTTTCATATGCTTTGTTTGGGCGAAGGAGAGTGTTCCTGAAAATTATTTCATTCGAACCCTTTTACCTCATTTGAACCCTTTCAATAGGGTCGAAGGAGAGAAAAGTTTCTCCTTCGTATGGACAAAACGGGCGAATGTACAGGTCTATATATATCCACTCTCTCATTCGAACCCACTTATAATTTTTTCCAGATTTCACTTGTAACCTCACCTTGTTGCTCGTTTATTTTGAATCTTACCATTGTGTTCGCCTTCTCTTACTGATCATTTTGCCTTATAATACACAGGTTAACATTGAGGATTCAAGGATTAATCACTATTTTTCTGTTCCAAGCCCTAACTTTTAATTTCTGTTTAAATCGCCTTTATTGTTGCAATTGATGTTTCGGATTCATTATATGTGTGTTTTAGGGGGAGATTAATCGAAAAACAAGGCTTCAAACAAGGCTTCAAAACCATCAGATTGATCAATTGATCAACTGTTAGGTTTCGAACCCTATTTTTAGTTAAAAACACATATATAATGAACATCGAATGAATTTGTTGATTTTAAAAGGTTATTCAGCATGTTTAGGGTCTATGTGAATCAAATGAACATGATCAGATTATGTAAAATTCACAATTGAAAATTCAAAATTATAAACAACCATCTTCGCCCCCATTCAAATGGGCGAAGGAGATAAATATTGGTCGAATGAACAAAATCTGGGCGAATGAAACTTTAATCTAAAATTTTTACATTCGTATCAAATAAAATTCTCATTCGAACCATGATAATCTCTCATTCGTACCCCGGTTGGGCGAATGAGGATCTGAGTTACCAAATTTTTCAATTTTGAAATTTTATTGATTTTTAACATGTGTTTTTGATTTGTTATGCAGATTTTAATCATGTCCAAGCAAGAGAAGACTACTGAACAAGCAGGATCCTCATCTCAGCCCTCAAAGCAGCTTGATTTTGAGAATGCGCACAACTGTTGTGCATATCTTGGTGACGTGAAGAAGCACACGGAATTTGTCGGGATTATTGAGTTCTTGAAGCGGAGAAGAGTAATTGATGCCATAGCTACTCCTGATGACTTCCTGATGACTCGCAAGTCATGTATGGTGGATGATGCATGCACCAAAATTGACTACTCCAAATTCTTTGCAGGAAAGGAAGCTCACTTTGCTCTAATGGCCATGACAGAACCTCCTAAGCCGGTAAGTTCTAAAACTCAATCTTGTGTTAAATGCGACAAATGTGCTGATTTTGAAAAACTGACTGATGAAAACAAGCTTCTCAAGGTTCAACTTGAGAGTGCAAAACTCAATTGTCAGATTTATCAAAAGGACTTAAAAGATTTCAACAAAGTTCTTGATGGTTATAAAAAGGATGTGTCTGAATTGAAAAAGACATTATCTATTAAACAACTTGCCATTAATAATTACATTAATGAAATGGAAAACACTAAATTGGAAATGGCAACCATCAAGTGCTTTGCGGAAAAAGTTAACAAGAAATTAGAAAGTTACAAGCACATAGCATACGTAGTTGATCATATCATTGAAGAACCCTCCCAGACGAATAGTGCAAACTATAAGTCAGTTCCATCTCCGGTATTGTTTGAGAATCACACTTTACATGCAATACCACCGGAGACTTTAATTCATCCTGATTCCACACCAGAAAATGAGCCTAACACTTCCAGTGTAGGGGATCCATATTCTGATGTGAGACCAGTACTGGGAAATAGTGAGGGTGTGGTCGCTACTGATGATTCAGATGAAGAAGATGAGTCATCTGAGACGGTTGAAAGTGATAGTGATATTCCTGATGAAAATCATATAATCACTACTGAGCCAGTCTCACCGTCTCAGATCATTCATCCAATGGAAAATGCTCATCGCAAAACTGAGGGTAAGAAAAATGATAAGTTTGTTGGTAAAACTTTTGAAAAGAAAGAGGTTAAGAAGGTTGAGAAAAACGTGATAAAACCGGTTGAAAAGAAAGTTGAAATTAAAATTGAGAAAAATGTGGTAAAACCGGTTGAGAAGAAAAATGAATTAAAATCTGAGAAAAACAATGATGTGAGCAATGAAGTGTGTGATAAACCTGTTAAAATCTTCTATCGGATGCAAGGCTCCGATAAGATTTTATCAGATGATGAGTTTCCGATTAAATTTGTCAATTCTACAAAAATCGAAAAGATCTGGCAGGAAAGTACGATTTGGTTCCCGAAATTTGAAAGGACCAACGACATTCCTCAAGAGATTTTAGACAAAATTTATTCGGAAAAAGAAGCAAAGGTCAATGTCACACAGTTTGTTTTGCCTGTTCATAAAGAAAATAGTTTTATTGAACCGACTTACTCGAAGGACCTAGCTCCTGAGAGTTTAAGGAAACAATGCATGGTCGATCGATATCCCATTGCTAGTTTTTCCAAGTCACCGATCAAGGAAAACTACGAGGAATACCGTGCGTGTTATAAGTGCGGGGAACGGGGACATTTACTTGCCAGCTGCCCGTACGTACGACACAAAAGGCACGAGGTGGAGATGAGGCAATATCATGAGTATCCGGTTGACAACTATGGCTATCAGCAGAGACGGCATTTTCCCCAAAAAGAATTTTATCATAATCAAAATAATTTTTACAACAAGGGGGAAAATCGTCCGATGACGTATGATAAGCGCAACCGGATGAACACTGATAAATCTGGTAAGAAATCTCAGATGAACTCAACTGCTGATACCAAAAAGATCACTCCTAAATCTAATGGTAAACAAGCAGTTGGACCTGTCTCTGTTAAATCTGAGAAGGTAACCAAGAAGGTTGTTTTTAAAGATGAAGTAAAGAAACCGACTGAGACCTCAAAATCTCAGATTCGGATCTTGAAACGATCTGAGCAATCTTGGTCATCTAAGGAATCTGAAGGAGCCTCTACTTCACAGAGTGAGAAGAATGAGAAAGAGAAAGTTGTTAGTGAGAAGAAAGGGGTTGAAGTAACCCAAGTTGTTTGTGATTCAAAAGATTCTTTGAAACAACCTGTTCAAAGACCCAAGACCAAACAGGCTTGGGTCCCCCGAAAGAACTAATTGATCTACTTTAAATGTGCAGGGAGCTCCAGCTGGCCCTGTTAGCAGCCTATGGATTGTTGACAGTGGAGCTTCTAGTCACATGACAGGGGACCTCGCGCTACTCTTTGACATCTAAAATATTAACGGAGGTTATGTGGCATTTGCTGGAAATAAGGGAGGCTACATTACTATGGAGGGAAGTGTAACCAATGGGGTCGTAACATTTGAGCGGATTTCTTATGTGAAACAAATAGACTATAATTTGCTCAGTGTTAGTCAGATTTGTGATAAACAATTTTCAGTGTATTTTGATGACAAATCCTGTTATATCTTGAAACCTGGGTTTGAGTTACCAAAAGAGTGGGTGATGCTGAAGGCACCAAGAGTTAACAACTTGTATATTCTCGACATGTCTAAAGCAATGACCACCCATGGCCAAGTCACGTGTTTCCTCTCCAAGGCTAAAGAAAAAGAATCCATTATGTGGCATAGGAGAATGGGACACATCCATTTGAGAAAGATGAATCAGCTTGTGAAGAATGAACTTGTCACGGGAGTTAATGTCAAACACTTCCATCTGAATGACAAGTGTATCAGTTGCAAGAAGGGCAAGCAGCACAAACAATCCCATAGACCAAAGAAAGTTAATTCTGTTGAGCTGCCACTTGAACGTTTGCATATGGATTTATTCGGTCCAGTCAGACGTAAAAGTCATGCCAGAGAATTATATTGTCTTGTGGTGACTGATGACTATTCAAGATTTTCATGGGTAATGTGTTTGCATCAGAAAAGCGACACTTTTGACAATTTGAAGGTTCTGTTTACACGTCTGGAGAATTTATATGGTCTGAAGATCAAAAGAATCCGGAGTGATAATGGGACGGAGTTTAAAAATGCTCAGATGGAGGATCTTTGTGCAAACAAAGGAATTCATCATGAATATAGCGCTCCGTATACACCCCAGCAGAACGGTGTCGCAGAGAGAAAGAACAAGACTCTTATAGAGACGGCGAGAACTATGCTTGCGGATTCAAATCTTCAAGTCATGTTCTAGAACGAAGCTATTTACGCGGCATGTTATACTCTTAACCGTGTTTTGACAGTGAAGAAGTTTGGCAAGACTTCTTATGAGCTGTTGAACCGACGTAAGCCGAATCTGGAGTATCTAGAACCATTTGGTGCCCCATGTACAATGCTGAATTCTTCGGAAAAGTTTGCACCAAAGGCTGAAGAAGGTTATTTTGTTGGATATTCAACCCCATTAAAATGGGTATTTAACAAAAGAACTAGAAAAGTCGAGGAGTGGGCTAATGTCGAAGTTCAAAGATATACACAAAATGTACAGGGTGGAGGACCAGATTGGATGTTTGATTACAAAGATTTCTTTGAATCATTCAATCTAGATAGCATGGTTGAAGAAGCTGTACTTCGATTATACTACGAGGTCGAAAACGCCGTAACTTCACCGTTAGTGCGTCCGATCACGGTAAACCCCCAAGCAGCTTCTAATGATGCCACTGCTCCTGTATTGGAAGAAGAGGTGTTTCAAGAAGCTTCTACATCGCTTAATTCATCCGAATCAGAATACGAAGACGATGATGCAACAAGTGAAGCTATTCTGGACAACGCTACAGTGACACCACCAGTGAACCCATCTACTACTGATGCTTCAACATCGAATGTGGGTAATGATCTGGCTTCTACAGAGAATTTGACAACGTAGACGGGAGTACAAGTACCGGATTATCCGGAATCTCGGATACATCGGATACACCCGCTTGAACAACTTATTGGTGATCCTGGTAGCAGTGTGATGACAAGAGGGCAGCTGAAGAATGCTCAAGCACCAGAAAACATTGGCAATCTTGCTTTATATGCCAAAATTCAGAAATCTGGTTTTCAGAATGACTGGTCATTTGCTTGTTATGTTTCGCAGGTTGAGCCGCGGACATACAAGGATGCTCTTTTGGATGACGCCTGGGTGGAAGCAATGCAGGAGGCGTTATTACAATTCCAGAAACTTGGTGTATGGACCCTAACAGATTTGGCCCCTGGTAGAAAGAAAATTGGTACCAAATGGGTGTTCAAGTGCAAGAAGGATGACAGAGGAGTCATAGTACGAAACAAAGCTCGTTTGGTCGTTCAAGGTTTTCATCAGGTTGAAGGAATCGATTACAATGAAATCTATGCACCGGTTGCACGCTTGGAAGCTATCAGAATGTTCCTCGCGTTTGCATCATGGAAGAAGTTTAAGGTGTATCAGATGGATGTAAAGAGCGCATTTCTTTACGGTGTGGTCAAAGAGGAAGTTTACGTAGGTCAACCACCGGGCTTTGAGGACCCTATTCACCGGGATAAGGTTTATGTGTTAAACAAAGCTCTCTACGGGTTGCACCAGGCTCCGAGACAATGGTATGAGGAGCTGAGCACGTATCTTCTCTCGAAAGGATTCAAACGCGGACTGGTAGACTGCACACTGTTCACGAAACGAACAGGAGATGATTTGCTTCTAGTACAAATTTATGTTGATGACATTATTTTTGGGTCTACTAACGAACTTCTATGCAGAGAATTTGAACAAGTTATGCAGGAAAAGTTCGAAATGAGCGCTATGGGAGAAATGCAGTTTTTCCTCGGCTTACAGGTGGAGCAAAGACCAACGGGGATCTTTATTCACCAGACGAAATACGTTTCTGAAGTCTTGAGCCGATTCCAGATGGATGATTCGAAGCCGATGGATACCCCGATACAGCCCAATCACGGGATTGGAGTTGACCTTAAGGGGGAGCTGACTGATCCATTTACATACAGAGCAATCGTCGGATCTCTGATGTATCTAACAGCGTCAAGACCTGATATAATGTTTGCGACATGTCTTTGTGCGCGATATCAATCGAAGCCGAAACAGAGTCATCTTGCAGCTGTCAAGCGTATCCTTAGATATCTGAAGGGTTGTCCATCGAAAGGACTGTGGTACCCTCATGATGATAATTTTGACCTAATCGCTTTTAGTGATGCAGATTGGGGCGGCTGTGACAAAGACAGCAAATCCACAACGGCTGGATGTCAGTTTATAGGGAGCAGGCTCGTGACCTGGCAATGCAAGAAACAAACCGCAGTTGCACTATCCACATGTGAAGCAGAATACGTCTCAGCATCGAGCTGCTGCTCACAGGTTCTTTGGATCCAACAGCAGATGGTGGATTACGGTTTGCAATTTCTTAAAACCCCTATTTACTGTGATAATGAGGCCACAATCGATATGGTCAAAATCCACACTGATTATCAACGCGCAGATCTTTTTACCAAAGCTTTTGATAAATCCAGATTTGATTATCTTTTGAAAGCAAATGGTATTAAAGAAAAACAGGACTGATCACCACCTCAGTCTATCACCTTTTAGTTTAACTTTTTACTGATTTTCAGAAAAATTTCGAAAATCCAAAAACATTGAAAAATTTCAAAAATTATAAAAATTAGAAAATTTCTTTGCTGACTGCTATATCTTCTTCCCTTATATTAATGCCGTCAGATTTCTGTGAACAAACGATATCTGGGCAGTCACATATTTGAAATGCTCCAGCTTATCCTTGGGAACAGTAAATTTGAAAATCTATAAAAATCAAAAATTCTAAAATGATTTCCTGGAGTATAAAGGGAAATGATAGTACATCAGTGGGGATCTGACACATTCTAAATAATGTAATGATATATAGGGCGTGTGTCTGAGTCTGTGCGATGTGCTGATAGGCTTCGTAGACCTATTACTGCGTGCCTGATACATACATATCAAACGATTTGTTGTGTGGATGAACTCCTCATGGGCATATGGTCTTAGTACCGTAATTTCGTTTGATAGGGTATTTGTACAAACCTCGGAGGTTTAGGGTCGTTATGTTATTAGTTGTCTGGGGATAGCCTCTCTGATCTTCTGCTGTAAGTCATTACGGACCTAGATCAGACAGGGTGTCTTTATAAAAGAGCTATATGCCAAATCCTAAAGTTACCGAATTGAGGAACTTTCCATGTTATATGATAATCAAAGATTATCTATTACATCATATTGATTATTGATGCGAATCATGATTAATATCAGTCCTCAACCTGGTATAGTGCATATGTTACTTTGCTGCATTAATTTGCTGACCTGTATACCTCTATGCATTATATCTTGTAAATTACAGACGACGAAAGCATAATCACGCTTTACAATGAGTCTTTGTGCATTTACTTCTTGATACGGGAGTATGTCGTGTGCGTGGGAACCACAGACAATTGTGTTTATACTATAAATACCAGTATCAGTATAAAGCACGGCACAAAAGTCTGCATGTGAGTTTATGTGGATCACAATATCAGCAGTTGCCAGATCACACATTGTCTTTAATGATAATAATTTCAAAAAGATCAACGGTGTGATCAGATTTCTCATAAACTGATATGATCCCTCAACCGGAATCACAAAAACATTTACAGTTTTTCATTTACATTTCTGCATTTTATTTTCTCGTCAAAAATTACAAAACGCAAAAAGATTTTAGGTGTGTTTTAGCATAAACTTTAGAAAATCCAAAAAGATTTTTCTTTTTCATTTTATTTTTGATAACTGATGGTGGTTGATGTCGATTTTCTAAAACCTGATACACCATTTGAGCTTTGTAACTTTTAAAATGTGAAAACATGAATGTTGGATGCTTAAAAGTTGGAAAATAATTGAACCGGGACTCGTTTTTTGAGATTTGGAAAATTTTCAAAAATCCCAATTCTCATTCGCCCATTCGTTTGGTCGAATGTGGGATTTCACTTGTTCTTTCGTATGCTTTGTTTGGGCGAAGGAGAGTGTTCCTGAAAATTATTTCATTCGAACCCTTTTACCTCATTTGAACCCTTTCAATAGGGTCGAAGGAGAGAAAAGTTTCTCCTTCGTATGGACAAAACGGGCGAACGTACAGGTCTATATATATCCACTCTCTCATTCGAACCCACTTATAATTTTTTCCAGATTTCACTTGTAACCTCACCTTGTTGCTCGTTTATTTTGAATCTTACCATTGTGTTCGCCTTCTCTTACTGATCATTTTGCCTTATAATACACAGGTTAACATTGAGGATTCAAGGATTAATCACTATTTTTCTGTTCCAAGCCCTAACTTTTAATTTCTGTTTAAATCGCCTTTATTGTTGCAATTGATGTTTCGGATTCATTATATGTGTGTTTTAGGGGGAGATTAATCGAAAAACAAGGCTTCAAACAAGGCTTCAAAACCATCAGATTGATCAATTGATCAACTGTTAGGTTTCGAACCCTATTTTTAGTTAAAAACACATATATAATGAACATCGAATGAATTTGTTGATTTTAAAAGGTTATTCAGCATGTTTAGGGTCTATGTGAATCAAATGAACATGATCAGATTATGTAAAATTCACAATTGAAAATTCAAAATTATAAACAACCATCTTCGCCCCCATTCAAATGGGCGAAGGAGATAAATATTGGTCGAATGAACAAAATCTGGGCGAATGAAACTTTAATCTAAAATTTTTACATTCGTATCAAATAAAATTCTCATTCGAACCATGATAATCTCTCATTCGTACCCCGGTTGGGCGAATGAGGATCTGAGTTACCAAATTTTTCAATTTTGAAATTTTATTGATTTTTAACATGTGTTTTTGATTTGTTATGCAGATTTTAATCATGTCCAAGCAAGAGAAGACTACTGAACAAGCAGGATCCTCATCTCAGCCCTCAAAGCAGCTTGATTTTGAGAATGCGCACAACTGTTGTGCATATCTTGGTGACGTGAAGAAGCACACGGAATTTGTCGGGATTATTGAGTTCTTGAAGCGGAGAAGAGTAATTGATGCCATAGCTACTCCTGATGACTTCCTGATGACTCGCAAGTCATGTATGGTGGATGATGCATGCACCAAAATTGACTACTCCAAATTCTTTGCAGGAAAGGAAGCTCACTTTGCTCTAATGGCCATGACAGAACCTCCTAAGCCGGTAAGTTCTGAAACTCAATCTTGTGTTAAATGCGACAAATGTGCTGAAATGGAAAACACTAAATTGGAAATGGCAACCATCAAGTGCTTTGCGGAAAAAGTTAACAAGAAATTAGAAAGTTACAAGCACATAGCATACGTAGTTGATCATATCATTGAAGAACCCTCCCAGACGAATAGTGCAAACTATAAGTCAGTTCCATCTCCGGTATTGTTTGAGAATCACACTTTACATGCAATACCACCGGAGACTTTAATTCATCCTGATTCCACACCAGAAAATGAGCCTAACACTTCCAGTGTAGGGGATCCATATTCTGATGTGAGACCAGTACTGGGAAATAGTGAGGGTGTGGTCGCTACTGATGATTCAGATGAAGAAGATGAGTCATCTGAGACGGTTGAAAGTGATAGTGATATTCCTGATGAAAATCATATAATCACTACTGAGCCAGTCTCACCGTCTCAGATCATTCATCCAATGGCAAATGCTCATCGCAAAACTGAGGGTAAGAAAAATGATAAGTTTGTTGGTAAAACTTTTGAAAAGAAAGAGGTTAAGAAGGTTGAGAAAAACGTGATAAAACCGGTTGAAAAGAAAGTTGAAATTAAAATTGAGAAAAATGTGGTAAAACCGGTTGAGAAGAAAAATGAATTAAAATCTGAGAAAAACAATGATGTGAGCAATGAAGTGTGTGATAAACCTGTTAAAATCTTCTATCGGATGCAAGGCTCCGATAAGATTTTATCAGATGATGAGTTTCCGATTAAATTTGTCAATTCTACAAAAATCGAAAAGATCTGGCAGGAAAGTACGATTTGGTTCCCGAAATTTGAAAGGACCAACGACATTCCTCAAGAGATTTTAGACAAAATTTATTCGGAAAAAGAAGCAAAGGTCAATGTCACACAGTTTGTTTTGCCTGTTCATAAAGAAAATAGTTTTATTGAACCGACTTACTCGAAGGACCTAGCTCCTGAGAGTTTAAGGAAACAATGCATGGTCGATCGATATCCCATTGCTACTTTTTCCAAGTCACCGATCAAGGAAAACTACGAGGAATACCGTGCGTGTTATAAGTGCGGGGAACGGGGACATTTACTTGCCACCTGCCCGTACGTACGACACAAAAGGCACGAGGTGGAGATGAGGCAATATCATGAGTATCCGGTTGACAACTATGGCTATCAGCAGAGACGGCATTTTCCCCAAAAAGAATTTTATCATAATCAAAATAATTTTTACAACAAGGGGGAAAATCGTCCGATGACGTATGATAAGCGCAACCGGATGAACACTGATAAATCTGGTAAGAAATCTCAGATGAACTCAACTGCTGATACCAAAAAGATCACTCCTAAATCTAATGGTAAACAAGCAGTTGGACCTGTCTCTGTTAAATCAGAGAAGGTAACCAAGAAGGTTGTTTTTAAAGATGAAGTAAAGAAACCGACTGAGACCTCAAAATCTCAGATTCGGATCTTGAAACGATCTGAGCAATCTTGGTCATCTAAGGAATCTGAAGGAGCCTCTACTTCACAGAGTGAGAAGAATGAGAAAGAGAAAGTTGTTAGTGAGAAGAAAGGGGTTGAAGTAACCCAAGTTGTTTGTGATTCAAAAGATTCTTTGAAACAACCTGTTCAAAGACCCAAGACCAAACAGGCTTGGGTCCCCCGAAAGAACTAATTGATCTACTTTAAATGTGCAGGGAGCTCCAGCTGGCCCTGTTAGCAGCCTATGGATTGTTGACAGTGGAGCTTCTAGTCACATGACAGGGGACCTCGCGCTACTCTTTGACATCAAAAATATTAACGGAGGTTATGTGGCATTTGCTGGAAATAAGGGAGGCTACATTACTATGGAGGGAAGTGTAAGCAATGGGGTCGTAACATTTGAGCGGATTTCTTATGTGAAACAAATAGACTATAATTTGCTCAGTGTTAGTCAGATTTGTGATAAACAATTTTCAGTGTATTTTGATGACAAATCCTGTTATATCTTGAAACCTGGGTTTGAGTTACCAAAAGAGTGGGTGATGCTGAAGGCACCAAGAGTTAACAACTTGTATATTCTCGACATGTCTAAAGCAATGACCACCCATGGCCAAGTCACGTGTTTCCTCTCCAAGGCTAAAGAAAAAGAATCCATTATGTGGCATAGGAGAATGGGACACATCCATTTGAGAAAGATGAATCAGCTTGTGAAGAATGAACTTGTCACGGGAGTTAATGTCAAACACTTCCATCTGAATGACAAGTGTATCAGTTGCAAGAAGGGCAAGCAGCACAAACAATCCCATAGACCAAAGAAAGTTAATTCTGTTGAGCTGCCACTTGAACGTTTGCATATGGATTTATTCGGTCCAGTCAGACGTAAAAGTCATGCCAGAGAATTATATTGTCTTGTGGTGACTGATGACTATTCAAGATTTTCATGGGTAATGTGTTTGCATCAGAAAAGCGACACTTTTGACAATTTGAAGGTTCTGTTTACACGTCTGGAGAATTTATATGGTCTGAAGATCAAAAGAATCCGGAGTGATAATGGGACGGAGTTTAAAAATGCTCAGATGGAGGATCTTTGTGCAAACAAAGGAATTCATCATGAATATAGCGCTCCGTATACACCCCAGCAGAACGGTGTCGCAGAGAGAAAGAACAAGACTCTTATAGAGACGGCGAGAACTATGCTTGCGGATTCAAATCTTCAAGTCATGTTCTAGAACGAAGCTATTTACGCGGCATGTTATACTCTTAACCGTGTTTTGACAGTGAAGAAGTTTGGCAAGACTTCTTATGAGCTGTTGAACCGACGTAAGCCGAATCTGGAGTATCTAGAACCATTTGGTGCCCCATGTACAATGCTGAATTCTTCGGAAAAGTTTGCACCAAAGGCTGAAGAAGGTTATTTTGTTGGATATTCAACCCCATTAAAATGGGTATTTAACAAAAGAACTAGAAAAGTCGAGGAGTGGGCTAATGTCGAAGTTCAAAGATATACACAAAATGTACAGGGTGGAGGACCAGATTGGATGTTTGATTACAAAGATTTCTTTGAATCATTCAATCTAGATAGCATGGTTGAAGAAGCTGTACTTCGATTATACTACGAGGTCGAAAACGCCGTAACTTCACCGTTAGTGCGTCCGATCACGGTAAACCCCCAAGCAGCTTCTAATGATGCCACTGCTCCTGTATTGGAAGAAGAGGTGTTTCAAGAAGCTTCTACATCGCTTAATTCATCCGAATCAGAATACGAAGACGATGATGCAACAAGTGAAGCTATTCTGGACAACGCTACAGTGACACCACCAGTGAACCCATCTACTACTGATGCTTCAACATCGAATGTGGGTAATGATCTGGCTTCTACAGAGAATTTGACAACGTAGACGGGAGTACAAGTACCGGATTATCCGGAATCTCGGATACATCGGATACACCCGCTTGAACAACTTATTGGTGATCCTGGTAGCAGTGTGATGACAAGAGGGCAGCTGAAGAATGCTCAAGCACCAGAAAACATTGGCAATCTTGCTTTATATGCCAAAATTCAGAAATCTGGTTTTCAGAATGACTGGTCATTTGCTTGTTATGTTTCGCAGGTTGAGCCGCGGACATACAAGGATGCTCTTTTGGATGACGCCTGGGTGGAAGCAATGCAGGAGGCGTTATTACAATTCCAGAAACTTGGTGTATGGACCCTAACAGATTTGGCCCCTGGTAGAAAGAAAATTGGTACCAAATGGGTGTTCAAGTGCAAGAAGGATGACAGAGGAGTCATAGTACGAAACAAAGCTCGTTTGGTCGTTCAAGGTTTTCATCAGGTTGAAGGAATCGATTACAATGAAATCTATGCACCGGTTGCACGCTTGGAAGCTATCAGAATGTTCCTCGCGTTTGCATCATGGAAGAAGTTTAAGGTGTATCAGATGGATGTAAAGAGCGCATTTCTTTACGGTGTGGTCAAAGAGGAAGTTTACGTAGGTCAACCACCGGGCTTTGAGGACCCTATTCACCGGGATAAGGTTTATGTGTTAAACAAAGCTCTCTACGGGTTGCACCAGGCTCCGAGACAATGGTATGAGGAGCTGAGCACGTATCTTCTCTCGAAAGGATTCAAACGCGGACTGGTAGACTGCACACTGTTCACGAAACGAACAGGAGATGATTTGCTTCTAGTACAAATTTATGTTGATGACATTATTTTTGGGTCTACTAACGAACTTCTATGCAGAGAATTTGAACAAGTTATGCAGGAAAAGTTCGAAATGAGCGCTATGGGAGAAATGCAGTTTTTCCTCGGCTTACAGGTGGAGCAAAGACCAACGGGGATCTTTATTCACCAGACGAAATACGTTTCTGAAGTCTTGAGCCGATTCCAGATGGATGATTCGAAGCCGATGGATACCCCGATACAGCCCAATCACGGGATTGGAGTTGACCTTAAGGGGGAGCTGACTGATCCATTTACATACAGAGCAATCGTCGGATCTCTGATGTATCTAACAGCGTCAAGACCTGATATAATGTTTGCGACATGTCTTTGTGCGCGATATCAATCGAAGCCGAAACAGAGTCATCTTGCAGCTGTCAAGCGTATCCTTAGATATCTGAAGGGTTGTCCATCGAAAGGACTGTGGTACCCTCATGATGATAATTTTGACCTAATCGCTTTTAGTGATGCAGATTGGGGCGGCTGTGACAAAGACAGCAAATCCACAACGGCTGGATGTCAGTTTATAGGGAGCAGGCTCGTGACCTGGCAATGCAAGAAACAAACCGCAGTTGCACTATCCACATGTGAAGCAGAATACGTCTCAGCATCGAGCTGCTGCTCACAGGTTCTTTGGATCCAACAGCAGATGGTGGATTACGGTTTGCAATTTCTTAAAACCCCTATTTACTGTGATAATGAGGCCACAATCGATATGGTCAAAATCCACACTGATTATCAACGCGCAGATCTTTTTACCAAAGCTTTTGATAAATCCAGATTTGATTATCTTTTGAAAGCAAATGGTATTAAAGAAAAACAGGACTGATCACCACCTCAGTCTATCACCTTTTAGTTTAACTTTTTACTGATTTTCAGAAAAATTTCGAAAATCCAAAAACATTGAAAAATTTCAAAAATTATAAAAATTAGAAAATTTCTTTGCTGACTGCTATATCTTCTTCCCTTATATTAATGCCGTCAGATTTCTGTGAACAAACGATATCTGGGCAGTCACATATTTGAAATGCTCCAGCTTATCCTTGGGAACAGTAAATTTGAAAATCTATAAAAATCAAAAATTCTAAAATGATTTCCTGGAGTATAAAGGGAAATGATAGTACATCAGTGGGGATCTGACACATTCTAAATAATGTAATGATATATAGGGCGTGTGTCTGAGTCTGTGCGATGTGCTGATAGGCTTCGTAGACCTATTACTGCGTGCCTGATACATACATATCAAACGATTTGTTGTGTGGATGAACTCCTCATGGGCATATGGTCTTAGTACCGTAATTTCGTTTGATAGGGTATTTGTACAAACCTCGGAGGTTTAGGGTCGTTATGTTATTAGTTGTCTGGGGATAGCCTCTCTGATCTTCTGCTGTAAGTCATTACGGACCTAGATCAGACAGGGTGTCTTTATAAAAGAGCTATATGCCAAATCCTAAAGTTACCGAATTGAGGAACTTTCCATGTTATATGATAATCAAAGATTATCTATTACATCATATTGATTATTGATGCGAATCATGATTAATATCAGTCCTCAACCTGGTATAGTGCATATGTTACTTTGCTGCATTAATTTGCTGACCTGTATACCTCTATGCATTATATCTTGTAAATTACAGACGACGAAAGCATAATCACGCTTTACAATGAGTCTTTGTGCATTTACTTCTTGATACGGGAGTATGTCGTGTGCGTGGGAACCACAGACAATTGTGTTTATACTATAAATACCAGTATCAGTATAAAGCACGGCACAAAAGTCTGCATGTGAGTTTATGTGGATCACAATATCAGCAGTTGCCAGATCACACATTGTCTTTAATGATAATAATTTCAAAAAGATCAACGGTGTGATCAGATTTCTCATAAACTGATATGATCCCTCAACCGGAATCACAAAAACATTTACAGTTTTTCATTTACATTTCTGCATTTTATTTTCTCGTCAAAAATTACAAAACGCAAAAAGATTTTAGGTGTGTTTTAGCATAAACTTTAGAAAATCCAAAAAGATTTTTCTTTTTCATTTTATTTTTGATAACTGATGGTGGTTGATGTCGATTTTCTAAAACCTGATACACCATTTGAGCTTTGTAACTTTTAAAATGTGAAAACATGAATGTTGGATGCTTAAAAGTTGGAAAATAATTGAACCGGGACTCGTTTTTTGAGATTTGGAAAATTTTCAAAAATCCCAATTCTCATTCGCCCATTCGTTTGGTCGAATGTGGGATTTCACTTGTTCTTTCGTATGCTTTGTTTGGGCGAAGGAGAGTGTTCCTGAAAATTATTTCATTCGAACCCTTTTACCTCATTTGAACCCTTTCAATAGGGTCGAAGGAGAGAAAAGTTTCTCCTTCGTATGGACAAAACGGGCGAACGTACAGGTCTATATATATCCACTCTCTCATTCGAACCCACTTATAATTTTTTCCAGATTTCACTTGTAACCTCACCTTGTTGCTCGTTTATTTTGAATCTTACCATTGTGTTCGCCTTCTCTTACTGATCATTTTGCCTTATAATACACAGGTTAACATTGAGGATTCAAGGATTAATCACTATTTTTCTGTTCCAAGCCCTAACTTTTAATTTCTGTTTAAATCGCCTTTATTGTTGCAATTGATGTTTCGGATTCATTATATGTGTGTTTTAGGGGGAGATTAATCGAAAAACAAGGCTTCAAACAAGGCTTCAAAACCATCAGATTGATCAATTGATCAACTGTTAGGTTTCGAACCCTATTTTTAGTTAAAAACACATATATAATGAACATCGAATGAATTTGTTGATTTTAAAAGGTTATTCAGCATGTTTAGGGTCTATGTGAATCAAATGAACATGATCAGATTATGTAAAATTCACAATTGAAAATTCAAAATTATAAACAACCATCTTCGCCCCCATTCAAATGGGCGAAGGAGATAAATATTGGTCGAATGAACAAAATCTGGGCGAATGAAACTTTAATCTAAAATTTTTACATTCGTATCAAATAAAATTCTCATTCGAACCATGATAATCTCTCATTCGTACCCCGGTTGGGCGAATGAGGATCTGAGTTACCAAATTTTTCAATTTTGAAATTTTATTGATTTTTAACATGTGTTTTTGATTTGTTATGCAGATTTTAATCATGTCCAAGCAAGAGAAGACTACTGAACAAGCAGGATCCTCATCTCAGCCCTCAAAGCAGCTTGATTTTGAGAATGCGCACAACTGTTGTGCATATCTTGGTGACGTGAAGAAGCACACGGAATTTGTCGGGATTATTGAGTTCTTGAAGCGGAGAAGAGTAATTGATGCCATAGCTACTCCTGATGACTTCCTGATGACTCGCAAGTCATGTATGGTGGATGATGCATGCACCAAAATTGACTACTCCAAATTCTTTGCAGGAAAGGAAGCTCACTTTGCTCTAATGGCCATGACAGAACCTCCTAAGCCGGTAAGTTCTGAAACTCAATCTTGTGTTAAATGCGACAAATGTGCTGATTTTGAAAAACTGACTGATGAAAACAAGCTTCTCAAGGTTCAACTTGAGAGTGCAAAATTGTCAGATTTATCAAAAGGACTTAAAAGATTTCAACAAAGTTCTTGATATAAAAAGGATGTGTCTGAATTGAAAAAGACATTATCTATTAAACAACTTGCCATTAATAATTACATTAATGAAATGGAAAACACTAAATTGGAAATGGCAACCATCAAGTGCTTTGCGGAAAAAGTTAACAAGAAATTAGAAAGTTACAAGCACATAGCATACGTAGTTGATCATATCATTGAAGAACCCTCCCAGACGAATAGTGCAAACTATAAGTCAGTTCCATCTCCGGTATTGTTTGAGAATCACACTTTACATGCAATACCACCGGAGACTTTAATTCATCCTGATTCCACACCAGAAAATGAGCCTAACACTTCCAGTGTAGGGGATCCATATTCTGATGTGAGACCAGTACTGGGAAATAGTGAGGGTGTGGTCGCTACTGATGATTCAGATGAAGAAGATGAGTCATCTGAGACGGTTGAAAGTGATAGTGATATTCCTGATGAAAATCATATAATCACTACTGAGCCAGTCTCACCGTCTCAGATCATTCATCCAATGGAAAATGCTCATCGCAAAACTGAGGGTAAGAAAAATGATAAGTTTGTTGGTAAAACTTTTGAAAAGAAAGAGGTTAAGAAGGTTGAGAAAAACGTGATAAAACCGGTTGAAAAGAAAGTTGAAATTAAAATTGAGAAAAATGTGGTAAAACCGGTTGAGAAGAAAAATGAATTAAAATCTGAGAAAAACAATGATGTGAGCAATGAAGTGTGTGATAAACCTGTTAAAATCTTCTATCGGATGCAAGGCTCCGATAAGATTTTATCAGATGATGAGTTTCCGATTAAATTTGTCAATTCTACAAAAATCGAAAAGATCTGGCAGGAAAGTACGATTTGGTTCCCGAAATTTGAAAGGACCAACGACATTCCTCAAGAGATTTTAGACAAAATTTATTCGGAAAAAGAAGCAAAGGTCAATGTCACACAGTTTGTTTTGCCTGTTCATAAAGAAAATAGTTTTATTGAACCGACTTACTCGAAGGACCTAGCTCCTGAGAGTTTAAGGAAACAATGCATGGTCGATCGATATCCCATTGCTAGTTTTTCCAAGTCACCGATCAAGGAAAACTAAGAGGAATACCGTGCGTGTTATAAGTGCGGGGAACGGGGACATTTACTTGCCAGCTGCCCGTACGTACGACACAAAAGGCACGAGGTGGAGATGAGGCAATATCATGAGTATCCGGTTGACAACTATGGCTATCAGCAGAGACGGCATTTTCCCCAAAAAGAATTTTATCATAATCAAAATAATTTTTACAACAAGGGGGAAAATCGTCCGATGACGTATGATAAGCGCAACCGGATGAACACTGATAAATCTGGTAAGAAATCTCAGATGAACTCAACTGCTGATACCAAAAAGATCACTCCTAAATCTAATGGTAAACAAGCAGTTGGACCTGTCTCTGTTAAATCTGAGAAGGTAACCAAGAAGGTTGTTTTTAAAGATGAAGTAAAGAAACCGACTGAGACCTCAAAATCTCAGATTCGGATCTTGAAACGATCTGAGCAATCTTGGTCATCTAAGGAATCTGAAGGAGCCTCTACTTCACAGAGTGAGAAGAATGAGAAAGAGAAAGTTGTTAGTGAGAAGAAAGGGGTTGAAGTAACCCAAGTTGTTTGTGATTCAAAAGATTCTTTGAAACAACCTGTTCAAAGACCCAAGACCAAACAGGCTTGGGTCCCCCGAAAGAACTAATTGATCTACTTTAAATGTGCAGGGAGCTCCAGCTGGCCTTGTTAGCAGCCTATGGATTGTTGACAGTGGAGCTTCTAGTCACATGACAGGGGACCTCGCGCTACTCTTTGACATCTAAAATATTAACGGAGGTTATGTGGCATTTGCTGGAAATAAGGGAGGCTACATTACTATGGAGGGAAGTGTAACCAATGGGGTCGTAACATTTGAGCGGATTTCTTATGTGAAACAAATAGACTATAATTTGCTCAGTGTTAGTCAGATTTGTGATAAACAATTTTCAGTGTATTTTGATGACAAATCCTGTTATATCTTGAAACCTGGGTTTGAGTTACCAAAAGAGTGGGTGATGCTGAAGGCACCAAGAGTTAACAACTTGTATATTCTCGACATGTCTAAAGCAATGACCACCCATGGCCAAGTCACGTGTTTCCTCTCCAAGGCTAAAGAAAAAGAATCCATTATGTGGCATAGGAGAATGGGACACATCCATTTGAGAAAGATGAATCAGCTTGTGAAGAATGAACTTGTCACGGGAGTTAATGTCAAACACTTCCATCTGAATGACAAGTGTATCAGTTGCAAGAAGGGCAAGCAGCACAAACAATCCCATAGACCAAAGAAAGTTAATTCTGTTGAGCTGCCACTTGAACGTTTGCATATGGATTTATTCGGTCCAGTCAGACGTAAAAGTCATGCCAGAGAATTATATTGTCTTGTGGTGACTGATGACTATTCAAGATTTTCATGGGTAATGTGTTTGCATCAGAAAAGCGACACTTTTGACAATTTGAAGGTTCTGTTTACACGTCTGGAGAATTTATATGGTCTGAAGATCAAAAGAATCCGGAGTGATAATGGGACGGAGTTTAAAAATGCTCAGATGGAGGATCTTTGTGCAAACAAAGGAATTCATCATGAATATAGCGCTCCGTATACACCCCAGCAGAACGGTGTCGCAGAGAGAAAGAACAAGACTCTTATAGAGACGGCGAGAACTATGCTTGCGGATTCAAATCTTCAAGTCATGTTCTAGAACGAAGCTATTTACGCGGCATGTTATACTCTTAACCGTGTTTTGACAGTGAAGAAGTTTGGCAAGACTTCTTATGAGCTGTTGAACCGACGTAAGCCGAATCTGGAGTATCTAGAACCATTTGGTGCCCCATGTACAATGCTGAATTCTTCGGAAAAGTTTGCACCAAAGGCTGAAGAAGGTTATTTTGTTGGATATTCAACCCCATTAAAATGGGTATTTAACAAAAGAACTAGAAAAGTCGAGGAGTGGGCTAATGTCGAAGTTCAAAGATATACACAAAATGTACAGGGTGGAGGACCAGATTGGATGTTTGATTACAAAGATTTCTTTGAATCATTCAATCTAGATAGCATGGTTGAAGAAGCTGTACTTCGATTATACTACGAGGTCGAAAACGCCGTAACTTCACCGTTAGTGCGTCCGATCACGGTAAACCCCCAAGCAGCTTCTAATGATGCCACTGCTCCTGTATTGGAAGAAGAGGTGTTTCAAGAAGCTTCTACATCGCTTAATTCATCCGAATCAGAATACGAAGACGATGATGCAACAAGTGAAGCTATTCTGGACAACGCTACAGTGACACCACCAGTGAACCCATCTACTACTGATGCTTCAACATCGAATGTGGGTAATGATCTGGCTTCTACAGAGAATTTGACAACGTAGACGGGAGTACAAGTACCGGATTATCCGGAATCTCGGATACATCGGATACACCCGCTTGAACAACTTATTGGTGATCCTGGTAGCAGTGTGATGACAAGAGGGCAGCTGAAGAATGATCAAGCACCAGAAAACATTGGCAATCTTGCTTTATATGCCAAAATTCAGAAATCTGGTTTTCAGAATGACTGGTCATTTGCTTGTTATGTTTCGCAGGTTGAGCCGCGGACATACAAGGATGCTCTTTTGGATGACGCCTGGGTGGAAGCAATGCAGGAGGAGTTATTACAATTCCAGAAACTTGGTGTATGGACCCTAACAGATTTGGCCCCTGGTAGAAAGAAAATTGGTACCAAATGGGTGTTCAAGTGCAAGAAGGATGACAGAGGAGTCATAGTACGAAACAAAGCTCGTTTGGTCGTTCAAGGTTTTCATCAGGTTGAAGGAATCGATTACAATGAAATCTATGCACCGGTTGCACGCTTGGAAGCTATCAGAATGTTCCTCGCGTTTGCATCATGGAAGAAGTTTAAGGTGTATCAGATGGATGTAAAGAGCGCATTTCTTTACGGTGTGGTCAAAGAGGAAGTTTACGTAGGTCAACCACCGGGCTTTGAGGACCCTATTCACCGGGATAAGGTTTATGTGTTAAACAAAGCTCTCTGCGGGTTGCACCAGGCTCCGAGACAATGGTATGAGGAGCTGAGCACGTATCTTCTCTCGAAAGGATTCAAACGCGGACTGGTAGACTGCACACTGTTCACGAAACGAACACGAGATGATTTGCTTCTAGTACAAATTTATGTTGATGACATTATTTTTGGGTCTACTAACGAACTTCTATGCAGAGAATTTGAACAAGTTATGCAGGAAAAGTTCGAAATGAGCGCTATGGGAGAAATGCAGTTTTTCCTCGGCTTACAGGTGGAGCAAAGACCAACGGGGATCTTTATTCACCAGACGAAATACGTTTCTGAAGTCTTGAGCCGATTCCAGATGGATGATTCGAAGCCGATGGATACCCCGATACAGCCCAATCACGGGATTGGAGTTGACCTTAAGGGGGAGCTGACTGATCCATTTACATACAGAGCAATCGTCGGATCTCTGATGTATCTAACAGCGTCAAGACCTGATATAATGTTTGCGACATGTCTTTGTGCGCGATATCAATCGAAGCCGAAACAGAGTCATCTTGCAGCTGTCAAGCGTATCCTTAGATATCTGAAGGGTTGTCCATCGAAAGGACTGTGGTACCCTCATGATGATAATTTTGACCTAATCGCTTTTAGTGATGCAGATTGGGGCGGCTGTGACAAAGACAGCAAATCCACAACGGCTGGATGTCAGTTTATAGGGAGCAGGCTCGTGACCTGGCAATGCAAGAAACAAACCGCAGTTGCACTATCCACATGTGAAGCAGAATACGTCTCAGCATCGAGCTGCTGCTCACAGGTTCTTTGGATCCAACAGCAGATGGTGGATTACGGTTTGCAATTTCTTAAAACCCCTATTTACTGTGATAATGAGGCCACAATCGATATGGTCAAAATCCACACTGATTATCAACGCGCAGATCTTTTTACCAAAGCTTTTGATAAATCCAGATTTGATTATCTTTTGAAAGCAAATGGTATTAAAGAAAAACAGGACTGATCACCACCTCAGTCTATCACCTTTTAGTTTAACTTTTTACTGATTTTCAGAAAAATTTCGAAAATCCAAAAACATTGAAAAATTTCAAAAATTATAAAAATTAGAAAATTTCTTTGCTGACTGCTATATCTTCTTCCCTTATATTAATGCCGTCAGATTTCTGTGAACAAACGATATCTGGGCAGTCACATATTTGAAATGCTCCAGCTTATCCTTGGGAACAGTAAATTTGAAAATCTATAAAAATCAAAAATTCTAAAATGATTTCCTGGAGTATAAAGGGAAATGATAGTACATCAGTGGGGATCTGACACATTCTAAATAATGTAATGCTATATAGGGCGTGTGTCTGAGTCTGTGCGATGTGCTGATAGGCTTCGTAGACCTATTACTGCGTGCCTGATACATACATATCAAACGATTTGTTGTGTGGATGAACTCCTCATGGGCATATGGTCTTAGTACCGTAATTTCGTTTGATAGGGTATTTGTACAAACCTCGGAGGTTTAGGGTCGTTATGTTATTAGTTGTCTGGGGATAGCCTCTCTGATCTTCTGCTGTAAGTCATTACGGACCTAGATCAGACAGGGTGTCTTTATAAAAGAGCTATATGCCAAATCCTAAAGTTACCGAATTGAGGAACTTTCCATGTTATATGATAATCAAAGATTATCTATTACATCGTATTGATTATTGATGCGAATCATGATTAATATCAGTCCTCAACCTGGTATAGTGCATATGTTACTTTGCTGCATTAATTTGCTGACCTGTATACCTCTATGCATTATATCTTGTAAATTACAGACGACGAAAGCATAATCACGCTTTACAATGAGTCTTTGTGCATTTACTTCTTGATACGGGAGTATGTCGTGTGCGTGGGAACCACAGACAATTGTGTTTATACTATAAATACCAGTATCAGTATAAAGCACGGCACAAAAGTCTGCATGTGAGTTTATGTGGATCACAATATCAGCAGTTGCCAGATCACACATTGTCTTTAATGATAATAATTTCAAAAAGATCAACGGTGTGATCAGATTTCTCATAAACTGATATGATCCCTCAACCGGAATCACAAAAACATTTACAGTTTTTCATTTACATTTCTTCATTTTATTTTCTCGTCAAAAATTACAAAACGCAAAAAGATTTTAGGTGTGTTTTAGCATAAACTTTAGAAAATCCAAAAAGATTTTTCTTTTTCATTTTATTTTTGATAACTGATGGTGGTTGATGTCGATTTTCTAAAACCTGATACACCATTTGAGCTTTGTAACTTTTAAAATGTGAAAACATGAATGTTGGATGCTTAAAAGTTGGAAAATAATTGAACCGGGACTCGTTTTTTGAGATTTGGAAAATTTTCAAAAATCCCAATTCTCATTCGCCCATTCGTTTGGTCGAATGTGGGATTTCACTTGTTCTTTCATATGCTTTGTTTGGGCGAAGGAGAGTGTTCCTGAAAATTATTTCATTCGAACCCTTTTACCTCATTTGAACCCTTTCAATAGGGTCGAAGGAGAGAAAAGTTTCTCCTTCGTATGGACAAAACGGGCGAACGTACAGGTCTATATATATCCACTCTCTCATTCGAACCCACTTATAATTTTTTCCAGATTTCACTTGTAACCTCACCTTGTTGCTCGTTTATTTTGAATCTTACCATTGTGTTCGCCTTCTCTTACTGATCATTTTGCCTTATAATACACAGGTTAACATTGAGGATTCAAGGATTAATCACTATTTTTCTGTTCCAAGCCCTAACTTTTAATTTCTGTTTAAATCGCCTTTATTGTTGCAATTGATGTTTCGGATTCATTATATGTGTGTTTTAGGGGGAGATTAATCGAAAAACAAGGCTTCAAACAAGGCTTCAAAACCATCAGATTGATCAATTGATCAACTGTTAGGTTTCGAACCCTATTTTTAGTTAAAAACACATATATAATGAACATCGAATGAATTTGTTGATTTTAAAAGGTTATTCAGCATGTTTAGGGTCTATGTGAATCAAATGAACATGATCAGATTATGTAAAATTCACAATTGAAAATTCAAAATTATAAACAACCATCTTCGCCCCATTCAAATGGGCGAAGGAGATAAATATTGGTCGAATGAACAAAATCTGGGCGAATGAAACTTTAATCTAAAATTTTTACATTCGTATCAAATAAAATTCTCATTCGAACCATGATAATCTCTCATTCGTACCCCGGTTGGGCGAATGAGGATCTGAGTTACCAAATTTTTCAATTTTGAAATTTTATTGATTTTTAACATGTGTTTTTGATTTGTTATGCAGATTTTAATCATGTCCAAGCAAGAGAAGACTACTGAACAAGCAGGATCCTCATCTCAGCCCTCAAAGCAGCTTGATTTTGAGAATGCGCACAACTGTTGTACATATCTTGGTGACGTGAAGAAGCACACGGAATTTGTCGGGATTATTGAGTTCTTGAAGCGGAGAAGAGTAATTGATGCCATAGCTACTCCTGATGACTTCCTGATGACTCGCAAGTCATGTATGGTGGATGATGCATGCACCAAAATTGACTACTCCAAATTCTTTGCAGGAAAGGAAGCTCACTTTGCTCTAATGGCCATGACAGAACCTCCTAAGCCGGTAAGTTCTGAAACTCAATCTTGTGTTAAATGCGACAAATGTGCTGAAATGGAAAACACTAAATTGGAAATGGCAACCATCAAGTGCTTTGCGGAAAAAGTTAACAAGAAATTAGAAAGTTACAAGCACATAGCATACGTAGTTGATCATATCATTGAAGAACCCTCCCAGACGAATAGTGCAAACTATAAGTCAGTTCCATCTCCGGTATTGTTTGAGAATCACACTTTACATGCAATACCACCGGAGACTTTAATTCATCCTGATTCCACACCAGAAAATGAGCCTAACACTTCCAGTGTAGGGGATCCATATTCTGATGTGAGACCAGTACTGGGAAATAGTGAGGGTGTGGTCGCTACTGATGATTCAGATGAAGAAGATGAGTCATCTGAGACGGTTGAAAGTGATAGTGATATTCCTGATGAAAATCATATAATCACTACTGAGCCAGTCTCACCGTCTCAGATCATTCATCCAATGGCAAATGCTCATCGCAAAACTGAGGGTAAGAAAAATGATAAGTTTGTTGGTAAAACTTTTGAAAAGAAAGAGGTTAAGAAGGTTGAGAAAAACGTGATAAAACCGGTTGAAAAGAAAGTTGAAATTAAAATTGAGAAAAATGTGGTAAAACCGGTTGAGAAGAAAAATGAATTAAAATCTGAGAAAAACAATGATGTGAGCAATGAAGTGTGTGATAAACCTGTTAAAATCTTCTATCGGATGCAAGGCTCCGATAAGATTTTATCAGATGATGAGTTTCCGATTAAATTTGTCAATTCTACAAAAATCGAAAAGATCTGGCAGGAAAGTACGATTTGGTTCCCGAAATTTGAAAGGACCAACGACATTCCTCAAGAGATTTTAGACAAAATTTATTCGGAAAAAGAAGCAAAGGTCAATGTCACACAGTTTGTTTTGCCTGTTCATAAAGAAAATAGTTTTATTGAACCGACTTACTCGAAGGACCTAGCTCCTGAGAGTTTAAGGAAACAATGCATGGTCGATCGATATCCCATTGCTACTTTTTCCAAGTCGCCGATCAAGGAAAACTACGAGGAATACCGTGCGTGTTATAAGTGCGGGGAACGGGGACATTTACTTGCCACCTGCCCGTACGTACGACACAAAAGGCACGAGGTGGAGATGAGGCAATATCATGAGTATCCGGTTGACAACTATGGCTATCAGCAGAGACGGCATTTTCCCCAAAAAGAATTTTATCATAATCAAAATAATTTTTACAACAAGGGGGAAAATCGTCCGATGACGTATGATAAGCGCAACCGGATGAACACTGATAAATCTGGTAAGAAATCTCAGATGAACTCAACTGCTGATACCAAAAAGATCACTCCTAAATCTAATGGTAAACAAGCAGTTGGACCTGTCTCTGTTAAATCAGAGAATGTAACCAAGAAGGTTGTTTTTAAAGATGAAGTAAAGAAACCGACTGAGACCTCAAAATCTCAGATTCGGATCTTGAAACGATCTGAGCAATCTTGGTCATCTAAGGAATCTGAAGGAGCCTCTACTTCACAGAGTGAGAAGAATGAGAAAGAGAAAGTTGTTAGTGAGAAGAAAGGGGTTGAAGTAACCCAAGTTGTTTGTGATTCAAAAGATTCTTTGAAACAACCTGTTCAAAGACCCAAGACCAAACAGGCTTGGGTCCCCCGAAAGAACTAATTGATCTACTTTAAATGTGCAGGGAGCTCCAGCTGGCCCTGTTAGCAGCCTATGGATTGTTGACAGTGGAGCTTCTGGTCACATGACAGGGGACCTCGCGCTACTCTTTGACATCAAAAATATTAACGGAGGTTATGTGGCATTTGCTGGAAATAAGGGAGGCTACATTACTATGGAGGGAAGTGTAAGCAATGGGGTCGTAACATTTGAGCGGATTTCTTATGTGAAACAAATAGACTATAATTTGCTCAGTGTTAGTCAGATTTGTGATAAACAATTTTCAGTGTATTTTGATGACAAATCCTGTTATATCTTGAAACCTGGGTTTGAGTTACCAAAAGAGTGGGTGATGCTGAAGGCACCAAGAGTTAACAACTTGTATATTCTCGACATGTCTAAAGCAATGACCACCCATGGCCAAGTCACGTGTTTCCTCTCCAAGGCTACAGAAAAAGAATCCATTATGTGGCATAGGAGAATGGGACACATCCATTTGAGAAAGATGAATCAGCTTGTGAAGAATGAACTTGTCACGGGAGTTAATGTCAAACACTTCCATCTGAATGACAAGTGTATCAATTGCAAGAAGGGCAAGCAGCACAAACAATCCCATAGACCAAAGAAAGTTAATTCTGTTGAGCTGCCACTTGAACGTTTGCATATGGATTTATTCGGTCCAGTCAGACGTAAAAGTCATGCCAGAGAATTATATTGTCTTGTGGTGACTGATGACTATTCAAGATTTTCATGGGTAATGTGTTTGCATCAGAAAAGCGACACTTTTGACAATTTGAAGGTTCTGTTTACACGTCTGGAGAATTTATATGGTCTGAAGATCAAAAGAATCCGGAGTGATAATGGGACGGAGTTTAAAAATGCTCAGATGGAGGATCTTTGTGCAAACAAAGGAATTCATCATGAATATAGCGCTCCGTATACACCCCAGCAGAACGGTGTCGCAGAGAGAAAGAACAGGACTCTTATAGAGACGGCGAGAACTATGCTTGCGGATTCAAATCTTCCAGTCATGTTCTGGAACGAAGCTATTTACGCGGCATGTTATACTCTTAACCGTGTTTTGATAGTGAAGAAGTTTGGCAAGACTTCTTATGAGCTGTTGAACCGACGTAAGCCGAATCTGGAGTATCTAGAACCATTTGGTGCCCCATGTACAATGCTGAATCCTTCGGAAAAGTTTGCACCAAAGGCTGAAGAAGGTTATTTTGTTGGATATGCAACCCCATTAAAACGGGTATTTAACAAAAGTACTAGAAAAGTCGAGGAGTGGGCTAATGTCGAAGTTCAAAGATATACACAAAATGTACAGGGTGGAGGACCAGATTGGATGTTTGATTACAAAGATTTCTTTGAATCATTCAATCTAGATAGCATGGTTGAAGAAGCTGTACTTCGATTATACTACGAGGTCGAAAACGCCGTAACTTCACCGTTAGTGCGTCCGATCACGGTAAACCCCCAAGCAGCTTCTAATGATGCCACTGCTCCTGTATTGGAAGAAGAGGTGTTTCAAGAAGCTTCTACATCGCTTAATTCATCCGAATCAGAATACGAAGACGATGATGCAACAAGTGAAGCTATTCTGGACAACGCTACAGTGACACCACCAGTGAACCCATCTACTACTGATGCTTCAACATCGAATGTGGGTAATGATCTGGCTTCTACAGAGAATTTGACAACGTAGACGGGAGTACAAGTACCGGATTATCCGGAATCTCGGATACATCGGATACACCCGCTTGAACAACTTATTGGTGATCCTGGTAGCAGTGTGATGACAAGAGGGCAGCTGAAGAATGCTCAAGCACCAGAAAACATTGGCAATCTTGCTTTATATGCCAAAATTCAGAAATCTGGTTTTCAGAATGACTGGTCATTTGCTTGTTATGTTTCGCAGGTTGAGCCGCGGACATACAAGGATGCTCTTTTGGATGACGCCTGGGTGGAAGCAATGCAGGAGGCGTTATTACAATTCCAGAAACTTGGTGTATGGACCCTAACAGATTTGGCCCCTGGTAGAAAGAAAATTGGTACCAAATGGGTGTTCAAGTGCAAGAAGGATGACAGAGGAGTCATAGTACGAAACAAAGCTCGTTTGGTCGTTCAAGGTTTTCATCAGGTTGAAGGAATCGATTACAATGAAATCTATGCACCGGTTGCACGCTTGGAAGCTATCAGAATGTTCCTCGCGTTTGCATCATGGAAGAAGTTTAAGGTGTATCAGATGGATGTAAAGAGCGCATTTCTTTACGGTGTGGTCAAAGAGGAAGTTTACGTAGGTCAACCACCGGGCTTTGAGGACCCTATTCACCGGGATAAGGTTTATGTGTTAAACAAAGCTCTCTACGGGTTGCACCAGGCTCCGAGACAATGGTATGAGGAGCTGAGCACGTATCTTCTCTCGAAAGGATTCAAACGCGGACTGGTAGACTGCACACTGTTCACGAAACGAACAGGAGATGATTTGCTTCTAGTACAAATTTATGTTGATGACATTATTTTTGGGTCTACTAACGAACTTCTATGCAGAGAATTTGAACAAGTTATGCAGGAAAAGTTCGAAATGAGCGCTATGGGAGAAATGCAGTTTTTCCTCGGCTTACAGGTGGAGCAAAGACCAACGGGGATCTTTATTCACCAGACGAAATACGTTTCTGAAGTCTTGAGCAGATTCCAGATGGATGATTCGAAGCCGATGGATACCCCGATACAGCCCAATCACGGGATTGGAGTTGACCTTAAGGGGGAGCTGACTGATCCATTTACATACAGAGCAATCGTCGGATCTCTGATGTATCTAACAGCGTCAAGACCTGATATAATGTTTGCGACATGTCTTTGTGCGCGATATCAATTGAAGCCGAAACAGAGTCATCTTGCAGCTGTCAAGCGTATCCTTAGATATCTGAAGGGTTGTCCATCGAAAGGACTGTGGTGCCCTCATGATGATAATTTTGACCTAATCGCTTTTAGTGATGCAGATTGGGGCGGCTGTGACAAAGACAGCAAATCCACAACGCCTGGATGTCAGTTTATGGGGAGCAGGCTCGTGACCTGGCAATGCAAGAAACAAACCGCAGTTGCACTATCCACATGTGAAGCAGAATACGTCTCAGCATCGAGCTGCTGCTCACAGGTTCTTTGGATCCAACAGCAGATGGTGGATTACGGTTTGCAATTTCTTAAAACCCCTATTTACTGTGATAATGAGGCCGCAATCGCATTAACAAAAGACTTAGTAAATCATTCAAAGGCTAAACATATCCGGATTAAATATCATTTTATCCGTGATTGTTATGCTAAAGAGTTGATCGATATGGTCAAAATCCACACTGATTATCAACGCGCAGATCTTTTTACCAAAGCTTTTGATAAATCCAGATTTGATTATCTTTTGAAAGCAAATGGTATTAAAGAAAAACTGGACTGATCACCACCTCAGTCTATCACCTTTTAGTTTAACTTTTTACTGATTTTCAGAAAAATTTCGAAAATCCAAAAACATTGAAAAATTTCAAAAATTATAAAAATTAGAAAATTTCTTTGCTGACTGCTATATCTTCTTCCCTTATATTAATGCCGTCAGATTTCTGTGAACAAACGATATCTGGGCAGTCACATATTTGAAATGCTCCAGCTTATCCTTGGGAACAGTAAATTTGAAAATCTATAAAAATCAAAAATTCTAAAATGATTTCCTGGAGTATAAAGGGAAATGATAGTACATCAGTGGGGATCTGACACATTCTAAATAATGTAATGCTATATAGGGCGTGTGTCTGAGTCTGTGCGATGTGCTGATAGGCTTCGTAGACCTATTACTGCGTGCCTGATACATACATATCAAACGATTTGTTGTGTGGATGAACTCCTCATGGGCATATGGTCTTAGTACCGTAATTTCGTTTGATAGGGTATTTGTACAAACCTCGGAGGTTTAGGGTCGTTATGTTATTAGTTGTCTGGGGATAGCCTCTCTGATCTTCTGCTGTAAGTCATTACGGACCTAGATCAGACAGGGTGTCTTTATAAAAGAGCTATATGCCAAATCCTAAAGTTACCGAATTGAGGAACTTTCCATGTTATATGATAATCAAAGATTATCTATTACATCGTATTGATTATTGATGCGAATCATGATTAATATCAGTCCTCAACCTGGTATAGTGCATATGTTACTTTGCTGCATTAATTTGCTGACCTGTATACCTCTATGCATTATATCTTGTAAATTACAGACGACGAAAGCATAATCACGCTTTACAATGAGTCTTTGTGCATTTACTTCTTGATACGGGAGTATGTCGTGTGCGTGGGAACCACAGACAATTGCGTTTATACTATAAATACCAGTATCAGTATAAAGCACTGCACAAAAGTCTGCATGTGAGTTTATGTGGATCACAATATCAGCAGTTGCCAGATCACACATTGTCTTTAATGATAATAATTTCAAAAAGATCAACGGTGTGATCAGATTTCTCATAAACTGATATGATCCCTTTACCGGAATCACAAAAACATTTACAGTTTTTCATTTACATTTCTGAATTTTATTTTCTCGTCAAAAATTACAAAACTCAAAAAGATTTTAGGTGTGTTTTAGCATAAACTTTAGAAAATCCAAAAAGATTTTTCTTTTTCATCTTATTTTTGATAACTGATGGTGGTTGATGTCGATTTTCTAAAACCTGATACACCATTTGAGCTTTGTAACTTTTAAAATGTGAAAACATGAATGTTGGATGCTTAAAAGTTGGAAAATAATTGAACCGGGACTCGTTTTTTGAGATTTGGAAAATTTTCAAAAATCCCAATTCTCATTCGCCCATTCGTTTGGTCGAATGTGGGATTTCACTTGTTCTTTCGTATGCTTTGTTTGGGCGAAGGAGAGTGTTCCTGAAAATTATTTCATTAGAACCCTTTTACCTCATTTGAACCCTTTCAATAGGGTCGAAGGAGAGAAAAGTTTCTCCTTCGTATGGACAAAACGGGCGAACGTACAGGTCTATATATATCCACTCTCTCATTCGAACCCACTTATAATTTTTTCCAGATTTCACTTGTAACCTCACCTTGTTGCTCGTTTATTTTGAATCTTACCATTGTGTTCGCCTTCTCTTACTGATCATTTTGCCTTATAATACACAGGTTAACATTGAGGATTCAAGGATTAATCACTATTTTTCTGTTCCAAGCCCTAACTTTTAATTTCTGTTTAAATCGCCTTTATTGTTGCAATTGATGTTTCGGATTCATTATATGTGTGTTTTAGGGGGAGATTAATCGAAAAACAAGGCTTCAAACAAGGCTTCAAAACCATCAAATTGATCAATTGATCAACTGTTAGGTTTCGAACCCTATTTTTAGTTAAAAACACATATATAATGAACATCGAATGAATTTGTTGATTTTAAAAGGTTATTCGGCATGTTTAGGGTCTATGTGAATCAAATGAACATGATCAGATTATGTAAAATTCACAATTGAAAATTCAAAATTATAAACAGCCATCTTCGCCCCCATTCAAATGGGCGAAGGAGATAAATATTGGTCGAATGAACAAAATCTGGGCGAATGAAACTTTAATCTAAAATTTTTACATTCGTATCAAATAAAATTCTCATTCGAACCATGATAATCTCTCATTCGTACCCCGGTTGGGCGAATGAGGATCTGAGTTACCAAATTTTTCAATTTTGAAATTTTATTGATTTTTAACATGTGTTTTTGATTTGTTATGCAGATTTTAATCATGTCCAAGCAAGAGAAGACTACTGAAAAAGCAGGATCCTCATCTCAGCCCTCAAAGCAGCTTGATTTTGAGAATGCGCACAACTGTTGTGCATATCTTGGTGACGTGAAGAAGCACACGGAATTTGTCGGGATTATTGAGTTCTTGAAGCGGAGTAGAGTAATTGATGCCATAGCTACTCCGACAGTGATCTATCGTGATATGATTCAGGAATTCTGGTCTAATGCTAAATTAGACTTCTGGAAGAACGAATCTTGTTTGACGAGCAGAATCCAGGGACAACGAGTCATTGTGTGCGAGGAAGATCTAAGAGAAGCACTGAATCTGGATGACGATCCGAACGATCCAAAGGAGTTTACATTCATGGATCAAAGGAAGTGTTTTCTCAGGATGAAGTATAACGGACCTATCACTGACGGTTCGTTGCAAAAAGGAAAACTGTGCCCACAGTTCAAATTTCTGGCACATGTTTTAATTCATGTATTCGGATCTGCTGCGGGAGGTTATGACTTGATGAGGAAGAGCATCAGTTCAATGATGGTTGCTTTGGTATTGAACAAACCGTTCAATATTTCCGGCATGCTGATGTCTCATTTATTGGAACCTGTGAATGGAACGAGGAACCTAAAGTTTCTATTATATCCTCGTTTTCTTCAGATGATATTTGATCACAAGTACAAAGAGTTGAAGAGAGATGCTAAACATATTGTTGTTCAGGAACACATGTCGCTGAACACACTAGCTAGAATGAAAGCCTATAAAGGTTTGTCTGTTGAAGAACGTCCTCCTGTTAGACGTTTGTTTGGTCATCTAGCTAGGGCAGATTATAATGATCCGGGTGAAGGGCTTGTAAGGAATGTGAACAGTGATTCTGATGCTGACAATCCTTTACATTATGTTGATCCTGACGCTAAGCGCAAGAGACAAGTGGTGAATGTAGTCGCTAAGAGTGGTAAGGTCAAGAAACCAGAGATAAGGATTGAGGTTACTGAACCAGAGAAGAAGAAGAGAACTCAAGGTAGAAATAAGAGTATAGCGAAAAAGGGCTTACACATAGTTGATGAAACATCCATTGATTCAGAAGAAACGATTGAGGAAGAACAATGGAATTCTGATGCTGAGACTGTGACGACTATGCCCAAGACCACTGAGGCTGGTGCGTCTGATAGCCAACGAGAAGAAGATCAAGGGAACAAAAGTCATATTCCCGTTGATGTTGAAAATTTGGGTTTTAATGTTGAAGAGACATTTGTTGGTTCTCCTGTGCAAGCAGCTAGAAAAGAAAAGAAGAAGCAGGAGAAGCCAAGTATAAAAAGAAAGAAAGAAATAGAATCATTGATTGCTGGTAAGAAACTGCCGCCAGCTTCAAGTTCAAAATCACCGGTTACAGCACCTGCTCAAAAGAAACAGAAGACAGCAGCAACATCTAGCACACAACAAACAGAAGAAATTCCAATGGATGATGTGAATGAAGCATTGGATAATGTGCTGAAGAAAATCAGGAAAGGAAAACTGCCTGACGCTGTTGAACCACCAAAGAAGACTAAAGTATCGGTGGATAGTGATATCATGACTGCTGTGAATCAAAGATTTTCTGAGTTGATGAATTTGATTACAAAACAACATATGGAGATTGATCAGTTAAAATCAAATGACAAAAAGATGTTAGAAGTCGTAGTCACATCGGCAGATGACAATGAGACTCTGAAGAAGACAATTAAGAAGCTAAAGAGAGAAAACAAGAAGTTGCTGAAACATGAGCAACGTAATACCAGAAGGATAATAGTCTTGAAGAAGGAGAACAAACAGCTGAAAAAGAATAACAAGCATATGGACGATTTGATCAAGAACTTGTATTCTCAGGCTCCTCAACTTCAAGCTGGTGAAGTTGACAAAGAAAGAGAAGAAGAACAAGTTGACTTTGAATTATCTGATGAAGAGGAAGATGATGAATTAGATGAAGATGCTGGTGATGATACAAAGACAAAGAAAAAGGATGATAAAGATGATGATGGATCTAGTGATGGAGACGGCTCTGCATTTGATAGTAGTGATGACGATGATGATGATGTTGATAAGTTTTCTTACGAGAAACGTGATTCGGATAAGAGCGGTGAATCGAGCTCGAAAGCTCCTGGTGAAAATGTTGATGATGAAGATATTTTCTGGAACGAAAGATTGAAGTCATTGTCTGAAGAAGATAAGAATATGTATCGTCAGATGTTAACCAATCGAGTCTGGACGATAGACATGACTAGCAGGTTTCCAGAAATATTTGAATCTAACAATAAACTCTTCGAGTTGGAATATGATGACCCTGATCTTGAGGATGGGGAAGTGTCTGTAGCTATTTCGAAAGAAATTCTGGAAGGTTTAGCAGAGCAAGTGGGTAAGACGTTAGAAGAATTACTTGCTGATAATTTTATTCCTAAGATTCGTGAGAAAGAAGCTGGAAATCACTCGGATGATCGTGATGTTCCTGCGTTCGAGGAAGTCGAGATGGAAGATATTACGAGCGACGAATATCCACAATATTTCAGAACAAATCAAGATTGTGGATTTTCTTTCTCAGACGAACTGCTAAACCATGCCGAAAAGCTTGCTAGAGATAAGAACAAAGTCTTTGAAGATGAAATCTTTAAAGGGCACAACAAGCCAAGGTTCGAGCAATCAGACAGCTTAAAAGAATTGTTAAAGAAGCTGAAAGAAAAGGAGAATAATCGTCCGAAACCAGACATTCAAGGCAGCTTTTACAAACTTCACAATAAGATTTTCAAAGGTCGTGCATTGGCCTGGAAGTTTGTTAAAGAGTTGAAGTGTTTCGCAGTAAAATGGGAAAAAGGGATTTTGTATTTTGAGAAGTTTCATCATTTGAAAACCCTTCCATATTGGGCAATCAGAGACATTTGTCGTCACCGTTTAACGGGAGCGTCAAACAGTCAGATTACTTATTTTGCTGAAAAGATGACTCGTGAAAGCCGAACCAAGTGGGACTTGTTTGAACCACAATATCCGAAAAGAATCGTTCACAAAAAGGATATTGATCAGATAACTGGTATGCCTAAAGTGACTTTGAAATACAAACCACCGAAAGTGTTGAAGAAGATTCCTTTGATGCCTATTCCGCAACACTTTGCAAAAGACTTCATCTGGTGGTATTATGATTGGAAGATTGCAGAGGCCGTGATTGTTTTGAAGGATGGAGAGTCGAATTATAAGAAAGTGCATATATTTGATCCCATGTGGTTGATAAATTGTTCACATGAGGATATCATCATGATATTCTATAATCCGCTTTACTCAGAAACAAAAGATGCTGAGCAAGCAGGAAAGTACCAACGTGTGGTATTTCTGTGCTTTGCGTTTGATATTAATGCCGGATGTGATTATGATGTGAAGTTGGGAAAGCATGTGGAAAAGCAGAAGGTGCCAGAGCTGAAAACGAAGAAACAGAAACAATTTCAGGAACCGGTGTTGACCAGAGAACAAATGATTCAAAGACATATCAGAATGTGGAACAAAAGGTTGGACGAAGAACGACGAACACAATCCAAGCAATAGTCGAGGGGGAGTTTGTAGATGCATAAGTGCGACTAGAGCTTTGGATTGTAAAACACATTTTGGTTTGTTAATGTCGAAGGTGCGAAGGAGTGAGTTAAATGGTGCGAAGGAGGATATAAAGGTGCGAAGGAAGAAGTTTATACGAATGAAGACTTAGATTATGAAGAACTTGGTTCGACCAGTCAATGTGGGCGAACCTGCACATTCGCATGGATGATTTGGGCAAATGTGCAGGCCTATAAATAGGTTAAGTTCATTTTTGAATGTAACTTTGATGATTATTATTCCCTCCTCGTTCTGAAAACTCTCTCTAGATTTTGTTAAACTTGTTTTACATTTAAACCTTGATTGTAATCATTATTCTAAGTGTAATCAAGTGTTTTATGAATGAAATTGATTGAAAATGATGATCTGCGTGTTTGAATCTGTTTGATTATTACTTTGTGATAGTTTTAGGGTTTCCGCACCTGAAACTAACTTGTTTGATCAATCTTTGTTTGTTTTCGATCCTAATACGCACATACAAAAATAATAATAATAATAATAATAATAATAATAATAATAATCATTAATCATATATTAGCAATTCATTAATTATGTTGTCATATTAGATATTTTATTATGTCGTATTAGATATTTTAACCCGGACGTTCTCGGGATAAAAACTAGTCTAGTTATATAGCATAGAATTTTAGTTATTAATTTTGGTGATAATTACATTTTTTTTTTCCTTTTCTTATTTTCCTCTTCTTTTAGTAGATGTTGACCCCCATTTTTGTTTTCGACTCATTCGTTCACTTGGGACCACTTGTATCCTCTTTTGACATGTTATCTTAAATATTATTTATGACGTTCACAAGTAGTAGTTTAAACTTCTTGCCTATCCACAAATTCATGATGTGTTTTTATGCACATGGGTTTTTTTCTGCAATTTTTTTCTGCAATGAAATAAAATATTCTTCTAAAACGGAGAAACAATTACAAAGTTGTAATCACAAACATGGGAGTTATAAAAAGTAAATATATATCATAAAAAAGGTTAGGAATATATCGATGGCACTGTCCATTTTCAAAGAAATACAATGAAGAAAAGCATAAATCACTATTGGTATTGAGTAATGAAATGTACAAACGATTGAGAAGGTAATGGAATGAAATTGATGAGACAATGAAATGAATAAGGGAACAAAGTGGATAACCATCATTTCACTGTGTCTTCAGTGACGGATCCAAAAAAAATTTCTAATGATGTCACTCTTTTAGACATTCTACTAATTTTGTAGAAGAGGACATAAATATCTCTTTTATTACAAATAACAATTAAGTAATGATCAAATAATGAAACAAGCAACATTGCAATGATTCTTATCTAATAACAAGAAAGCTATAAAAATTATATAAGTATATAACTAACCTCTTTTATTAGCCATCGTGATAAATAGTAAACGTCTTTAACATGTGACGAATGTCTTTTAAGACTTGAACCGTAGAACGATTGTATCCTCTTCGAAAGTACTTTAAGACTTGATAATTTTCTACTGTAGCAAATTAACAACATTGTTAAATATAGTACCAAAAGTTAAACATGATGTAACGCCCAGGTTTTTTTTTTTTTTTTTTTTTTGTTTCTAAAAGTTTATTAAAACATTATATTTGCATAACATTTTAATTCGCAAGCAATAATATCTTTTAGTGAGAAATACATTCTTGTTCGTTAACAATTTAGAATGATTACTATCACTAATATGTATTTTTTTATATAGAAAATACTGCACAAAAAAAAATTATTCATTTTGAAATCCTTAAACGAACTTATTACGTTTTGAAATTAGTTAGATATGAATTTTGTTTTCCCAAATAAGTAATTTATAACATGAAGTATCATAATTATTAGACAAACCATACTACTATAACAATATAATAATAATACATAATGAAAAGAAAACAAAAGTTACAAAGCACAAGAAAAGTGCTCTATGTACTGTACGCCACTTTTGAGTTTTGACTAATCCTCTCTACATTTTTTTTTTTTACTTATTTATTTAGGCTCTGGCTATTTGGACACCTAAGGAATCTTATTTGACACCCTATTCATGCATCGTATAGAGCAATACGAGGAATATAGGGTACAAAAAGCTGAAACACTGACTCCAAGGCACGTACAGTCTGCAACCTCGTACTTATATGCCTCGTATAAAGCTATACGAGGCATATAGGGTTAACTTTTTTAATTTTTTCATACTTAGGGTTTTGTGGAATATGTTGGTCTGATATTTCAAATATTGGGCTATACGAGGGCAATACGAGGATTTTTTTTTTTTTTTTTGAACGTGCAATAACAGTCTGATACATATCAGTCTGAATTTTTAACGTATAATTTTATAAGTTGAATTGACTCTTCTTAACACCAACAACCACATGATTAAAAGTCATGAAGTTGCTAATCTCAATCTCCACTATATTCCCTGGCAAATAGATAATCATCTTCACCCCTTGAATTGACTGTTCTTAATACGTTAATATCAGTCTAAATTTATTATGTATATTTTTAGAAGTTGAATTGACTCTTCTTAATACGTCAATATCAGTCTGAATTTATTACGTATATTTTTCGAAGTTGAATTGAGTCTTCTTAATACGTCAATAACAGTCTTAATTATTAACGTATAATTTTCGAAGTTGGGTTTGTTTTTTAAACATTGTTTCTATTTTTTAAATAGTTTTGATTTGTAGCTATTGTATATACATTACAAAGATATATAACTTAAGTTGATTTGTAACTGAATAACAGATCAAGAACTATTAACAACAGTAAATAAACATCACAAACATAAATATCTGAACTAAATATATACATATCAACTAACAAGTTCATACAAAAGAAGTCATAATAGTACGAAATACATTCAAAATAACTGAAGCATAGAAAATAAAAAACTAATGATCTGCATCATCTGCCCCACGTGGCGCTGGTGGTGGTCGTGGTGCTGGTGGGGGTTTGACCGGTAATCCTGCTTGCTGTCTCCTCTCTGCCTCCGACTCAGCCAGCCACGTCATCCAGTCTAGAATAGCGTCGTGACCACGGCGCATCTCCTCCTGATCGCGACGCAGATCACGAATACTGCGCTCCATACGATGCATCCTCTCTACAACATCAAGAGGGGCACCCCGGTAAACGTGAGCCGGGTATTGAGGTGGCTCTCGAGGGGCCGGCTCATCCTCTACCTCTGGCTCCAGATCAACCTCAAACGGACCATCCACGTCCTCCACCATATCCTCCTCAACATCCCAAGGGTAAGGTGGGATGACCTCCGGTAACTCCACCGGCACAAAAAGCTCTCCCTCGGCGTTCTTAAAACGCCGACCCATCCCAGCGAACTTGCGCGTAACACGCATGCCAATGATCGTCCTATGATCTAACTGAGATGGCTGGAGCGGAGGACGCAAGCGGGGGTCACCATCGGGCAGAAGCCCCAAGTGACGAGCGAGGATGGTGACATACGCACCACCGTATAAATCTCCCCGCTGCTGACGGTGTATGGCGGAGGAAAACCACTCCGCCATACAACGCGCGAGCGCGCACGGCCTCCGATATAATAAACAGTAAAGATAAAAGAGGTCCGTCCTCGTGCACCACTGGCGGGAGGACTGGCGTGGCTGGATCGACGTAGCGATCAACCGGTGCATATATCGGTGGAGGGGGTCACGAATGGCGGTCACCCTGCCCTTGTCCTTCTGAAACCGGCGACCAGGAGCTATGACCGCCCAAAACCCAAGCAACGTAGGCCTAGACGTCGCGCGTATAGCATCTCGATATAACGCGGTATCCGTCTCAGGCTCCGTGTAAAACCCCAAACGGCACGCGAACGAGCGTAGGGACATCCTAAACGTCTGCCCCGCAAGCCGGAATGTGATCTCGAAGAAAGGATCCTCGGGATCATCGTCCTCCTCTGGTCGATCTGCTGGTCGTGGGGTGAAAGTAAAGGAAGACAAGAACTCCACAGTCAGCTCCCGAAACGTCGGAGTATGGGCACCATCAAACATACGGCTCCAGGGCGTATCAACGCCAATGATATCACGTGCCCGGGCCAGCTCACCAAACTCTTCCAACGCAGTATAAGAAACGGACTTGTGAGCCGCGACCTTCATTATGTTAATAACAATAACAATAATAACAATAATAAATAATAAAGAATAAATAATAATAATAACAATAATAAATAATAAAGAATAAATAATGATAATAATAATAATACCTGCATCCTCCTAAGCTTCTGACAGCGGTGCCACGCCTTGCTGCCAGCAGGAAACTCCAAGTACGGGTGACCCAGAAGTGGGTCAACCTGTCGTGGTGGCGGCGGTGGTGGTCCCCCTCCCTCCTCCCCGTCAAAGTCCGCGTCCTCGCCATCAAATATATCCGCCATACTACGTAATTTTAAAAAAAATATGTTATTTTTAAAAAAATAATGAAATTTTAAAAAAATAATGTTATTTTTAAAAATAAATATTTTTTAATAAAAAATTTGCATATATATATTATTATTGTTATTATTAAAGTAAAAGATTAATAAAATTAAAAAAAATAAAACTATGAATGAATATGCATCGTATTGCCCTGTATGATGCATATTCATTCATCTTCAATAAAGAAACCCAGATCTGTTCATCTTCATCAGCCCCAAATTCAAGTTTCATGAATGAATATGCCTCGTATTGCCCTGTATGAGGCATATTCATTCATCATATCCACATGAATCCCATATAAGATCCCCAATTCAGCCCCAAATTCAAGCCCAACTAATCTAACCTAGATCAATTAATCAATAAATCTAACCTAGTATCAACCCAATACGTGTGAAAAATTAAAGAAAACATACCTTAATACACTGATGGTCCACCAACGTTCGTGTTTGAGGGTGTGTTTGATCGTTTGTGTGTGTGTTTGTGTGGTTCGTATGGCAGATATGAGACTCGTATTGGGGCTGATATGGGTCTTGATACGATTCGTATAGACCAATACGAATCATATAAGGGTCCAGTATTGGTTGCCAGCCCAGTATCAACCCAATACTAGGCCTGTTATATGTCTAGTATAGCTCTATACGAAGCATACTTAAGTTTTCCTTTTTAATAAAAAATACTAATTTTGTTTTAGAAATTCTAAAAAAATATATAAAAAATAATAATAATAATCAATAATCAATAATAAAAAATAAATAAATAATAATAATAATAATCAATAATCAATAATAAAAAATAAATAATAATAATAACAATAATAACAATATTTATTGATAACAATATTTATTAATAAAAAATAAATAATAATAATTTTTTTAAAGTTAGCTTAATATATTTAAAAATTTATAAAACATAAAAAAGAAAAACACCTATGAGGTGTAGATAAGTCCAACTCTACAGAAACAAAGCAAACATCTTTAAATAAATAAATAATAATAATAATAATCAATAATCAATAATCAATAATCAATAATAAAAAATAAATAAATAATAATAATAATAATCAATTTTAAATAATAATAGTAATAATCAATAATCAATAATAATAATACTAATAATAATAATAATAATCAATAATCAATAATAATAATACTAATAAATAATAATAATATTTTTTAAAGTTAGTTTAATATATTTAAAATTTATAAAAGATAAAAAAGAAAAACACCTATGGGGTGTAGACAAGTCCAACTCTATAGAAACAAAGCAAACATCTTTAAAACCTAATAAAAGAAGCTAAACAAAACCAAAAAACCGAAAACGCATCGTGTCGGTGACAAAAACTGAGAATTTTTGTCACATTGGGTTGAGAATAATAAAACTAATTTTCTGTAATTTTTTTATATTTTTTTAAGTTAGTTTAATATATTTAAAAATTTATAAAAGATGAAAAAGAAAAAGGAAAAAACAATGGTATATACGAGGCAGATAAGGGTCCAGTATTGGTAACAAGCCTAGTATCAACCCAATACGTGGCCCATTATATGCCTCATATTGGGCTATACGAAGAATACCATTGTTTTTTCCTTTTTCTTTTTCATCTTTTATAAATTTTTAAATATATTAAACTAACTTAAAAAAATATAAAAAAATTACAGAAAATTAGTTTTATTATTCTCAACCCAATGTGACAAAAATTCTCAGTTTTTGTCACCGATACGATGCGTTTTCGGTTTTTTGGTTTTGTTTAGTTTCTTTTGTTAAGTTTTAAAGATGTTTGCTTTGTTTCTATAGAATTGGACTTGTCTACACCCCATAGGTGTTTTTCTTTTTTATCTTTTATAAATTTTTAAATATATTAAACTAACTTTAAAAAATATTATTATTATTTATTAGTATTATTATTATTGATTATTGATTATTATTATTATTAGTATTATTATTATTATTGATTATTGATTTTTATTATTATTATTATTATTATTATTATTATTATTTATTTTTTGATTATTATTATTAATATTTATTTAAAATTGATTATTATTACTATTGTTATATATTTATTTTTTATTATTGATTATTATTATTATTAAATATTAATTTTTTATTATTGATTATTATTATTATTATTATTTATTTTTTATTATTGATTATTATTATTATTTATTTTTTTTATTATTGATTATTATTATTATTAGTATTACTATTATTGATTATTATTATTATTATTATTTATTTAAAATTGATTATTATTATTATTATTTATTTATTTTTTATTATTGATTATTATTATTATTATTATTTATTTTTTATTATTGATTATTATTATTATTAGTATTATTATTATTGATTATTGAGTATTATTAGTTGTATTCACAAATGCAAATAAAAAATATAAACGTAAATAACTAAAACCAAAATGAGTTTTATAACACATAGGAGGCAGTTCTACATACAAAATTACCGACGTAGCGGTCAACCTTAATAACTAAGACCAACCTCCTATTTATAACACATAGGAGGCGGTTCTACATACAAAATTACCGACGTAGCGGTCAACCTTAATAACTAAGACCAACCTCCTATTTATAACACATAGGAGGCGGTTCTACATACAAAATTACCGACGTAGCGGTCAACCTTAATAACTAAGACCAACCTCCTATTTATAACACATAGGAGGCGGTTCTACATACAAAATTTGAACCTGATCCGGAGCTCTTATTAGCGTCGTTTTGACTTTTATTTCCTCCCCATCAAGGTTCATCTGCAGTTTGAACCTGATCCGGAGCTCTTATTAGCGTCGTTTCGACCTTTATTTCCTCCCCATCCAGGTTCATCTGCAGCGACACGCTGCATAAAGCGAAAAAGGACAACCTGCCTGCACGTCCTTTTCGACTATAGTAGGAAAGTCATCAAATGTTGCGGTATCCGATGGATCATCATCATCTCGACACGATGCATAAAGCGAAAAAGGACAACCTGCATCCACTTCGTTTTCGACTAAATATGGAAAGTCATCAAAAGTTGCGATTGTTGGATCCGGTGGATCATCATCATCTCGAACTTCAATCGTCATTGCTACAATAATAAATACATAATAAATAATAATAACAATAATAATAACAATAAATAATAATAATAATAATAATAATAACAATAATAATAATAATAATAATATTTTCGGATAATAATAATAACAATAATAATAATAATAATAAAAATATTTTCGGAAAATAATAATAATAATAATAACAATAATAACAATAATAATAATAAGAAGAAATAATAATAATAATAATAATAATAATAAATAATACTAATAACAATAATAATAACAATAATAATAATAATAATAATAATAATAATAATAAAAAATATTTTCGGATAATATTAATATTTTCGGATAATAATAATAACAATAATAATAACAATAACAATAATAATAATAACAATAAAAAAAACGATTCGGGTATCCCTCGTATTGGCTTGTATGAGGCATATTGATAGTCAAAATTTTATAAAAAATCCAAAAACAAAAGAAGAAAACCGGTTTATCAAAACTAATCAACAAACAATATCAACAATCTATCCTAATATTGATGAAATTAGCAAAAAATCACATACCTTAGGTCCAGGCAATGAATCGGGTGTGTTTGAAGCGGGTCGGGTCAGCTCTGTTTGACTCGGGTGTGTTTGATTCGGGTCGGGTCGATCTGTGGGTGAGAGGTTTTGTCTGAATGTGTTGACTCGTATGAGACCAACAGCCTGCGTATTGGGGATAATATGGACCAAGGTATGCCTCGTATAGACCTATACGAGGCATATAATGATCAAATCTTGAGGCAAGTGGTTGACAGTTGGATCTGATGGGATATGGACAGACATATGTCTCGTATTGGTCTATACGATGAGCTATACGAGGGCAGCTTATGCAACGTATTGACCAATACGAGACATATAGGGGTCTCGTATAGGGTTCAAGCCTCATATCAGCCTAAATGTTGACTGGAGTATGCCACATATGCAACGTATTGACCAATACGAGACATATAGGGGTCTCGTATAGGGTTCAAGCCTCATATCAGCTTAAATTTTGACTGGAGTATGCCACATATTGGCCTATACGAGGAATATTGTCACTTTTTTTTCTCAGCTATTAACTATTAAAATACATAATTTTTTTAGTATACATAAGTTAAAAAAAATTGAAAATTAACTAATAAAACACATAAAATGAATAAAAAGTAATTTTATTCATTCAAATAATATTTTTAGAAGTTTACATTTATTCACCACTCAAAGATTGTAATTAACCAACATCCTCAATTGAAGGATTTTCCCATTTCTTAGCTTTAAGCGCTTTAAACAATTCAATCTGTTCCGTGTACAATTCTTCCCATTCCTGCGCTGCGTCACATCGGCAAAGACTCCACATGGGGTTTCGTGTTGGCATGGGATAGTATCCTGATAGTACTACGTGGATAAAATGGTTTCCATTAAATACAATTGTTATAAATTGACGAGGGCCCTTCACTTGATTTGGACCAACCAATAATGGGAAAAAAGTCTGACTTTGCGCAGCACTTAACAGGTGAACAATAACTCCTAATGCGGTAGAAATTAGGAGTCCTGCATGAGGCATCTTCATCCAATTCGATTCGGGTGCTTTTCCTACCCCAATAAAGGTTGTTCTATGCAGTTGCCGCTCATATTCTCCGTACGTATAGAATCTTTCAAATATCTCTGTCCAAATATCTTTGTAGGTTTGAAGTTCATTTATAATTAGTTGCCGAATAAACATATACTGGCTCTGCTCCATCCCTAAACCCACAGCTATCGCTCTATAGCCACAATGACCATCAGGATTGACATCCTTTATCCGGGATATATATGGGTAAAAAATTTCTGGAATATGTTCCTTATATGTTCTGACAACGTTCATTGATTCAGGTTCTTGGATCAAGGGAAACCCATGATCAACAGGTGACTCTGCTTTTTTACCGCGTCGCATTGCAGACTTCTTGGATTTTACTATGGAAGTTGTTTCTATAGATTCCTGTGACGATACATATGAGCTGTGTCGGGCTTTATCAAAATCGCCCGGTGACGATAGACCGTAGGAGCTGTGTCGAGGATCATCGAACTTGTGCGGTGAAGACGGAACATAGGAGCTGTGCCGGGAAGGATCGTACCTGAATTATAATAAATAATAATAATAATAATAATAATAATAATAATAATCAATAATCAATAATAAAAAATAAATAATAATAATAATAATAGTAATAATAATAATAATAATAATAATAATAATAATAATAATAATAATAATAATAATAATAATCATCATCATCATCATCATGCTCGTAACACGATACCTAGTGCTTTCCGATAATGCAAATGATGCGTCTCCAGCACTGTGAGCTTTATCTTTTTCTTGTTTCTTCCTCCTTTGTTCTTGAACCTTCAATGTTGGCCGGCCACGGGTATTTTGTTGTACAATCGGGGGCTTTTTGTTACTTTTTAGTGCGTTCAAGACCGTCATAATCTTTGCCAACATGCTTTTTTTCACCTGTGGGGGTTGAGACATAATTTTCTTTTTTACCTCATCTAATCCTTCTTCCACGTTAATATCATCATCTATTATCTTTGCTGCTCTAAAATCAAGCTTCCGCCAGAATTGGTCTATTGAGTCGAGCGCAATCTTTTGACCTATTAAAGATGATTAAACAAGGCTATGTCAAAAATTTAGTTGTATATACACAATAAGTAAAAATGATTAGTACGTATACCTTTATTTATATATCTTTCGAGGCGACATGCGCATACTAACCCACAGCTCGTGTATAGTTGTCAACCACATGTTGAATCAAATGTCCTCAAGTTTTGTAACCGATAAAATTCGTTTTCAATGAGGTTAAGAGCATGAATGGAAACATTAAGGCGTAGTTCATCAAGGAAGGCTAGTCAGTCGCTTATGGTCATTCATTATTTTGTTTCTGCTTTCTTCAAAACATTTCCTTATATGGGATTCCTGCTTTACTACAACATCATCGATATACCCTACTATTCTTGTCAAGCTACTGTTCGGGCTTGGAAGATATCTCTTTAAATCAGCATGTTGGCTCTCTACTCTATTTGTTGTAGTTTGGTGAAAATTTATTGATCTATTGGTCCAGGCAGATACAAATTTCTCATGGTATTGGTCCAGCCATTCATTAAACAAATAATCAAAAACATCTGCAAAATATATAATAATTAGAATGGACACCCTTAAATCTATTCAGACACCCTAAACAAAATAGTAAAAACTTACGCTTCCTTCCATGTCTAACAAGTGCTTTATAAATGTTGTTCATGTTATATTCGTATATTTGAGTTGTGGGAGACTCGCATAACGTAGACCATGAACGTGCAAATTCCTCCCAATCAGGGTGTGTAAATGATTTCTTGCAGCATTTTGAAATATTCTGATAAATGTGATACCTGCAAAGAAATTTGTTTGCGTTTGGGAAAACTTTGTCAGCCGCGTTCATAAGCGCCCGGTCTCTGTCAGTTATAATAACACGCGGCTCCATACAATCTTCCAACATACACTTAAGATGCTCAAGGACCCATATGAAGTTTTCTTCACGTTCCTTATAAACAATGGCATTAGCGGCACAAAATGACTGGTTTGTGGACGTCAAACCGACAACTTGCACTAACGGTAAACGGTACATGTTGGTCTTGTAGGTTGTGTCGATCAACAATACATGCGGGAACGCCCGCCACATTTTGAAAGATACAGGATGAACAAAAAAATGTCCTCAACCGTATTTTTTAAAGGATCCTCCCGAGTGTAATACGTGTATTTTTTCTCAACCAGCAGGTTTTCCAGTTCCTGCATGGGTGATCCACCTCGTTTCTTTATAGCAATAATCTTTTGACACGCATTGTGTATATCTTTCAAAACACACATGCTCTCCGAGAAGTGTCCCTTTACGGTTTTCCAGATTTTACGCGGCTCCATCTCCTGCGCCCACAGCTCCTCCACCAAATTTAATTGTTCGGGAGACAATCTTCTTGCATACGCGTGGCCCTCCAGATATTCAGCAGGACCATGGTTATGTTCGGCATTCCTCACCTGTACCCTCCAGGCGTCACGTTTCTCGTCATATAACCCGATCACTAGAAAAGGGCAACCAATTTTTTGGCTGCCTGTTTTCCTCTCGGTGGCTATACTCTTGTGCTCGCGACCACGGTTGCACACTAGCCAAACCTTCACGTCCATATTATCAACTTTTTTGGATCGCTGGGTCACAATGACGTAACAGTTATCTTTTCCCATTTTCTTAACCCACGTAACCAAATCTTTTCGGGAAACAAAATCTTGTTCAGTTTCATACGAAACTTGCGAACACCGTGGTTGCTCGTCTGAAACATGCGAGTTAGGGGTTGCTCTTCTCGAACTTGCGGGTTTTGTCTCGGGTCGTACGAAGAGTACTGCGGTACGTACGCATACTCACCATCGTGCTCGTAGTGCTGGTAAGTTTCCCTTACGTATGAATGTTCAACATTGGGTTCATAGAACGACTCGTTCAGGTCTGGCAACAATGGTTTTTTGTAACCAGACACAACCTCTTGTGAATAAGGAATACCCGCTGCTTCAGAATTAGGAATACCTGTCGTCTCGTGAGAATTAGGAATACCGGATTCATCGAAAATATTAGCCCACCATGCCATTTTGGAGAAAAAAAATAGCCCACCATAAAATTGAGAGAAGAAGAAAAATTGACGTTTGAAAAATGAAGAAGAAAGGAAGGGAAGAAAAAGAAGAAAATAAAGAAAATAATCAACTTTGGTTGAATATGACTCGTATTGGTCTATATGGGGAATATAGGGTACGAGTGGCAGCTGCTTTATGTTACATCGTACCGGACATCGTACGAATATTCCTCGTATTGGTCTATACGAGGGATATGACACCAATAATTGGCCTGCCAAGTTGACTGAAAAGGACACACGTGAACCCTATATGCATCGTATTGGACAATACGAGGAATATAGGGTTTTTTTTTTTTGTCAGAGTGTTGTCTGATTGGGGGACAATAAAGCGTATATGCCTCGTATAGAGCTATACGAGGCATACCTAGGGTGTCCAAATAATTTTTTGGGTGTCCAAATAGTATCACCCTTTATTTATCAACTTTATTTTTGCCTATTGGTATATAATATAATAATACTAAGTCTCGATCACTTCAAAGCCTGAACCATGCGCAGCTCCCCAGGGCCCAGACGCACGTCCCGCTGTTTTCCCATGCATTAAAAGCTGTGTTGAGTGATTAATTTCACTATTATAACTGTTTTGTTTATACCCATTTTAAACGAAAACCAATCGCACCCAAAACTCTAACCATTTTATAAATTGAATCATTCATTAAACCTCAGACACCTTAGTCGACTCCTTCTACAACAAAACCCCTACCCAAATCAGTAAAATTTAGTCCCAATTCCTAATCTCAGGTCTCGGCCAGTCGTTCCAGTTTCAAGATCAATTAACGTCGATTTCGGCCTGGTAAGTTCAAATTATAAGTATAGAATAGGTCGATTATACGTATAGATTAAAAGCCCCATACAACCGCTTGATGCCGTAGTCGATAGTTTGGGATTGGATTTCTAGGTTAGGGCTGGGGTTCGCTTGAATTAAAAAGGGAAACAGGTTTGATCGTATCTTATGTTTTATATATATCGGTTCAGATTATAAACAAAATATCGTTGTAGCCCCGTTGGTATACCAGCACCTTCTTACATCTCAGAGTTTGTTATTTATATTTTTAATTCAGAAAAATATATTATTTAATACACTTACTATATTTCCTTGTTTAGATCATAATAAATTTAATTTAAATCCTATTTTAAGGATTTAAAAGCCCAAAATTTTTATAAACTTCATCATTATATGACTCTGTGAAATTTTTATTTTAGAAAATAGTATGTTATACTATTATTTTGGTATTTTAATCAAGTCATTCTTTATAAAAGAAAATAAATCTGTTTTAATTGAATTTAAAACAGGAAATATTTATAAAATTATTACTCAACATTTTACATCAGTAGCATTCATTTTTAATGAAAATCATATTTTTATAAATTTTACCATAATTAATTTGGAAATTATGTGTTTATGATATGATAAATTCATTAAAAATGATATATTAATAATTTAAAGTCTAATATTTTTTGTACAAATATTTCAAAATATTTCCAAGTTAAAAATAATTATTTTGCAAGCTTTTCATTTGAAATACCCTATTTCCTAAAATATTGAAATCAAACTAATATTCATTTCAAATTTATTTAAAAAACGAATATATCTCAAGGACCCTAGTTTCCCAATTTAGACTAGAACCCTAATGCCTAATCCTAGAAGACCTAGACACTTAAGTCCAATCATTCTTAGACTTTGATAATTCATTATAGGTTGAACTCTACGTGATTCGTTTCGCCTACAACCCGTACGTTCGGATTCAAAGACTACCTTGCAACTGTGAGTTTATACTTGTCCCCTTTTTACTCTTTATCACTTTTGGGACTCAACATGTATCATATGCAAATACACTAAATGCTTTCATATACACATGCTCAATCTATCAAACATGCTTAAATGCTATTGTCATGCTAATAATCAAATTCTAAGATACAAAAGCCTTAAGCATAATTCATTAACTATCTTAGCCCACCTTAACATGTATAGCGCTATAGGAGTAGCACCCCGCCCCCTTTATGGGTCATTGTTAAGTTTTAACGGCCTAACACGATAGTGTTAGGTATACGCAGTGGACACTTGGGATTGATTTATGCCTTTTGTATGATTCTATGTGTGCAAAGCTATAGCATGATGATTTGAGTAAAACATTTTAATACTATGTATGTAAACCGAAAACTAGTATGCTCACCAATACTTTATGTGTTGACGGATATTTTATACATGTTGCAGGAAAAAGCTTGATGAGATGATACAAGAAACATCACTTAGCATTCGGCCTTAGAAACAAACGAAACAAACTTTATTTTACTTATTGTATACGTTGATGTATTTTCTAATGAACAAATTGTATACTTGTTGAATCTTAGATACGAATGAAATCTATTTTAATATATTGTCACAATTTAGTGTTATGAAGTCTTTGAACAATCTATCACAAGTTGCGCCTCGATGTATTCCGCCATCGGTTGGGGTGTGACACATGACACTTCATCAATACTACAAAACACACAAAAGTTAAATCCTATGGGTTAATAAAGGAAAACCATCCAAACTAATGAACTATTATGGCCATCTCGTTGCTTTGGTGTGACAAAATCTAGAAACCATCCAAACCATACCATACATTGAATATATTATTTTAATCCAAAAAGAATTACATAAAACTATAAAAGATAAACATTATAGACTCACTGACTTATTGCCCTTAAAAGTTAAAATAAAGCTGACAAACACACATGCATACTTTTTATATATAAAATAATAAAAACCTTATTGATACCTTATATTGTGTATATATATATATATTGCAAACAATCACACAGAACTTTTTTTTTCTGCAAAACGCTTTATATATATATATATATATATATAAAGAGCAGCGAGACGCTGGAATACAACGGTCCGAAAACCAGACACCAAACAAACCCCAAAACAAAATCCCGAAACTACAGACACATTACAATATTGAAGTCGGCCCAATTCTCCCAAGTTGGATTTGGGAGTTTAGACCGGTTACAAATCCATAAAAACGCGTCATCCTTGATGAGCTCCATCGTTCTCCTCGGCTTGATAAAGTTATTCTCAAACACCTTAGTGTTTCTAGCCTCCCATGTCCTCCACACTGCTGCACAGCCTACCGAGGCGACCACTTGCTTCCATCTTTTGGTTCCAGGGTTGTTTGCAAGATTCTCCATCAATTCCTTTAAAGAAGTTGCCTCTGCTGGGTACCGGATCTTCATCCAAACTGATATTTCCCACCATATCCATTTCTCCATAAGACAATTTACAAAAACGTGGTCTGCATCTTCTGCGTCTAAGCCACATCGGCTGCACACTTCGTTTTGGACGAAAATGCCCCTGCGAAGCAATTGAGTTTTAACCGCAAGCCGACCCAACAAAGCTCTCCAGAGAAGAATTCTGCATTTTAGTGGAACCCAAGGATTGTTTTGCAGCTTAATATCGTCATTCGTCAAAGCGTTCGCCTCGCCCAATTGAGTTCTGACCCATTTGACCGAGAAACCCACCCCATAGGGTTAATTCGTTGAAGGAATTGAAGCATGTCGGCAGTACAGGTATAAAATATGTTATATATTATCAATATTTTTGGGTTTTTAATTAGTAATGGGTTAAATAGTGGAATGGGCTTGTAAAAGGTTATATTTTTATCTACTTAAAAATTAGAGTTGTGCTCATTTAACTGGAATTGGGTTGGGTCTAGTGTAGTCATCATAAAAAAACATTGATGTCACTCGAAAAAACTATATATACATGTGTATATACAACTAAAAAAAGACTGTTGTCCCGGGACTATGTTCCCGATAACATACCTCCGCCACTGACTGTCTTGTTTGGTTATCATATGAGAAAACAATAAAACATTACTTTGCATTGTTTGGTAGGCAAGATAAGATGAAGGAATAAATCTGCGATGGGTGGTAGCTGTGGTGGGTGGTGGCGACGGTGGGTGGTGGTCGGTGGGTAGCGGTGGTCGATGGGTAGTGATGGTCGGGGGTGGTTGGTAGATGTGGCGACAATAGAGGTTGGTGGGTGGTGGTGTCGACAGTTGGTCGTGTTTGGTGATGGCGGTGGGTGGTTGTGGTCGGCGCCGATTGGTGGGTTTTTGGTTCGTAGAATACTTCTATTTTAAAGAATTGTAGTTTATAACAGTATTTGAAATTTGAAGATATTGAAATTAATTTGAGTGAAATATTACATGGTGTTTGGTTTATAAGTTTACTATAATTTTGAATTCCTTGTATTACATCGGTTGAATAAATATAATTTTATATACTAAATAATAAAACAAGTCATAGTTTTAAAAACCCATGTATTTTACGGACTGAATAAAATCGTGCCTTACATGTTTTGAATAGATATAATGCAATCGGTTAACATTCATCAATATATGTCTTTAAAATATTTTATTTAAAGTACTATTTAATTATTGTAATATTTTACTTATTATTAGGTTTTTAACATGTGTATTACACTAGTATACATTAACAAAATATTAAAAAATAAATATAGGAGAAAATAGTATGAATTAAAATTTAATTCTTAAATTAAAATTAGTGTAAAAAATAAATAAAGAAGAGTGACACATGGAATTTGTTAAATATATTTTTATTATTATTTCGTAGCGTTATGAGAAATTGTAGGAGAATATGTCACGTGACATTACTTGAAATCGTTTATTAGAACAAGGCTTCGAGGAAATTAATTGGGATTCATGGAAAAAAAATGGAATAACCGAATTTCCCTTTTATTACCCGCCTCTAATGTTGCGTCCTTTCCGAAAATTCTTCGTCTAACTTTATCTAGCTCCATCCTCGCATGCCATTACAATGCCACATTATTCGTATTCAACCACCATAAACGCAAGCCACTACATTGAACCATTCAACTTCGATCGAGCCTTTAATGAAAGCCCCATGGCTTGGATAGGAGATAGAAGAAAAAGATTTACTCTACCATTAAATGTCACCCACTGACTAGTCCAACAACCAACAGAAGGAAGTTGAATCACGTGTTCCAAAATAAATCTGGTGGTGTTACTTGTTAGGGTTTGATCCCCAGACCTCTACAATAGATTCACACATCCTTACTACTAAGGCATTATCCTGAGATGGAAGAAGAGATGGAAACTTAGGATAGGATATCGAGTAAGGTTGTTAGTATGTTATATGCTAGTTAAAATTTAAATTCGAGCCTCACAATATTGTTCGGAATTGGCTAATACGATGGTAGCCTCAATTCAAGATAGTAAAAAAAATTAGAGAGTAAGTAGTTAGGGAAGGGGTTTTGATAAAGCATATCTTAATGGTATTCAGTACATTCATGATTGTTAGATTCCATCAAACACGATCTTTTATCTTAATTAGAGAGTAATTGATAAAGCATATCTTATTAGTCTTACTAAGACGCCGCTAATAAAAGACCTTTGTTTTCGTCACTAATACCGTTAATGGCGACAAATCGCAGCTAATGATGTCGAATTAATACCTCGTCACTAGTTCCCAAAAATTGCAGCTAATTCCTATGCCGGGAAGTATGCCAGACAGGGGCGGATTTAGTTACAATGAAACGGATTCAGGCGAACCCACTCGGTTTTAAACTTTTAGTAAAAATATATATAACATTTTTCCCATAAACCCATAAGTAAAACTAGAATGAACCCATTAACAAATCTAATGAATGGCTCCATGCTTAATCCCTTCCACTTTCAATCATAGGTCCTAGGTTCTAGTCTTGTTGGTGGCTTTTTGTAGGTTCTAGTCTTGTTGGTGGCTTTTTGTAATTGTTTATTAGATTTGATATGCAAGTCAACAATTTAGAGTTTTATGTTTTAACTTTCATGTTTCCCATACCCATTATTTCCAATTCGGCCTTCACAACTTTGCTAATTTATGTTCAAACTTTGTAGACAAAATATTCGTAGCAAGTTGAATTTGCCTTCATAATGCTTCGTGTTATTACTTGGGTATCTAAGTTAGTAACCACAGAAGCAGTATTAGTAGGTCTATAAAAAAAACTATTGTGTAAGCTTCTTCACGGTATTTCATTAGTATCTAATATAAAAGTAATTGGATTTTTTTTTGTATAAAGAAGTTAATTGACTTCATTCGTTTGTGAGTTTTTAAACGGTTGATCTTAAGAGCTTTTACTTTTTTTTTTATCATGGTGCTAAATATGGGTGGATATAGGTACAAATGAACAGGTTCAAAACCCCTCGATTTTAATTTTTTAGTAGAAATATAAATAATTGTATCATTATTTTATTTTGTGATGAACCATACCCGACCCGACTCGAACCGTGAAACAACCCGATTTTTTTTTATATCTAGTCCTATGAAGTTTGAGCATCTAAAAATAATGAACCCACCGGAAAAAAATCGTGGATCCGCCACTGATGCCAGAGATGGATTTCCAGATTCCTTACGCAACAAAATACAGTTAATTTGCTTATGGAATTTGTTATTAATCAAATTGAACTCGAAAATGAAACTAAACACGATTAATGTCGGGTTAAAATCGGTTATACATTACAAAATTGTTGGAGCCAATTGAATCGATCACGTTCACAAAGAGCTCGTACACAAGAAAAAACGAGAACAAGAAATATTGTAGACACAAAGTCTTTTTATTAATCAAAACAATAAATAAAACATTAACCCTACCAATCTATTTATACTAAAACTAAACAAGCTTTCCTAAACCAATACTAAAACTTAAATACATTATTATCTAATAAACTAAAACTATTTAATTAAACTAACAATTTATCTCTAATTTAATTCACTAAGAATTATCATAATGACCCTTCAACTTTTGACTCCTTTAACTTCTCACCAAAACGTAGGATTAAACCAACATTCACCCCCTTAATCCTAGTTTGCTCCCGCTTGTTCCACACATCAACAGTACCGACACATTAACTCAAGCAAATTGAGCCATTTCATCCTCCGGTTCTTGCTTAGGGCACTCCCACGCAAAGTGACCATACTCCTGGCAATTGTAACATTTAATATGCCTCTTTTATCTATTTGTATCTTTATCCTTTCGAACATCATTGGATTGGAATCGGCCTCCTCGTCCTCTAACTTTACAACGACCTCTACCTTGACCTCGATCTATTCCATATCCACCTCGGTCTTGATCAAACTCGCCCCGTTTTGACCTTTCTTGCCACTCTTCCTTTGTAAGCAACAACTTAACTTAATCATCATCTTTCTCATCATGATCTTTAATCCTCTTTTCATAGGCCTTCAATCCCCCAACGGCTTCCTCAAGAGACATATTTTCTATCTCTGAATATTGCCCAATCGAAGCAACAAATTGCAAGAATTTATTTGGGACCGAATTTAACAACTTTCATACCACCACTTCATCTTCTAAGCTAGACCCAAGACTCTTGAACTTTGTAGAAATTCCACTAAGTTTGCCCGAGAACTCATCAATCGATTCACTTTCTTTCATTTTCAACATCTCAAGTTCGGTTCTAAGAGTTAGTAGCCTTGCCTTTTGAACTCTCTTGGCTCCCAAGTATCGCACACCAAGCACTTCCCATACATCCTTTACATCCTTGTACCTAACCACTTGAAGTAACACATCTTCAGGTAACGTTTGAAACACAAACGCCCTCACCATTAAATTAATCCTCTACCGCTGCTCCCGTCACCGGATCAATCGCTTCCCACAACCCATACGCTTGTAGGATAGACTCCACCATGATTGACCAACTCGTATAATTCGTACTCGTCAACTTAGGGCATTACAACGGAATGCTACCTTGATGAGTCGCTTGCACAATCGCCCCTACACCTTCGGCCATCTTCAATCACACAAAGTTTATAGTGTTCACACAGAATCACGTTAACTCTTTCCTTATTCAAATCACACAGATTCTTTTACTCCTTCACCACTTAGGTGTTCTTCCTAATCACACAGATTTTTGGTTCACCTAGAACTCCTCTCCAGTTTTACTAAGTGTTCCGATTATCTCCAGGTCACACACAGAACCCGATCGCCCTTCACACAGATTACGATCACACAATCACTTCACACAGAACTTCCTATTGGCTTCACACAGAAGACTCATTTCAGATTTCACAAATATCTGATTCAAATTCACACGAACTACAAAGGTCCTTTAATTTTTAAATCCACACAAGAAATTATGTGTCAGCACTTAGGTTTTTCACCTTCTCGTTCATTCAAAAGAATTTTCCTATTTTCTTTCTTAAGCTACTGCAACAAACTAAACAAATCTTCACCGCGTAATTTGTTAATTCAATTCTTTTTCTTCTTGGTCAAGCTTGCACAATTAATTAAGGAACTTGTTTTTTTAATGAACAATTTATATTTATGCTTCTGCTCTTCTCTTGCGTCACCGTGGAGGTGGTTGACAATGTCAGAGCTTGATGGTGGTGGTGGTGGTAGTTGAGGTTGATTGTCGCTTGGAGGTTGGTGGTGTGTATGTGAAGATTGATAAAGGTGTGTTTGAGGAGGATGAAAAAGATAAGGCATGTTTGTTTGTATGAGAGGTAGTAGATGAGGGGGCGATGTTTGTAGTAGCACACGAATTGGGAGCAGTGGCAGTGACAACAATAGTAGCGACAACAAGTATTAGTGGCGACACATTTTGCTATCGTCGTTATTGATTGTCGCCGTTATTGGTTGTGGTTGCTGTTTCTCCAATTTTTTTTGTTGTGACCAGAAGCATCGACTATTTGAAAATTCTAAAATCAAAACTCTTTGCAATTCTTTTAAAGGTACTTGTAACCAATTTTGGGTTTTTTTATTTGATTTTTATTATATGACGTTAACTGGCTTCATGGAATTGTGGTTAGTGGATAAAAAAACCTACGGTTTATAACCACTTTCTATGTTTTAATTAGAATATAACATACTTTACGCAAAATGGTAAATTTTCATTTACCTTTTTTTATTACTTTTAAAAACACATAACTCATAAAACTAAAAACTCTACTATTGGATAGATAAATACGTTTACAACACACCTTATACCGAACAGAAAACCTTTGTTAACATTTTTGTCATTACAAAACACAAAACCATATATTAAATAGAAGACCGATCAAGTAAGCCTTCCATATTAGCAAGTATTGCTAAACTAATACTCACCCTTTGCACCCTCACCTTCACCACATCCCCAATCATCGATCCCACCTCCTCCAACCCCTCAACACACGTCTCCAAATCCGCCTTAGCCGCCCTAATCCACGTCATCAAATCCGCCTCATTCCCCTCCATTACCACAACCACTGACCCAACCGCTTTACTAAGCTGACTAACCGCGTCATTAAACAAACTCACACACTCTCCCAACACCAAACTAGTACTTAAACCACCCGCGTCGTCCAAAGTTACAGATTTTGACATCAGCGATATGTTAATAACCTCATTCATCGCCATGCGCAACGTGGTGTTGAAAACCATCCTAGGATCAACAACGCCACCCGAATTAATCGCGCTTATTTCAGAGATGCATATGTCCGGATGCTGCGTGACCTCACACACGGAGTGAATAACTGAAAACCATTGCTCCGGGGTTGCTGGTTTTCGGCGCCTATGATGACGACGGAGGGTTTCGGAGTCATTGATGCTGTGGTGATGCTGCTCCTGGGAAGAGACTGTAAGCAGGATTATTGTACCGATGATGATGATGAAGATTGTTAGTGTAATGATGATTGGTATGGTTCTACGGTTGTTTGGGGATGGAGATAGACGGTGATTGGATGAGGTTTCTTCGTCGTCCGAAGGTACTTCGTCGTAGCCTCGTATGAAACGGATGGAGTCTTCCATGTGAGAGGTGTTGTATAAGGTAATATTGGTTAGGTTGAAGATGAGTTTATGGTTTATATAAGGTACTATAAGGTTAGGTACGCTTTCAAGAATAGAGGTAGGTGCGAGTGGAATCATATGAGTTAATAGTTATGGACCGGGAATTTGTATAAGGTAAGTTAGACTTCTAAATGTGTGGGTCAATTAGTTACACATGTTTGTATATATGTGGGTAATGATTGATGATGTTTTCATCAAAAAGACTAAGAGGCTGTTTGGTAGTTTGTTAATGACTATTCAAAGACTATCTTTTAACCGTCTATAACCTTTGAATGGTTAATAGAGAACTTTAAGTCTGAATTGTTAATAGACAGCTGAAGGGGTAGGGTACCGCTTTCAGGCGCACCCTACCCGCCATACAAAAAAGTCTCCACTAGAAGTTCTAACACCTGCGGGAAGAATTACTTCCAGGAGCACTACAGCGCCAAAGGCGCAGGGTCACCAGTTGGCAACACCCAAAGACACTCCCCTTGGACACCAACTGGCTCCCTCCCGTCAGATGACAGCTGACAAGTGGTCAGCTGTCTGACATCTGACGTCCCTGCACACCATCCACAGCACGCCACGTGTGTGGTGGACGAAGAACCTCCCAAACGGCCAACCACGAGGCGACACGTGGTCCAATCAGAAGAAGCCCTCCCCAACTTGGATCACTTTATCTAACCAAGGGTTAGGATCCAACTAAGGGGGCCTACCAATTTAACCGGCCCGGTCCCCAGGCCCGGCCCATTAAGAGATGAATGGGCTCCAGAATCCTTGGCCCATGCATCTCCTATAAAAGGAGGACTCAACCTCCTTTCTCTCCACGTTAATATTAGCCAAGAAGAACGAACACACTTATACTCCCACTTGTATCGTTATTCACACTATACATTAATAAAGATCATCTTTCATAGTGGACGTAGATCTTACTAGATCGAACCACTTATATCTTTGTCCATGATTGCTTGTCATTCGTGTATATAACCATAGATCAACCATCGTTGTGAGCGAAGGATTATACCCTGCTGCGAACACGAGTCGTTACCTCATATTCCATACAAACCCCGCTCTTGACCCCATTTATACTCGTTGTTTCTTCATTGGCGCCATCCGTACCGGCTGAAAGACTCACAAAACTTTCAAAACCACATCTTTTACTCACAAAATGACTGATCTAACCCCTGTCGGATCCAAGGGAGCGACCCCCTCTACGGTCGTCCAGACCGCCAGAGCAGCAACGCTCCAAACTCCGGATAAGGACACGCAGCCAGCAACCACAAGGGAGGAAACACCGCCCCGCGCGGTCTCGGCCTCAGAATCCTCTGAATCAGACGCGCCCAACACACCCATGGACCCCGACGAGTGGCTCTTTAGAAAACAACTCAAAAACACCAAGATCTACCAGAATATGCTGGCAAAAATCCAGAGCAATAAATCTAAAAGCAAGGCTTCCCCCTCCGCCAAACACAGCCGGAAGGGGAAGGAAAAACAAACCACCCGTCCAAGGTCTCAGGGTGTAGGTCGCAGCAAAAACGCGCGCGGCCAGGACCTAGTAGACTCTGCGTCGGAATCCGACGGCTACCAACCCACTAGCGATTCAAACGCAACAGCCTCAAGGGCCAAAAGGCGGAAGCTAGCAAAAACAAACTCGGCGACATCACACCACAAGGAAGATGACGACCTAAACAAACCATACAGGCCTAAGTCGTTCGCCTTAAGTTCAAAATTCTGTCAAAGAATAGCCACCGCACCCATAGAAAAACAAGCAAAACTCCCTAGCAGCATCGGCAGATACGATGGCCTGCGAGACCCCACGGACCATCTGCATGATTTCGAGTGCGCCGGAACCACAGTCCTCTGGCCTGTACAGGTCTGGTGTCACCTGTTCGCACAAACCCTTACCGGCGCAGCCAGAGTTTGGTTCGACAACCTCCCCATCGGAGGTATCTTAGATTTTGGTGACCTCATCCAAAAATTCAAAGATCACTTCTCCCATCTCAGACGGCATAAACGAGATAAGGCCCACATCCTCCTTTGCCAGCGCACAGACAACGAGTCAATAGACGACTACATCGTGCGCTACAACAAAGAGGCGCTGCAAATAGGTTGTGGGGAAGAACTAACCCGCGCAGGCTTCATCCACGGAGTGCGCAGTGAGGATTTGATGAAAACCCTATCCGGGAAAACAGGCGTCCCTGATTCCTGGGAAGAAGTCATCAAGGCTTCAAAAATATACGCATCCTCGGAGCGCTCCATCAAACAACAGCGCGGGTATAACCAAACCAGCAACTCCAACAGAAACAAGGGCAAACAATCCGTGTGGTCCCGCATTTCAGGACCAACAGACGAAGGCAAGTACTCGCCCTCCGTAGATGCCCGCCAGACAATCACAAACAGGCAATCAAGGGACCACAAAGCCCAACCCAAGAAAACCACCGACTGGACGCCGTTAACCAAAACTCCCTCACAGGTACTCAAAACAGAGCAAGTCACTTTCAAGGAGCCTAAAGTGTTAGGCAAACGAAAGAACGTGGACCGCACCAAATACTGTGAGTACCATAACGATTACGGCCACCTGACAGACAACTGCTACAGCCTAAAACTAGAAATCTAGGCAGCACTGAAGACAGGCCAACTTGGTCACCTTGTCAAAAACGTTAACAGGGGCGGGCGCAACAACCAAGACAGCAAGCACGAAGAGCCCGGAAAGAAAACAATCCGGAACCTACAAACAAGTTACATCAGGCACACTCCGCATCATCATTGCAACATGACCTCCGACGCGGGAAAACGCCAAAATAAAGGAAAGCGCCCAAGAGAGATCGATGACTCCTGGAAAGAGGTGGACGTCCTCCTCCCCAGAGTACGAGGTGGACCTTCCGCCACCGCACCATTAATCGTCACCGGCGTCGTAGGACATTACCGAACACAATCAATGTTCCTAGACGGCGGAAGCAGCACTGACATCATATATGATCAGTGTTTTCAACAACTGGACGAGGATGACAAAGCCCGCCTTGTCCCAGTCAACGCACCAATATCAGGCTTTATTGACGAAGTCATCATGTCGCGCGGCATCATCACCTTCCCGGTTACCCTAACAGATGGTACCCACGAGCGCACAGAAACCTGTGACTTCATGGTCCTACCAGTCACTTCTCGCCACGATGTCCTACTAGGGCGGGAAGGCTTGGCAAAGTTCAACGCCAACGCCTCCACCCCACACCAAATGGTAGGTTTCCCAACCCGAACCGGCGTAGCAATAGTCCGCGGCAACAAACAGTGCCACGCGATCGACGTGGCAAAACCACAAAAAACACAAACCCGATCGGAACCGGAAAACTGGGTTCTTAACCCTAAATTCCCGGACCAAACGGTCATCATCGGCCATGAAATCTCCGACACCATACGGGCGCACCTCAAACAACTACTAGTAAAGAACATAGACATATTCGCCTGGCAACCATCTGACATGATTGGCGTTCCAAGAAACATCGCGGAACACAAACTCAACACGTACAGATCAGTGGAGCCAGTTGCCCAAAAGATGCGCAAAATGGGACCGGAGAAAACAAAGGCGATGAACCAACAAGTCAACGAGCTACTAAACGCTGGCATTATCCGCCCAATACGCTACCAAACATGGGTCGCCAACCCGGTTATGGTAGGAAAAGCGACAGGCGGATGGCGCATGTGCGTCGATTACAAAGATCTAAACAAAGCTTGTCCGAAGGATTGCTACCCTCTCCCAGAAATCGACTTAAAGGTAGACTCCCTAGCACCATTCCGCTTCAAATGCTTCCTCGACGCCTACAAAGGCTACCATCAGATCCAAATGGCAAAGGAAGATGAAGACAAAACGGCATTCCGCACAGACACGGGCATTTTCTGCTACACCAAAATGCCCTTCGGTCTGAAAAACGCGGGAGCCACATACCAACGTCTCATGGACAGCGCTTTCATCCACGAGATAGGGGTGCGCTTGGAAGTATACGTTGATGACCTCGTCATCAAAAGCAAAGACGAAGACAACATGCTGGAAGACATCCAGAAAACATTCAGCCAACTGCGTAAGGTGCGCATGAAGCTCAACCCCAGCAAATGTTCCTTCGGCATGGAGGAGGGAAAATTCCTAGGCGTCGTAGTCACGCGTGACGGTTTCCGCGCAAATCCAGACAAAGTCCCAGCAATTGAAAGAATGCCTTCACCAACAAGCATCAAGGAAGTACAAACGCTAATGGGGCGCCTAGTCGCTCTCAACCGCTTCCTTTCAAATTACGCTTCAAAGTCTTTTCCATTTGTAGACACTCTAAAGAATTGTCTTAAGAAAAGTAACTTCCGCTGGACCCCTGAGGCGGAAAAAGCTTTTAAAGAAATGAAAGAATGTCTTATGAATTTACCTACTCTCACAGCACCATTACCCAAAGAGCCGCTAACCCTATACCTCTCTGTAACAGAAAGGGCAATCGGCGCCGTACTTTTGGTAGACCGCAAAACTGTACAAACACCCATCTACTACATAAGTAGAACCTTGTTAGACGCAGAAACTAGGTACTCCACAATGGAAAAGTTAGTACTAGCCCTCATCCACGCTTCGCGCAGATTGCGCCGATATTTCCACGGCCACCCAATAAACGTCCTAACAGACTACAGAATCAGTGACGTCCTACGCAAGCCAGAAACCTCGGGACGTCTAGCAAAATGGGCAATCGAACTAGGTGAACATACTATCAACTACAAGCCCAGACCCGCAGTTAAAGGACAGGTCCTCGCCGACTTCGCCACCGAGATACCAACGGACAAAATCGCGGAGTGCCTCGCAGAGCAGGATCCCGCACAACCAACGCCGGAAAATGAAAGGTGGAACCTTTACACCGACGGTGCGTCAAACTCAGACGGCGCAGGTGCGGGTTTGCGGCTGATCAGCCCTAATAACAAAGAATACACATACGCCATTAGATTAGACTTTGCCGCAACAAACAATGAGGCAGAATATGAAGCGCTCCTAGCAGGCCTACGCATCGCACATCAAATGGGAGCCTCACATATCGAGGCGCATGTCGATTCACTACTAGTGGCGGGCCACATCAATGGCACATACGATGCAAAGGATGCCACAATGGCCCTATATCTACAACAGGCCAAACTACTCATACGCAAATTCGTCTCCTGCACAGTCATTCACATCAACCGCAGCGAGAACAAACCCGCCGACGCCCTAAGCAAGATGGCTTCCACAGTCTTTGAGCACATGGCCAAAAACGTCCGTGTCGAACTACAAGAAGCCCCATCAGTTCCTACAAGGCAAGTCAACGTCATCCAAACAGGAAACACCTCTTGGATGGCACCACTAAAGGCTTACTTCACATCCGGAACGTTACCCGATGACAAAGCGGAGGCACAAAAGCTCCAGCACAAAGCCTTGCACTATTAGTTAACGGACGGAATCCTCTATCGACGATCATACCTCGGTCCGCTACTGCGATGCGTCGACAAAGAAGACGCCTCTTTCCTCATCAGAGACATCCACGAAGGCACATGCGGACTACATGCAGGACCCAGAATGGTGGTGGCCAAGCTAATGAACGCAGGCTATTATTGGCCAGGCATGCACCCAGACGCAGTGGCAGAACTGCGCAAGTGCGACTCTTGCCAGCGCCATGCGCCAAACACCCTGCGCCCTAAAAACGACCTAATTCCCGTCACAGCGGCATGGCCGTTCCAGAAATGGGCAATAGACCTTGTTGGCCCATTCCCCACAGCACCAGGAAACGTAAAGTTCTTAATAGTGGCAATCGACTATTTCACAAAATGGATCGAAGCAAAGCCACTAGCAAAAATAGACGGCGCACACACCAAAAAGTTCATATGGGAGTTCATCATTTGCAGGTTCGGTTTGCCATATCAAATTGTAAGCGACAATGGAACCCAATTCACCGACCAACACTTGCAACAATGGTTGGCGCAAATGGGCGTCCAGCAGATATTCACCTCAGTAGCCCACCCCCAAGGGAATGGCCAAGTCGAAAGGGCAAATCGAAGCATCATCGAAGGCATTAAAAAGCGGCTGGGGACCAAACGAACAGGATGGGTGGACGAGCATCCACACGTCCTATGGGCAAATCGCATACTCACCAAAACCAGCAATGGCGAAACTCCCTTCAGCCTGACCTATGGCTCTGAGGCTGTCATTCCCGCCGAAATCGGATGCCCCTCCGCAAGAGTACTCATGGCGGAAAAAGGGCAGAATGACAAAGAGCTACGACTAAACCTCGACTTGCTTGAAGAACGACGAGAGCTCGCCGCCATCAAAGAAGCCAAATACAAAAGTCAACTGGAGCGCTACTACAATCAAAAAGTTAAGTTACATAACTTTAACATTGGAGATTACGTTCTCAGAAACAATAGCGCTTCAAACGCGGAAAAGCAAGGTAAACTTGCCCCAACATGGGAAGGCCCCTACAAAATACAAGAAATTTTGGGCAAAGGTGCCTACGCGTTAGAGAAGCTCGATGGAACGCCTGTCCCGCGCTCTTGGAACGCGGCACAATTACGCTTCTGTTACATATAATTCTTGTAAACACTTAGGCTACACATACCTAAGCCACTTTTATTTTTTGAGAATCCTAAGAAAATTCTATCGCCTCTTAAAGTGTGCAATATCGGAACTTGGTTCTTGAAGGCATAAATATCATGTATCATCATCGCCACACTCATTAATCAATCCAAAAACACAAAGCAACACAGAGGCGGAACATCACTTACTAGTAACCTTCTTCAACGTCTTCTGGATCAGAGGACGACGCTCCGGCGGAGGGCTAATCTCCATGGAGAACGGTGCGGAACCAGACTTGGAGGATGCAGCTTTACCTCCAGAAACTTTACCCAACTTCCGCTTCTTTTTCAGCGGACTGACCGCTGAATCATCTTCAGGGCGGAAGAGGACGATTCTGCACGCCGCTCGCGTTGACCAAAGAGAGGCCCTTCACTACCTGCACTCAAAGGCGCAGACTTAGCTTCAGACAAGACCTTATGCTTATGAAAGCGTGGCACGCTCTTCTTACGACCACGCGGAGGCGCTGGATCCACCATCTCTACAGAAGATCCAGTGGTTTCCTCATCAGAGGAAACGACAAAACAAGGGTTTACCCCCGCATGACGCACATAAGATATAGGGTCAGGGTTTATAGGATGCTCACGTGAAAACAGGAGGACGGTTGGCTTGAACTCCAGATAGGGAAAATAAAATCGGCCCACCATCTCGTCAATCACGGACATCCTACCACCCGCAGGATCTCTCCACTCAAGTGGGGCCTTGTCCCTCAGCAGGAACGCCTCAAACTTCGACATTCCTGAGCCCAAAAACACAACTTTATTTACACAAAATAAAGAAAAAGGAGAGGTCAGGAAAATAAAACGAAAGAGACTTACCAGGGACGGTAACCACAGGCTCTTTTCCTTCAACGATCTGAACCCTACTCATTCCCAGCAAAGCCAGCATGGCTTCAGAACACATACCCGTGTCAAACGGGGAAGCACGGGCCACAAGCTCTTTGAACCACTCCTGGTCCCTGAAACCCTCCATCACAGGATGGTCACCCACCCGTTGACGCTCGGCAACAACTTTTCACGGCATATCCACCGGAATCACACCCCTCTTGACATAGAAAAATTTCTCTTTCCAGTCATGAAGGGACTTCGGAGCAGTAGTCCCACAGGGAGGGACTTGAGGACGAGGGACAAAGTTGAACCAGGAACCCTCCATGTTCAGCACATAAAAGACATTGAACCGTTCGAACGACGGTTCAATATCCAAGGCACGGCAACAAGCTTCGAAGTGCACCAGACGAAGCATCCCAAATCCACTGACTTGGGTAACATGAACGCCATATTGCACCAGGGTGTCCACCTGGAACTTGGTGGCAGGTAGCCGGAACCCACAGAGGGCAAGATGAGCCCCATACAGACTCATCTTCCCGGTGGGAGGAGCCAAGGCAGTGCCCTTGTTTGACGGCAACTCCACCTCCCACGAAGGATCGAACTCCATGGCCTTGACAAATTTCGAAAAACTTTTCTCACCCCATTTACAGGTGGTGTTGTGAATCAGCTTCTTGGACTTCTCGGTGGCCTTAGCAGGGTTACCACCAACATCGGAACCCTCAGACATCGTGCAGAATATATGCAAAAAGAAAGAATTTTTTTTTTTCTAAAAGGTCACCGGAAAACTTGAAGATCAACCGGAGAAGATGAGAGAAAAGAAGGAAATTGTGAGACAAAAGAAGGATAAGAAGGAATTCAAAAAACCTCCTCGGGTATTTATACCCATCGCATTTAATGCGATAGACACAGCTGGCAGATGACCCTTCATCTTGCCAGGGAAGGACACATCTGGACGCAACACGTGGCATAAAAAGCTGGATGAGCAGTTACTCATCAGCACGTGAGGACACGCGTCTGCCCAAAGGACGACTTCTCACCTGCCCAACGTCAGCATTCAGACTGACAGGCTGCACCACTCGCGCGCGTGAACGGCCACTCGCCTGACAGACGATTGGTAACTCCCCACCCACGTGCTGACGTGACTGACAACTGTGCAGACATCCTTTCTGCACTCTGACACGTCCACCAAACCGCCTCACCTTCCCAAGCACGTTTCCTAAATACAAGGAGACCCTTCAAAATTCAAAAATTAATTATAAGGGTAACGTACTCAGTACACCAATTAATACCAAGCCATTATGACTGCCACGTCATCTTCTGCCGCTGGCCCAGTGCCACGTCATCACTTGGCGCTGGGTTGACGTAAAATCCAAAGGACGTTCTCCGCCGGATTTGGCCTTTTCACACCTTAACTGCCACGTCATCACTTGGCGATGGGTTGACGTAAAATCCAAAGGACGTTCTCCGCCGGATTTTGCCTTTTCACACCTTAACTGCCACGTCATCACTTGGCGATGGGTTGACGTAAAATCCAAAGGACGTTCTCCGCCGGATTTTACCTTTTCACACCATAACTGCCACGTCATCACTTGGCGATGGGTTGACGTAAAATCCAAAGGACGTTCTCCGCCGGATTTTGCCTTTTCACACCTTAACAGCCACGTCATCACTTGGCGATGGGTTGACGTAAAATCCAAAGGACGTTCTCCGCCGGATTTTACCTTTTCACACCCTAACTGCCACGTCATCACTTGGCGATGGGTTGACGTAAAATCCAAAGGACGTTCTCCGTCGGATTTTGCCTTTACACACCTTAACTGCCACGTCATCACTTGGCGATGGGTTGACGTAAAATCCAAAGGACGTTCTCCGCCGGATTTTACCTTTTCACACCCTAACTACCACGTCATCACTTGGCGATGGGTTGACGTAAAATCCAAAGGACGTTCTCCGCCGGATTTTGCCTTTGCACACCCTAACTGCCACGTCATCACTTGGCGATGGGTTGACGTAAAATCCAAAGGACGTTCTCCGCCGGATTTTACCTTTTCACACCCTAAGTGCCACGTCATCACTTGGCGATGGGTTGACGTAAAATCCAAAGGACGTTCTCCGCCAGATTTTACCTTTTCACACCCTAAGTGCCACGTCATCACTTGGCGATGGGTTGACGTAAAATCCAAAGGACGTTCTCCGCCGGATTTTACCTTTTCACACCCTAAATGCCACGTCATCACCTGGCGATGGGTTGACGTAAAATCCAAAGGACGTTCTCCGCCGGATTTTACCTTTTCACACCCTAAGTGCCACGTCATCACCTGGCGATGGGTCGACGTAAAATCCAAAAGACACTGTCCGTCGGATTTTAGTTTTTAAAACATCCTAAAAAGGCAACTACTTTACAAAAGAGCCATGTACAAAGATAATGGGACGCCAATATCTTTTCACATGACACAAGAGTTGCAACGCGCACTCTTTCGCTCAAAATAAAGTAGTACCCCCATCACAACAAAAAGGAATACAAAGGACAAATTTTAGTCCAGCGCCCCACCAGCCCTCTAAGCAAGAACAGGAGACACCCTGGACTTGGGGGACTTGAAGGGGTAGGGTACCGCTTTCAGGCGCACCCTACCCGCCATACAAAAAAGCCTCCACTAGAAGTTCTAACACCCGCGGGAAGAATTACTTCCAGGAGCACTACAGCGCCAAAGGCGCAGGGTCACCAGTTGGCAACACCCAAAGACACTCCCCTTGGACACCAACTGGCTCCCTCCCGTCAGATGACAGCTGACAAGTGGTCAGCTGTCTGACATCTGACGTCCCTGCACACCATCCACAGCACGCCACGTGTGTGGTGGACGAAGAACCTCCCAAACGGCCAACCACGAGGCGACACGTGGTCCAATCAGAAGAAGCCCTCCCCAACTTGGATCACTTTATCTAACCAAGGGTTAGGATCCAACTAAGGGGGCCTACCAATTTAACCGGCCCGGTCCCCAGGCCCGGCCCATTAAGAGATGAATGGGCTCCAGAATCCTTGGCCCATGCATCTCCTATAAAAGGAGGACTCAACCTCCTTTCTCTCCACGTTAATATTAGCCAAGAAGAACGAACACACTTATACTCCCACTTGTATCGTTATTCACACTATACATTAATAAAGATCATCTTTCATAGTGGACGTAGATCTTACTAGATCGAACCACTTATATCTTTGTCCATGATTGCTTGTCATTCGTGTATATAACCATAGATCAACCATCGTTGTGAGCGAAGGATTATACCCTGCTGCGAACACGAGTCGTTACCTCATATTCCATACAAACCCCGCTCTTGACCCCATTTATACTCGTTGTTTCTTCAACAGCCATTAAGATGTTATCTCTTACCTATTTATACTTAAAATTACAGCTTAACCGTTAAGAGACAATAACTATTCAGATGTAACCTTATAATGACTAATCTAAGGCTAGCGAACAGTCCATTAACACTTAATATGTGCCGTTAATACACTTTAGCCACACTTGGCGTTGGTGAACAATTCCCCCCAAAACTGACAATTAGTTAATCGTTATATTACCCACACATGTCGCTATGTTTGCATTGTATATGTGTAGGTAAACTATTTACACATATGTCTAGAAAGCTAATATAGGTGTGGGTAGTTGATAATGTTTACCAACACATAATATCTATACTATATTATAATGCATGAGGCAATGGTAGTTTAAGATACCTAAAAATTAAGAACTTTATTTTCATTAACAACCTTAAAATGAGGGGTAAAATAGTCATTCAAACACTTTTACATTTGATGCATCATTTTAGTTACACTTTAATATCTTAAACTTACTCAACTTTTGCTTATTTAAATTATAATTAAACTTCTTTTTCATTATTTTAAGCAAACTACCCCATGCTTTTTAAATAGTCATATTTTTTTTCATACGTTAATACTTTTATTAAAAAAATACATAATAATAGTGAGTAGTTTTTATCTTTAATTTGAGTATATTATTGCTATTTTTTTTATTTATAGTTTTTTATGTGCTACGTGATTAACAATATATAGAAGTAAGCAATAACTAAACCGTTCACCGAAGCAAACCAAAAAATAGACAAAACTAAACCAAAATAATCAAAAAATGAATTAACCAACACCCGATTTACCTTAAATCATTTATCATTTTCTTTTTGTACGTTAGTTAACCAAATTTAGTCAAACTAAAAGGGAACCATCCATATATTTATAATAGCATGCCCGCATGATGTAGTACGGAACATAAACACTTCTAATGGTGCATGGTTGGGTTCGGTTCAGTTCTTTTATTAGCTTCAACGGAAACAAAAATTGACATTATCGGTTTATCGATCTTAGTAACCAACTGGTTAATTGGTTCAGTCTATATGGTTAGATTGTTGTTTTCAGTTCGGTATAGTTAATTATACTATATTAATAACTAAACTATTTGAACAGTAAACACATGCCATCTGTGTAATTAAATAGGTCTGTTATGGGTATTTTGTAACTTGTAGATAGGATATGTGTGTACAACTCATTATCCTATCTATTGATAACAATCGATCTAGAACGTCCGTTTTTTGATCTACAGTTCAGGCTTCTTTGTGTGGTGGTGTGGCTGGTAGCTACTGCCACCTTTCCATAGGATTGCCACGTGCCTGTTATCTTTCATCCCACCCACGTACGTGTCCTTCTCTTGGGCTCCGTTTGCACCTTATCTTCTACACATTTGAGAAACAGAAAAGGAGAGTGAAGAGCGTATACCACCACCATCGTCACACCACCACCGTTTTACCATCACCACCGTCACACAACCACAGGGCCGTCCCTGAGAATTCGGGTGCCTGGGCCAAGTCACGAAAAATGTGCCTCTTACCCTTAAGCCTTGACGAAATAAATAATGTAAACTATTTTCTTTAAACGACGATTAAAGTATTACAATGAGTTATTGACATACCTATTAAGCGAATAGGTAACCAAGGCTGAATGAAGCTTCTTTAACATTCTTTTTAGCCCAAAACTTTTGAATTAAGTTGGGGGGAAATTTTGTTTGCTTCCGTGTGTCGCATGTTTCTTCTATTCTTTTTGCTTTTTTTTAGTTAAATTAAATGAGTAATGGGCTTTTAAACTTGTTATGGGTTACTAGTATTTGGGTTATTTTATAATTTAAAAGACGTGTTTAAAAAAACATATACATATACATATATAGGATTTTTTTTAAATGTGCCCTCAATATTTCCGGGCCCTAGCCGGTTGGCCTCCCTGGCCCACCCAAGGGCCGGCCATGCACAACCACTATATCCCTACACTCTGTCACGTCACACCATCACCGCCGCTGTAACACAACACCGCCGTCTTTCACACCACCAGCGTAACACCATCAACACTGTAGCACCACACCGGCAAAACTCTATAATGCAGAGGCGATAATGAATGGTACGGACACCGGTTAAGAATCAAGTAAATCATCCAATTCAATTTTCCAAACCATGAACACCAGGACGTGACTTGAATCGCGTACAGGTTTGTTATATTGGATTCACGGTAGGGAATCTTAGGGCGTTTAGACTCATGAATCATGATGAATCTGCATGGTTCGGTTAACGATTATGGCCTTGCCGCCGCCTGTGTTGGTGCTGGCAGTGTCGACCTTTTTGATGTGCTTCTTCGGCTTCGCTTTCCCGATGATGAATTAGTTAATTTTTGTTGTACCTAAATGCAATAACACAGGGGTTGAAACTAAAAAAGAGAAAAAAAGGGAACAAGTGAAGAACTCTAATTGGATGTTGGTTTTTGTTGTACTAAATGCAATAAGACAACATGTTAGTTAAGTCTAGCTAATTGAATTCTCATTACAAATTTAATTTAATTTAATTGCTAACCTGTTTGTAGTAAATGTTAATAATTAGTTCAGTTTAGGGTTTTAAGGATCACAATCATCAGTTCAAACAATGGATTTGGGAGTTAAGGTTTCATTCGCTTCCTCTTTATTTCTATTTGTTGCAGGTCACTAACATTATTGGACAGGTTACTATCTCAGGTAATTGATTCCTACTATCAGTTTTTTTTTTTTTTTTCTTTGTTTAAGTTTATTGCAGAAGATCCTAAAGAGGAAGACGCTTCAATTTATAAGTCCCAATTGAGAGGAGATCACGGGACAAAAGGTCATATGGTTGGTTACGTTGGTAGCTTTTGTTTTATCGCTTATTGTATTGTGGTTTATTTTTTCATCACCATATGTAGTGGTATTTAGTAGTAGGGGTGTGCATGGACGGTTTGGTTCGGTTTTTACCATTAACCATAACCATAACCGCTATTTCGGTTATGGGATTTCCTTAACCATAACCAAACTTCAGTTATGGTTAATCGGTTATGAATTCGGTTATGGTTCGATTTTGGTTATTTCGGTTATTTACCATAAACTTTAACTAAAACTAACTTTTGACTAAAGTTTAAAAGTTAAAATCTACAAAATAAAAAATGGAACCTACGATAGTGGACTTAGCTTAAGCTTTTTTTATAAGACTAACAAAATTACATTTTTATTTTGTTAAACTACCAATGGTGGATCATTGTTAATAAGATATTTCTAGACAATAAAAAAAACTTACCTAAGCCTAAGTTTAATTCTTTATTTAAATAAAGGTCACCTACATCAAGATCGTTTTGTTACTAACATACTTTTATATTAGTAGAAAACCTTTACATGGTTAGTGTAAAACATAAACCTATTACATAGACTTAAAACTAGAAGTTCGGTTCGGTTTTGGTTATATCGGTTAACTAAAGTTTCATAACCATGACCATAACCGCTCAGTCGGTTAAAGAAATTTCATAACCATAACCATTGGTTATGTCGGTTATCGGTTAAAATCGGTTCGGTTATGTCGATTATAGTTCGGTTGGTTTGGTTATTGGTTATGGCGGTTAATTTTTCTCACCCCTATTTAGTAGTAATAGTTTAAGAATTATATTTAGAAAAGATCAATAAACTTAAATAAATACAAAGAAAACCTAATAAACTACTTTAAATGTGAAATGATGTTTTTTTTTGTTAATATGGGAATTATTTAAAACTTTCCCAATGTGCCAAATTAGTGGATCGATGGAATTAATTCACTTAAGTTGATTCCAAATGATGAACTTTGCATCGACAAATGTATTTTGAGAACAAAAAACAAATAGGACAGTAATCAACTAAACTTGAATTTGTGAATCTTGAACTCATCGAATGGATGGGGTTAAAACTATTGAAAAGTAACTCATATTTCCCTCCTGATTTCATGCATGCATGTGAGTTTAAGTTTGAATAAGGCCGTTGGCAAGTTGTTAGGATGGTCCGAGTCTTCTGGTTAGTTCCTAAGTTTATGTTATTTGCCGTTTGATGTTTAGCTATTTAAGTCATTGTTATGTTGCTTTCTTTTCCATGTACTCACTCATTATCATCAATAAGAATAATCTGTGTCAATCAATTGTGTGTGTTCATCTTTTATTCATTGAGTTATTATGTGTCATTGAGAGTGCTCATACCAACACGTGGTATCAGAGCTTGGTTAGATAAACTGTCCCTCTTATTATTCTTATGGCTGAAACAACAATAATACCCAACAATCCAAACCTTGCGTCCATTCCAGCCTTTAAGGGTGAGGGCTATGAGCATTGGAGCGTGAGAATGAGAACTATTATAAGGTCCAGGGATCTGTGGGAGACTGTCAATCTTGGCATCACAAATCATGGTGATAATCAGGATGCAACCAGAAGGGAAATAAAGAAGGATGCTCAGGCTTTGGCTGTGATTCAACAAGGTGTCCATGACACTTTGTTTTCTCGCATTGCTGCAGCTGATTCATCTCAAGAGGCATGGGACATTTTGAAAATGGAATTCCAAGGAGACTCTCAAGTACAATCAGTCAAGCTTCAAGGCTTGAGAAGGAATTCGAGAATCTAAACATGAAAGAAGGAGAAGTGGTGGGTGACTACTTCTCAAGAGTTATGGCTATAGTAAGCCAACAACGTGCCTATGGTGAAGAGGTTCCTGATCAGAAAAGTGTGGAAAAGATACTAAGAAGCCTGACATCTAAGTTTGATTATGTGATACCTTCGATTGAGGTAGCGTATGATCTAACTAATTTGTCACCAGTGAAGCTAATGGGATCGTTGCAATCTCAAGAAGAAGGATTAAATGCTAGATCAGGAGAGATGAAAATTATAGAGAAGGAGAAATCTGATGAACAAGCTCTCCAAGCCATGCAGTCAAATAGAAGATTCCACCAAAATGGAAAAGGTCGTGCACGTGGTTCATTCAGACGACGAGGAAGAGGTAGATTTAATGAGGACAGAAATAGAGGGCCTCAATGTTACCAATGTAACAGATTTGGGCATGTGAAACCTGACTGTTGGTTCAATGAAGATGATCAAGGTCAAGCAAGAATGGCAGCAGGATCAGAAGAAGAACAAGGTATAGAAGATGACACTCCTTATTTGTTCATGGCTGTTACTTCATGTGAATCAGAAAATTCTAGTCTATGGTTTATAGACTTAGGATGTTCCAATCTAATGACTAGTGTAAAATCCAGCTTTGTGAACCTTGATGAAACCTTCAAGTTGAATGTCAAGTTAGGTGAAAAGAATAATTTAAATGTTGAAGGCAAAGGTACCATTAATATTAAGATGACAAATGGCAGTTTTAAATATCTTGATGATGTTTATTTTGCACCTAACCTTGAATATAATCTTATGAGTGTTGGAAAATTGGCTGCCAACAACATGTTTCCTCTTGATGCTTCACAAGTCAAAACAAGTGGTCCTGCTCAAGTTGATGATGACACAAGACTGTGGCACTGCAGGTTTGGGCATATCCATGCTCAGGCTTTGCAACAAATGTACAGTAAACAGATGGTGATAGGACTGTCAATAATGAAAGTTTATGGGAAATGTGAAGGATGTGCTCTGGGTAAAATGCATAAGTTACCTTTTCAAACCAGCAGCAAAAGAGCAAATCAAGTGCTTGAACTCATCCACACAGATGTGTGTGGACCAATGCTAGTTAAGAGCCTTGGAGGCAGCAGGTACTTCCTTTTTATTTATTGATGATTACTCTAGAATGACTTGGGTTTATTTTCTTGAGAAAAAAATTAGAAGTATTTGGAAAGTTCAAAATATTTAAAGCTCTTATGGAAAAGCAAAGTGAAAAGGTTATTAAAGTACTGAGAAGTGATAGAGGTGGTGAGTATTGCTCACATGAATTCAATACATTTTGTGAACTTCATGGTATCAAAAGACAGTTAACAAATCCTTACACCCCTGAACAAAATGGGGTAAGTGAAAGGAATAATAGGTTAGTTGTGGAAAGAGCCCATTGTATGCTTCTTGCCAAGGGGTTACCTAGTTATTTCTGGGCAGAGGCTATGTCCACTACTGTACACATCCTCAATGTGTCACCTACAAAAGTTTAGATGCTAAGACACCCTTACACATCTGGACATGTACTAAGCCAGATGTTATCTAAGGGTGTTTGGGAGCATAGCTTATGGTTTAAAACTAAGTCAATTTAATCACAAGTTTGAACCAAATTCAGCCAAGTGTATCTTAATTGGTACATCATATCTATCAAAGGGTTATAGATTGTATAATCCCTTAACCAAACAAATCATTTCTAGGAGAGATATAGAGTGTTTTGATGACAAACAGTGGGACTGGTCTAAGATGAAGAATGATAAAAACAAACATCTTTGGGATCCCAGTGTGTTTGATGAATTCATTGATACTCCAAATGACAATAATGCCCCTGAGCAGTCAATGTCAAATGGGTCAATACCTGCTGGATCTAGCAGTGATCCAATAAACTCAGGGAGTTCTCAAAGCAATGCAAATCCAGGATCAAGTATAACAGGAAGTGAGAAGGGTCAAGTTCTACTACACCTCTAAAGACCAGAAGTGTGCAGGAGCTGTATGACAACACTGCTCCTATGCAGGATTACATGGTATATGAATTTGCTCTTAAAATTACTGATCCAATTTTTTATGATGAAGCTGTAGTTAAAGAAGAGCGGCAGCAAGCTATGAAGTAAGAAACTATGTCCATTGAAAGAAATGGTACTTGGCAGCTGGTTCAAGCTCCTGAAGATAAGAATATTGTAGGGTTGAAATGGCTTTACAAGACAAAGTTGGGTCCAAAGGGTGGTGAAATACTAAAATACAAGGCTCGGTTGGTGGCAAAGGGATACTCACAGAGAAAAGGTGATGATTTTCAAGACACTTTTGCCCCTGTTGCTAGATTTGAAACTATAAGAACTGTTTTGGCTGCTGTTGCCCATCAAGGCTTGTTAGTGTATCAACTGGATGTAAAATCTGCTTTTCTAAATGGGAAGCTTGAAGAAGAAATATATGTAGAACAACCAGAAGGTTTTGAGGTTGCTATACAAGAAGAGAAGGTGTACAGGTTGTACAAAGCTCTATATGGCCTCAAACAGGCTCCTAGAGCCTGGTATACAAGCATAGATGAGTATTTTACAAGTCATGGCTATAGTAGAAACTACAATGAACCTACACTCTATGTGAAGCAAGTAAAGGAGGTTGGATCTTTTTATGTTTGTTTATATGTGGATGATATCATATATACAAGTCATGATGCGGGTCTTCTTTTGAAGTTTAAGGAAGGTATGATGAAAGAATTTGAAATGACTGATATGGGTCATCTCAAATACTTTCTGGGTTTGGAGGTAAATCAGATGAGACCAGGAATCTTTGTTGGGTAGAGCAAGTATGCAGCTGAGCTTATTAAAAGAGCTGAAATGATGGGTTGTAAAACTGAAGAAACTCCTATGAACACAAATGAGAAGATGAAGGCAAATGATGATGCTGAACCTACAAATGAAGTTCAATACAAGAGTATTATAGGAGGATTAATGTATCTCCAACAATCTAGAGCAGACATTGTTTTTGCTATAAATGTTCGGTCTAGATTCATGCAGAAGCCTAGTAAAATTCACCTTGGTGCAGCAAAGAGGGTGCTTAAGTATGTGGCTGGTACAATGAGTTATGGACTGTGGTATTCAAAGTTCACGGAGGTCAAGCTTTGTGGCTTCACTGATAGTGATTGGGCAAGTTGCCTGGATGATAGAAAGAGTGTGTCTGCCTATGCTTTCCATCTAGGCAGTGGAGTAATTTCATAGAGTACCAAGAAGCAGCATTCAATTGCTTTTTCAAGCATAGAAGCTGAGTACATTGCAGCCACTAGGGCCACTTGTCAGGCCATATGGCTTAGAAGAATATTAAGTGATCTTGGATTGATTCAGTTGTGTCCTACAACCATTTGGTGTGATAACAAGTCTACAATACAATTGTCTAAGAATCCAGTTCTAGATGGGAAGTCTAAACACATTGAATTGAAACATCACTTCAAAAGGGATATGGTGACACAAAAACAAGTTTGTTTGGATTATTGAAATACGGATGACCAACTTGCAGATGTTTTAACAAAGGCTTTAAGTAAGGAGAAGTTTGAGATGTTCAGAACTATGATGGGTGTTTGGGAAATTGAGTTAAGGGAGGGTGTTGAAAAGTAACTCATATTTCCCTCCTGATTTCATGCATGCACGTGAGTTTAAGTTTGAATAAGGCCATTGGCTAGTTGTTAGGATGGTCCGAGTCTTCTGGGCAGTTCCTAAGTTTATGTTATTAGCCGTTTGATGTTTAGCTATTTAAGTCATTATTATGTTGCTTTCTTTTCCATGTACTCACTCATTATCATCAATATGAATAATTTGTGTCGATCAATTGTGTGTGTTCATCTTTTATTCATTGAGTTATTGTGTGTGATTGAGAGTGCTCATACGAACATAAACTGAGTAATTTACCTTCTGTCTACATTTTTATTTGTAACATTCATGATTTTTTTTCTCAATAATTTACTTATAACTTTAGGGACCTAAACTAACAATACCATAATTTAGCGCAATGTGTGGGATAAAATTGTAATGCATGAAAAAAAATTAAAAGCACGTCGTTATTAAAACAAGGCATTAAATCTTTAAGTTGTATTGGTTAAATTGAACTTATTGAAAGTATATATTAATTTTTTTTCTAAGTATTTATGATTGATCATGCGTTTTAGATATACTAAAAACTACACTAAAATAAAATCAAGAATTACTTAGTTTGTTTATCTTTTACCATTTTTTTTTCCTTTTCCCACTCTAAACGAATTCAACGAATTCAGAAAGATACAAACTTCACCTAATACTTTTCAAATACATGATATGGCAAACCTACAAATTAATTTTTTTGATAATTAATTAGAAATTAATGAGAAATTTAATAGGATTTCTTACTAGTAACCTTCTCATAATGTGGAAATTAAAGATGGTCACTATTTAGTCATACACCATTGACTCGAAAAGTTTTGAACAACACAATCTTTAACAAATCCTAAAATTTCAACGAAAGTCACAACTTGTTGTTATTCGCTAGCCCTTCAATTCGTAAATCTGACCGGAATGGAATCAACAACATAATCGGTGTCAACCGCGGCGCCATACTGTAAGCTTTCTAAAGCACGGTCGCACACAAGACTAAAGTAATCCTTGAGAGCTAATCCTATTAATTATGAATCGATCTATATCGAAAGGTACTTTTCATTTACATACTATTTATAAAAAAACTTGAAACCATTAGATTGGGAGTGGAACTGATACCGTTGTCGAGTTAGTGTTGTCATGAATATAAGTTTGAACTTTGAACTAATTCATAATCCAATGGCTTATCCTAACCCGCTTAACAACCTAGGTCACCAATGAAATTGTTGCTTCTAATATAAATAAATGTCAATTGTTTTCATAAAAGTGTCGTATCCTTTTTATACAAGTCTGTTATCAAATATTAGATTTTTGTTTAAGTAAATTATAATATAAATCTATATAGATTGTAATAATATATATATTTTGATCCAGTAAATTATAATATAAATTTATTTTAAGATACTATAGGGCTGGACTAAGGTTATACTTCGAATAATATATGCAGACTGTGGGGGTTTTGTGCAATAAGATGCGTGAAACATTCAAGGCCGAACGTTCCGACATGTGCATGGTATGTTATTATCTTTTTGTCTTCAGTTTCATGGTTTCTTTTAATTAGCCCCATCTAATGAGTGCACCAAATTAGCTGAAGAAATGTATATGTATATGGTCAAAATTGGGTTTCACAAGATGTGTTTACTTAATATATAAATATATACTAATTCGTGTTATTTGCTGGAAAAAAGGTTTCGAGTTATTTGCTGAAACGCAAGAACCTACTTTCTTGCCTTATGATGACACTAATTAATGCACATGCACTAATCAATGCTTATCGCAGGTTAACCAAGGTGGTGGTGGCTTTGAAATTGTTCTAATATTTTTTGAACATTAACATGTATTTTTTCATAAAATGTTGGTGCTTAGAGGTGTGTGTATAATGGAGTCTACAAAGGCTTAGTAGGGGTCCCTTGGCAGATTTATGATCATGTTTGGTGGTCAAGGTTCACAAAGGCAGTAACCCAGCTAATTTCGCACAACTACTCACTCACATAGGACATCATTTTGCAATATGGAAGCAAGCAAATTGGCAAAATGGTAGGCGGCATTTGTTTGGTCACCGCATCAGGCTTTCTCCTCTCCTAGGAGTGGGATAAAACTACAAAATTCAATCCTTACAGATTAGGAGGAACTGAATTTGACTAAATAAGCACAATCTATATTAAGCCCCGATAGTAGTTAACTAGTGAGATACCCGTCCGTTAGGACGGGTTTTTAAACGGGGATTGGAAAGCGTGAAAGTTTATTAATTCATGTATATGATATCTCAAATTTAGTTATATAGCTGGTGCATATATGTGCAACCAATATAATTAAAATCCAAGCACTAATAATACGTGCAACCATAGGGCCCGATGAGAAGAACACCGGTATTCAATACCAAGCACCATGTGAGACCATGTACTATACTTGAGCTAAGCCGTCAAGGTATGCTTATATAACATGGTATTCTATATACAAATAGTTAAAAAACTGTTTTCTCAAAAAGTTAATGGCCACTGAAGAACTTGGATGACAATAAAACATATTACGACATTCTCAAACTTTTTAATTCTTTATAAATACGTGTACGTAAGTTAATTAGTATAATTTTGTTGCTATCTATTATCATCAGTAAATTATAGTACATTTTAGAAGTAGATTTAGTTTGAGGGTTTGTCACCGTTAAAAATGTATTATCAATTTAGTATATATCAATCTATCAATAATATAGTTAAAAGCTTTCTAAGATGAATGTTCTAGATCAAACAATAGATAACCAATGAAACTTAAAGGGCAAGTCTAAATAGTTGGGTAAAACTAAAACCTAAACAAAATTAAATACATGATGGGCCGGAGGAAGTTAGATGACAATAATAAGACATGTTAACACATTCTTAAACCTAACCCTATCACATTTCGTCCATTATATGTTGCCGCCGCTTCTACATCCCACTTCTCCATTCTTATACCTAAGACCATTGGGTGTGGAGGAGGCCCATCATCCATGATGGTCCTCCACCTCAGCTGCCACGTCATCGTAGGGTAGGAGCATCATTTGGATGATGGTCCAAGGGTGTGGTAGGAGGCCCATCATCCACTTTTTCTTTTTCTATTTTTTTTTGTTTTTTTAATTAATTAATATTATAATTATGTCCCCGAGAAGCATTCTAGTCTGTCTTAGTTTTTAAGTAATTAAAATTATTTATCTTAAGGTATCTTAACCTACCTCCGGTCACCTTCTTCAACTCTGGTGACCGGCAACCCATCTCCGACCAACACGACACGACACGACACCACACCACCGGTTCCTCCTCCCTTTTCCCTTTTTCTTTTCTGTTCACCGAACCCGACCGGTTACCACCTGAAACCTTTCACCACCTCCGATCATCTTCCTCCGACCACACCTTCGACCAACCTGACAATCCGGCACCCACATCACATAGAAATCGAAGACCAAGTGACAGGGAAGGAAAAAAGGAAAAAAAAACATAAAAAAACATGAAGACCAGGTGGAGGATCGGCGAGACCGGAGAAATCTTGACGCTCATGCCGTTGCCGGGGAGGGGGCGGTGTACATCGGGCCGACATAGGCTTGTCGTGACTATGCCGCCTCCACACCGAATGGTCTAACCTTAACATCAGATCTGCAGAGAACATGGAAGATAAAACGACTAACTTACATCTAAAACATACAATATTCAATACGGGTCGGTTTGGATAAAACAGCCAACATACATATAAAACATACAAAATTCCATACGGGTCGGTTTGTAATTAATTATGCAACGCTTGACTCTGCCGTATCCATATAATATATAATTTATTTAACCATATATATTTATATTTGTTTACAAGTAGGCAGCAAGATTGGTATGGATGATATATTGCATACTCTGTGGATGTGCTTATGATAAAGCATTTATATAATCTGGATCTTGGTTTAAAAATGTGTGCCTGGGGCGCGCTTTAAGCGTTTGAGGCGCGAGGCGTTTTGGAAAACACTTTTTTTGCCAAAAAGCGCTCGACTACAGGAAGTGCTGCCTCGAGCGCTTGAGGCGCGCGCTACAGTAGCGCCTCAGCCCAAAAAACCCTTTTAAACTCCTTTATTTGGCCCGCTACAGTAGTGCCTCGTCATTTTTATGTTTTGAATATGCTTTTTAATTGTTCAAGGGTATTTTATAATCATGTTTTTGTGCTTATGATTGATTAACATGTAGAAAATGTCATATTGACATACATATATAAATATTTTATTATAATTTTTTTTAATACTATACGTGAAGCTCTCGCCTCGCGCTTCGGATTTTGGACCCAAAACGTCTTGGAGAGCCTCACGCTTTTTTAAACCAAGATATTAATGACCAACAATATGCACATGTATGCGTGAATATTAAAATCAATAAGGAATGTGTATACACATACATACTGCAGTGAGTGTTGCAATAGATTTTTGTTAACATTAACTTCAATTCCTTCACCAATGGTGACATTCAACAATCAACTACAATAAAGGCACCAACCAAGAGTAAATTTTACGGGTCAGATGGGTCAACAGACCCGTCGGAATAGGGACAAAGATGAACAAAACTTGAATAAATAAGATAATCTTTTCAATTGAGGAACATATTTACAAATTTACCCTTGTTCAATTCCTGAACTCAAGTGCAAATTGTGCTATAAATGTTGAATGCTAAGCTATAAAACTCTTTGTGGGTTTTCTTGCTTATGCAACTATACATGGATCTTATAATGGGAATAACTTTTATCTACAAATTAAAAAGAGCCGAGTCTGTAGACAAGCACCAAGACAAGAAGGTCGTTGCAGCCGCAAGTTGATATCTGCTGCACATTTTTTTATCACAAAAGAAAATACCAACTTATGTGAAGTGTGAACATAAAACCATCTACACTGGCTGTTGAGCATGCTGCTAGTGATGGGAACTTCAAGAGTTATCCTATGTGGAGCCTTTTTTGCTATCAAAGTTTCATTATGTCATTTGTAAGTGTATCAAAGCTTTAGACTACTATAAATGTATTGGCTACTTTTTTTTTGAATGGCCAACAAAAACGCCAATTTTTATTAACCACCAAATGCTAGCGAAAGGCTAGCAAACACCAATATTTACAAACTCATAAGTTGCAACAGCAACTACATTTAGTTACCACCCAACTGTAGATAACCTAATACTGGACCACGCTTCCCAATTCTAGTGAGTCTTCCTCGATCTTGATTTTATCCATAAGAACGACATTGCCTTGTGGTCTCCCACGATCCGATCAAAAGAGACTTGTTTTTGAGAAAAAACTACTCCGTTGCGGGTCTTCCAGATACTCCACATGGCTTTGAGGAGGACTACATAAATCGCTTTTTTAAACCTTGCTGAACCACCAACATACTTGTGTATGTCCACAATGTCTCGAACGCTGAAGGCATACACTGGCTGAATTTTGCACCAGCTTGAAATGAATTGCCATAGCAACTGCGCGAACCTGCAAGTCACAAACAGATGGTCCACAGATTCTATTCCATCTCCACATATCAGACAAACAGGATCCACCACCCGGATATTCCTTCGAATGATGTTCGCTGCAGTAGGTAACCGGTCCATATCTACACGCCACGCAACAAAATTCACTTTCTTTGGTAGCCGGTTGTTCCACTCGAATACTCGGTCAGGCTTTACGAACCGTGCACTATGAAGCTCCTCTTTCAAACTCTTAACTGAAAAGCCTCCGAACCCGCCCATCTGTCTGGAACATCCGAACAGACAAAGCCCGTCAACAGTACCATAAGGCGCTGTAACTCAGACTGTTCCGGGCCATTACTCAATGATCGCTTCCATTCCCACTTATATCCCTGCGTACTGTTCCCAACACATTCAGCCACACTCGCATGTATTGGCTACTTGGCTTATTTAACTATTAGCTACAAATGTGGAGAAAGATATTGTTGCATAACCTTACCTGACAGCATGGTAGGCTTTTTATGTCATCTTCTGTACCAAAAAGCCATCTACAAATATCATAAGAAACATAGTCAAAGATTCACTTTCTTAAAAGTAGTTTGGGTATCATGCCTTGGTTTATAGTAAACCGAGTTTGGTTTGAAACCGCAAATAGCATAAGAAAATTGAAAGTAAAAAAAAAAGCTTAAATAACATAGAATGCCAATAATAACCTTTTACTTGTTTCATATGGCCTGTGAAAAGTTGAAAACCCTCTCTCCATTTCTTGGAATATCTACTAAGACCATGTGTAGTGGGGCGCCAATTGGTGCATTAATCAAATTATAGCGCCCCAAACACCACTACGAGGGGCGCTAAAGGGCGCTAAAAATCCCAAAAAATCCCAAAAAATCCCAAAATGTGTGTTTAGCGCTAAGATGATAAAGCCCTTTCTCCTTTAGCTGGTGTTCCAACTTCTTGCAGCCAATAATATTGAAGGAGGGGGCGCTAAATTGGAATCCCACTACAGAAGGTCTAATGAGCCTGCACAAGCCTTCCATAACTCGTTATTCAGCGAATCATCACAAAATCAACAGCATTTTTAAGCAAATTTTGTAATAATAATAATAATAATAATAATAATAATAATAATAATAATAATAATAATAATAATAATAATAATAATAATAATAATAATAATAATAATAATAATAATAATAATAATAATAATAATAATAATAATAATAATAATAATAATAATAATAATAATAATAATAATAATAATAATAATAATAATAATAATAATAATAATAATAATAATAATAATAATAATAATAATAATAATAATAATAATAATAATAATAATAATAATAATAATAATAATAATAATAATAATAATAATAATAATAATAATAATAATAATAATAATAATAATAATAATAATAATAATAATTATTATTATTATTATAATAATAATAATAATAATAATAATAATAATATGAAGAAGATAAAACTAAAATCAACAGCCAGGTCTATACAAAAAACAGGTAGGTGTAAGATTGACGGCATAAAATAGCATATGAACATAAAAAAAGCTAAATCAATAATCAAATTAATTTGGGGAAAACAATAACTATAGCATACATACAAAAGTTCCCTAGTAAATTGAAGCATTTTAGATAGAAATTGTGAAGTAAATTCACCTTCTACGGGTAAAAACGAAAATTGGATGAATAAAACTTACTTGAACACAGTCATGAGGATGTCAAAATAAACAAATAACCATGGCTGCAAAATCAGAATAAAGAGAAAGTTATATCGACAACCAATCGTGATAGCAGAGGGTCATACCACCATAAGAGACCTACTCGATCTCTGAGAGAGAACCACAAACTTCTAAATTCTAAATCTCACAAATGAATTCAAACCCTGCGCCTTCGAATCTTGCAAAAAGATAGAGCATTTCAGTTAACCCCAGAATCAAAATCTAAATTCTAAATCACACAAATGAGTTCAAACAATAGTGCAGAATGTAGCAAAAATATGAAGTAAAACATATAAACTGAATAAAAAATCACAAATTTTGGCATTTAGCCTAACCTAAGAGATTAATTTCAGTCTAAAAACTCACAAAATCTAGTGACGAACTGACCAAGTGATAAAGGTTTGAGAACATAATTACCACAATCATAAGTACCCCTAATTTCAATCAGCTTTTGTTGTTCTCTTAGACCGAATCAGAAATATAATGGCAAATTGTGTTTATTTGTGTGTGTATATATAGCAGTTCAGTTAACCCCATCCCGTATTTTTAGGAACATGGTGGACATCATGAAACTACATCCATGAAAAGGGGGTTTCACAACAACTGCTCATCTAAAAAAGAAACTGCCAAATTATTGAAGTAACTACCTAATTATTGTGGCTGAGATTGAATCTAAGAAATAACCGACTGATTTTAACGGTAGAGATGAAGACTTAAAACGGTTATGGATGTGTTGACCAGTAGTTTATGTGTGGTGAACAATATAATAATAATGTAAGAACTCAAGTGTGCATACACCTTTTGATACTGAAATCACAGTGCCTTTGAGTGTCAACCACCACCTTTTAATAGTGAATGGAACCAACGCAGAAACCCGTAGTCGCACTCGTGCAACGCGTGACGATGGAAACCACTAGTTATGGTTAATAACCAAAACCAAACTTTGGTTAAAATTTTTACTAATAAGTACATGAAATGGATATATAAATACATGAAATGGATGTATAAAAGATATAAGTATAAATATATGAATGGTTCAGTTGCGGTTTGTTAATTTTGGTTAACTTTAGGGTACAAAAAAAACCAATATTAGGTTAACTCGGTTTTTGGTTAATTTTTGGTTCGGTTTTGTATATTTTTTGTTCGATTTCGTTTGATGGTTCAGTTATTGTTCACCCCTAAATTGTTAATCACGTAAAAAAACAAGTTTTTTTAATTAAAAGTATATAGCAAATTATACTCATAATATGTTCAATTTCGGATATTGCTAATCACATAACATAACAATCTTTGGTCTATTTCGTTTAAAGGTTTAGTTATTTTTCAACCTTGGATATTGTTAATCACGGATATTGTTAATCACATAACATATTAATTTTTGGCCAATTTCATATAAAGGTTTAGTTATTTTTCACTCTTAGATATTGTTAATCACATAACATATCAATATTTTTAAATAAAAAAGTTGTTACACTATACCCAAATTATTAACAATAAAATGATCATTTTTTATGATATAGTTTTTTTTAAAATCTTAACGTATAGAAAATTTAAATAAGCAAAAGTAAACTTTTAACTTTTGAATATCTTGAAATGTCCCTATCAAATATATTATATATAGTATAGATGTCTAGGGTGAGCAATAATTGAACATTTAACCAAAGCGAACAAAAAACAGAAGAACTGAACTGAAAGCAATCGAAAATTGCTTGAACACTCCCTATCTTTCAAAAAATAGGTCAAAACAATCCAACCACTTAACCAAGTTAAATTTTCTCAGTTAAATCAGGGACATTTTCGTCCAATCAGGTATAAGTTCATCTTCTTCTCCATTTCTTCTTCCCTGATCAGACCCACCATCTTCACCACCACCACCACCACTACCCACCATCTCCTCCACCTTTCACCACCACCACCACCACTACTCCAACCTAATATCGTAATCCTTCAAAACATATATTTAAAAAACTGATTATCCCTACATTACTAATCCTTTTAGTTTGTTAATTTAACAATACACTTCCTCATCAAACACAGTGCAAAACAGAGTACTAAGTATAATTATTAATGACCAAAAACAGATCAAATCTATGCCCCCATCTGCTCTATTGTAACACCCCAACCGATGGCGGAATCATCGAGGTGTCACGTAGTGACGATTGTTCAAAAGCACATGATACTAAAATGTAAATATATTATTGAATAATTTAAATTTTCTTACATGGATGAAAGGGGAAAAATACATAAGTCTGAACAAAACATGAAATTTGAAATAAATTATTAAAAGCAAGCACTAAAATCCAATGCTATGGAACTAAGATCAAACTGCACCTAAAACATGTACAAAATAAGTTTTGTCAACATATGAAATGTTGGTGAGCATTCCTAGTTTTAATACATATAGTAAGTTGGAAAAATGTTATACAATTCAAGTGCAAGCTACAGTGCATTTATGTAAACTATGTATCATACAAATGAACGAAATCAATCCTGTGACTGTATAAATGTACTAAAATGAACGACGGTGTACTTATCCAATAAATGGATAATAACTTAACAATGACCATGGATTCTCCGATGAAAAAGGGGGAGAATCACCTAGGTGGGTTGTCAATCCAATAGCGCTATCCAATGTTAAGGTGGGCTTGTACATGGTTAATGATTTCACTAAGTACAAATGTATTCTACATGTAATGTCTAAGCATAAAGCACGTATGTAAGCAAATGCACAATGTACTAGAATTGTATTGTAAAAATGTAAACTTGTATGTGTATTTTGTATAAATGTACATGTAACACCCCAAAAGTGAATAAAAACAAAAAGGGGATAGGAAATACTCACTTTCGCCAAATAACTAGATGACTAAGCGAGCGTGAAAATGCGAGCAATCCAAAGACTCAACAACGAAACTAGTCCAATTTAGAAGAAAAGAAACCGAATAAGAAAAATATCTAGCTTCCAATTCGCCAATTACGAGAGCTTATAATCAAAGCTTCAAATGTAGAAGTAATATACTATAGAAGAAAGGTATGATGGAGAGTTTAATCGAATTGAAACAATCGATTTAGAGGTGCAAAGTGTAATGGGTCATAGGTGGGTTTTTATACTAGTTTTGGATTCAATTAGGCTTTAAAATTGGTCAACACAATAAAGTAAGGTTTTAAGATGAATTGACTATTTGACTAGGACTTTGACTAGGATTTTGACTGAGACTTTGACTAGGACTTTGACTGGAACTTTGACTGTTTGACTGTCTTAGCGGACCGCGAGGTCTAAAAAAATAATTTTTCTAATTTAATCAATTTTAAGTTATAGACTTGTTTCCTTTTGTTTCTAAGTTGTTTTAGGACCGAAAATTAAGGGCTTTGAGTATCAAGGTCTAAACATACGTGCTCGGGTGTAGATATGAGTATAAAACGTGCATATGTTTACTTATAAAAATTATAAGTTTTATTAAATTGTGAATTTTGGTCCTATTAAAATACAAGGGTTAAAAATGAAAATTTTGAAATAGTTGAGGAACCAATTATGCACATTTATGAAAAGTGAAGGGTGCAGGTTGTCACAGTCTCCCCTACTTTAGAAAATTTTGTCCTAAAATTACTTTCAAGTGAAGGTTTCCATGAAACAAAAAAAAACATTTGTAAAAAGGCAAGTAGATTTTAAGAAATGCATCAGCCATGATTTGACAAAGTTTGAAGTAGTTGTTTAATACCGAAAATAAGAGTTTGAAAATCCTTAAAGTTTGACTAAGAGTTAGAGAATTAAGAGTTTATAATGAGCATGGTTTGGGAAAAGTATGTAACTGGTGAGGGCAGGGCAGTGTTATAGTAGCTTCTCTTACTTTAGAGAAGTTTCTGACCGAACTTTATTAAGGACATGCAACAGGATTTCGACTAACAGATAGTGTAAGAGTATAGAAAGTTTGTGTTTTCTGTGTGGATGGTCCAGAGAAAGACTCTAGGAAGTCGAATTGAAGCTCGTGTAAGAACATTCTTATCGAAAATGCTAGCTATTAGTCAACGATCTAATAAAGAGATAGTAATGGGTAGGTTCTTGGTCAGACTCCTAGTCCGCTCCCACAGTATCGCTTGTGCTTATATATAGGGTGTACCGCAGCTTACCCACCACATTACTGATACTTTGGACTCGTACTGATTGTCTACCAATAGCCTAAGTAGAATCACACACCACCCCATGTACCTGTAAATCCATGATTGCGTTCCGGACCGTAATCATTGATTTACCTTACACTAGGGTGCTATGCTTTTCAATAACACTAACATAAGTAATACAAGAAACAATGCGTGCAACCAAAATGTGTTAAGTAGTAGGTACTGCTCAAGTATAAGATGCGGTTAGAAGTTCTTCCCCTTTCAGGTTCACCCTTTAACCGTAATGAGATTAATGTGTAAGTATAAGACATGATTAGGGGTTCTTCACCTTTCGGGTTCAACCTTAACCGGTAAATTTATGTTCACATCATTAGGCTCTAAACAACCATATTGATAAACTCAAAGGATTACACCGTTCCCCTCGGGTTAGAGGAATACTCTGAACCAAGTCGTACATGGGAAATGGCTTAGATCTCATACGAGCTATCAATTAGTATGTTCGTTGTCCATGATGATGAACAAAATAATGTAAAGTATAACAGGGTTTTGCTCACAACAAATATATATATATATATATATATATATATATATATATGCAAACCAAATATGCATTCATGTAAGTATATAAGTATAGCATAAAATTTCGATTGAAAGAATAGCATAACATAAATTGAGTAAATCGCCCAGTTTGCACAAAATGAAAGTAAACGAGTTAAATTAATGCTCAAAACTAGTGTTGTAAGAATAACTACTAATAACTAGTGCGAGAATAGTTGCGAATAACGCGTGAAAATAACTACCAACAAAAGAATAATACAAAAATAATAAGATAATGTACGAACGTAACTATAATTAGAATGGTGTAAAAAAATAATGAAATTTACTGTAAATGAAAGTGCGTAGAACAGACGTATAGTCTACTGGTATGAGGATAACTTTTTGGAAACCGAAGAATGTTTTAAGTTCAAAACAGGTTCACTTGAAAAGATTTCGTAGGTACACATTTTCATGTGTTTACGAGAAGTCGAGTTTGAAAAGTGTTATAAGGTATATTATTAGTTGCAAATTCCTCCCGAAAGCATATATTGGATACGTTATATGAAAACATGCAGATTTACATTTGATTTTTAAAATATGCAATGCAAGTTTATAAAATGCAAGATGAAACCATTTCATGAAGTGTGTGTAAATCGAATGTGTTTCGAAAGACCAAGATTTAAAATGATGTGAAGATTGTGAATGATCCCAGATGCCTAGACGAATTTTGGAAAATGAAATTTTCTGTATTTAAACATTTCTTTAACTTGTGGGTTGACAAGTCGGAAATTTTTAATTGTTATGAAATGTTGAGAAAATCGAAGTGTTACCCATTAAGACTGGGTAAACTTGAAACCTTTTAAATTTTCAAACTTTTATGAAATTTATATATTGAAAGATCATTTATTTGCAGGATCGTTAAGGCATCTCTTTGGGCTCATATCGGGCTATTTGTTTCAAGGCACAAGGTGTATGAAAAGTGTGTTCTAATTTGGCGAATAGGCTTTGTGAAAAGACTTATAGAATAAGTTGTCAAATTAATCGTTTTAGAGAGTAGTGTACTAGTGCGTATCGTGTAGGTAGGCATTTATGTATGAGTTTAGTCTGACTAAGAATTTCTAACTAATGGTAGTTGGCTATGGCTTAGTAGACTGGGTGCATCAATATTAGTATTAGGTATATGAGGACATACTGTGACTTCGATCAAGTAAGTTTGTAAACATGAAGGTATAAAACAGGTTGAAGTAATAAGTTTGGAAAAACCATGTTCATTTTTAACTGTATGATGACGCAACATTCCTAAAAATCAGGATGTGATCAAAGTTAAACACAGAGTTTAAAACTTAAGTCGTGGGTAAAAATGTTTTAACGCAAAACGAGTAATACCTTATAGTGTAAAAATCATGAGCATAAGGGAAATAATGTAAGCTTTAATGCGATAATATATCGAACAAAAGTTTTAGTAGTGATGATAAGGGATTCAACACCGAATGATCAATGAATAATGGCATAGGAAACATCAAGTGATTAAATGGAATCTTCAAATGATAAACAAACATAAGTATCAATGATATAAAACATTGGAATTGTTTCCATAGGAAACTTTGACCAACTCAAGTATTTGAAATTTCCTAGTGACTTGTGGGGGCGTACTTTAGCCTATAAGTGAATGCTCATCTCAAGAGTTCCCAGGTAGATATACGGGTCCCTCGTCTGATTGGGATTTATACGAAATACCAGGCCTAGACAGAAAACTCAGGATACAGGCGCTCACCCTTCCAGATTGCACGTGCCCCATCAATAGTGAATTCCAAAACATTAGCGAGATTAAAAACAGGATGCAAAAATAGATCCTTGAGATTTGGATTTCACTCCTAACTCAAAGATGTATTTCAAAATTGAAAACGATTGTGGAATGAAACCAATCACTAAGTTAAGGATATCACTCCCAGCTTAGTGGTTAAGTTCCTTTTTGAAAGAAATACTCTTTGAGGTGTGGATGTCACTCCTATCTCAAAGATATATTCCTAAGATAAATAACATATAGAGGAGTGAAACTAATCACCAAGGCATGGATGTCACTCCTAACTTGGTGATATCGTTTCGTTTGTGAAATACGAGTATCTTCTTCTTTAAACAACACACAGAAAGAATCATAGCGAAAATATCTTGAAAGAAAATAATAGGATAAAGAGAAATAAACACGAGAGGACTCATGAATGTAAGATTGGTTATTGACTAGGCTAAAAGGCATTCTAATAACCTAATTCCCTATAACCATGGCTCTGATACCAATCTGTAACACCCCAACTGATGGCGGAATCATCGAGGTGTCACGTAGTGACGATTGTTCAAAAGCACATGGTACTAAAATGTAAATATATTATTGAATAATTTAAATTGTCTTACATGGATGAAATGGGAAAAATACATAAGTCTGAACAAACCATGAAATTTGAAATAAATTATTAAAAGCAAGCACTAAAATCCAATGCTATGGAACTAAGATCAAACTGCACTTGAAACATGTACAAAATAAGTTTTGTCAACATATGAAATTTTGGTGAGCATTCCTAGTTTTAATACATATAGTAAGTTGGAAAAATGTTATACAATTCAAGTGCAAGCTACAGTGCATTTATGTAAACTACGTATCATACGAATGAGCGAAATCAATCCTGTGACTGTATAAATGTACTAAAATGAACGGCGGTGTACTTATCCAATAAATGGATAATAACTTAACAATGACCATGGATTCTCCGATGAAAAAGGGGGAGAATCACCTAGGTGGGTTGTCAATACAATAGCCCTATCCAATATTAAGGTCGGCTTGTACATGGTTAATGATTTCACTAAGTACAACTGTATTCTACATGTAATGTCTAAGCATAAAGCACGTATGTAAGAAAATGCACAATGTACTAGAATTGTATTGTAAAAATGTGAACTTGTATGTGTATTTTGTATAAATGTACATGTAACACCCCAAAAGTGAATAAAAACAAAAGGGGGATAGGAAATACTCACTTTCGTCAAATAACTAGATGACTAAGCGAGCGTGAAAATGCGAGCAATTCAAAGACTCAACAACGAAACTAGTCCAATTTAGAAGAAAAGAAACCGAATAAGAAAAATATCCAGCTTCCAATTCGCCAATTACGAGAGCTTATAATCAAAGCTTCAAATGTAGAAGTAATATACTATAGAAGAAAGGTATGAGGGAGAGTTTAATCGAATTGAAACAATCGATTTAGAGGTGCAAATGTAATGGATCATAGGTGGGTTTTTATACTAGTTTTGGATTCAATTAGGCTTTAAAATTGGTCAACACAATAAAGTAAGGTTTTAAGATGAATTGACTATTTGACTAGGATTTTGACTGAGACTTTGACTAGTACTTTTGACTAGGACTTTGACTGGAACTTAGACTGTGTGACTGTCTTAGCGGACCGCGAGGGCTAAAAAAAATATTTTTTCTAATTTAATCAATTTTAAGTTATAGACTTGTTTCCTTCTGTTTCTAGGTTATTTTAGGACCGAAAATTAAGGGCTTTGAGTATCAAGGTCTGAAACATACGTGCTCGGGTGTAGATGTGAGTATAAAACGTGCATACGTTTACTTATAAAAATTATAAGTTTTGTTAAATTGTGAATTTTGGTCCTATTAAAATACGAGGGTTAAAAATGAAAATTTTGAAATAGTTGAGGAACCAATTATGCACATTTATGAAAAGTGAAGGGTGCGGGTTGTCACATCTATCCTATGACATTGATTACCCCTTATCCTAGACTATTGGGCGGCATGGGTGGAGGCTTGAAGGGAATATTATTATTATTATTATTTGTGTGTATAACTTACGTAATAAGTTTTGCAACTTAATTCTAATATAATCAAAACAAATATTCAAAATTAATCACTTGTCACCAAAAATCACAATAATCAAATCAAACCCACATCCAAATAAATAAATAAATAATAAAAAAAACAAGTTCCAATTCAGAGCAAAGAAAAGAGAAAACCCACAAAAGCAACAAGGGAAACGAAGCCATAGGGAGCAGAAAGAAGGTGAAATCCTACTTGCCAAACAGGGGAATGGTTTAAAAAAATCCCACAAAGTGTAGGGGTCTTTGAGGGTGTACATACCCGCTGAAGCTGTTGCTTCAGATGGCTCCATCGTTCTCCCACTCATGGCTGGAATCCGCTGAGATCTATGAAGAAGATAGTAAAAAAAGATCTTGAAGTGGGTTAAATGGTGATAGTGAAAGGTGGAGGAGATGATGGGTAGTGGTGGTGGTGGTGGTGAAAGGTGGAGGAGATAGTAGGTAGTGGTGCTGCTGGTGGTGAAGATGGTGGGTCTGATCTGGGAACAAGAAATGTAGAAGAATATGAATTTATATCTGATTCGACAAAAATGCCCCTGACATAACTGAGAAAATTTAACTAGGTTAAGTGGTTGGACTGTTCTGACCTATTTTCTGAAAGATCAGGGAGTGTTCAAGCAATTTTTAAAAAATTGGACTGGACAGGCATATTGGCCCATGGTGGTGGTGATGCAAGTTTTAAAAGCATTCATATGATGAGGGGCTGTGAGGGGCATTTAACAATGTTCATGCAACAAAAGCATGTAGAATTGACTTCCTACTTTGCATGCATCATCACCTCATGCATTACTTTATGTATGCTTCATAGATCAAATGCAAAAACAAAACAACAATATCTAAAATAATATTGTTACGTGGTAAGTTTTTTACTAATGATGTTAGACTAATCATTGACTATAGGATGTGTTCGACTTATGACATTTCATAAAGTGATGACCAAACCATGAAAATTGAAAAGGGGTAGACTCCAATACATATGCATCTAATTAATTGTTCTCTACCAGTTGACCTAAATAAAAGGAATTGGAATCGTGCTCATGTAGACCTAAACTTCGAAATGTCAAGGAAGAGTAACAGGGTAAGTTTCAGAGCTGAAAATGCATAACAATGTAGACAATAAAAGGACTTGGAAGATATTATGGCGCCTTTCGATGGAATTGAACTGCAGCACTACAATGACAAACCAACATCAATCAAACTCTCTTAATTCATTCAATCAAAGACTCTTGTATAAACCCACGAATCAAAATCTAATTAGAAGCAGTTATCCACAATTACCGATGACATGACGATCATAGAATGAAATATGAGCGACAAACATAAATTAGAACATATTAGGGCTTGATTGGAAGTTTTTGTTTATGGGGCCAACATTTAAAAAAGGAACATACAAATGTATTCCAAGAGCCGTTGATTTCTAACGTATGGATTAGTTAATCCCATGAATGAAATTAAGAACACTAACAGTAATTCTTGGAATCATCGATCTGGATCTCTAACCATACGATGGCATCTTAAAGAATTTAAACAGACATCTCTCTGTTGGGAGTGTGGATGCGTGAAGCACATGTTCTACATTTAGCTTTAAGCCTTGTTTTATTGGCAAATCATATAGCTAAATATAGGAGATATATTTATATAGATATATATATATATATATATACACACACATATATATAGATTATTATTATTATTATAGCAAAGTGGTAGCATAAATTTTAAAGAGAGTACAACATTGACTTGTAGTTTTATGTAATATTTGTGTAATTTCATAACAATGCTTCTTGGTGTCATGTTATATTATGAATTCTCTAAAATTTCTATTCCATGATGCTAAAATTTATAATATCATTATTAATTACTTTTAATAGGTTAAATAAGTTGATTTAATAGTTGTATTAAATTTGTCTTGATGACTAAATGAAATTACATGTTTACCCATATAAATAAATATGAAATGACAATCTTACCCATCTACAACTCACTATATAGTATATATATATATATATGTAGTAAGTATAGATATAGATAACCTTGAAATAAGGGTAAAATAATCATTCATACATTATTTACATTTTAATACTCTATTTTAGTTACACTTTTAATTCTCTAAATTTTAGTTAGTAGTTACATTTTTCTCTTATACCATACAAAATTATACTTCTTTTTTTAATTCTATCATAACTTTAAAACTATTATATTTTTAAAAAAATCGAAAATACCATGACGTAATGCTCATTTTTGTCGACATTTGTCTTGGTCAATATCAATGTATGGATTGAAATGTACAAGACATAAATGCCTTATGTGCAAGTGATTATTGCATTTCATATTTAAATACTAATATGGCTACTGAGAGTTAACGGTTAAACCCACATTCGAATGCATTGCAGGAATTCCGAGTAAAGACTTTGTTATGAAATGGACCCAAGAAACATATATAATTAAAATACGAATATTTATTAACCAAAATTAATTTAAATTCTCACACTCATCAATAAAAGTCTACACACCCTCACAACTAGAATATAGTTTGTATTTTTCAGTTGATGTGAACATATGATAAATTTATTTTGTAGCTTGATAAGACACCATTACATAGCATCATTTAACTCTTATGTAGCTCTAGATTTATCTCACTAATCAACTACCAATGCTTCTTCTAATTTGAATATAATAACTTGAGATAACAGTGAAAATTCATATTCAGAGTTTACCAAACACTCAAATTAGTGAGATGTTTGGCACCTATAGAAACAAGCAATAAACAACATAATTAACACACGCATTGTAGTAGTCAAAGACTTTTTGAGATGTTACCTATAGAAGCAATCGAGTATGCAATGTATTTTAATACAGTTCAAATCCTTAATAATAAGCCGTATGCAGTGATTTTGTGTAATGGTGTCTACTTTTATCATGCTACAAGAGTTAAGAACTTAAGATTTGGTTATGTTTTAGGTCCCTTTATCTTATGTTTACATCTGGTTTTATACATTATCATGTTGTGTTATTAGATTCAAGCTAAGAAAAAATATAACAAACATTCGGTCTTATCATGTCCATGATCTGATAAGGATTATATTTTTATCATGCTATGATATCAAAAGACCAAGCTGGTCATGAAAGTGAAAAGTTTCAAGACAAAACTAACCAAAATGTAGAAATCACCATGTCGGACAAGTTTATGAAGGGTAACACCTTTGAATATTGAACATCCTCCTATTGATTAGAGCATACGTAGTCGGTAAGTGTTTCAATACCAATCTCCAGCCGAACGTATAAACTTTAAGAGGCAGCCATGAATTTCAAGACCAAACTTTTTCGACTAGCAAAGGATCCACGAGATGCATAACTTTCTTAACCGAGGCCACCGAAAACTCACCCGAACTGTCGCCCTTCCACTGCCACCAATCTTAACCATCTTTAAAAGAAAAGGCATGTAAACTTCCCAACAAAGATCAAACAAACACTCCCTTATACAACACACAACCTAGCGAACACCCTATTAAACCCCCCCCCCACACATACAGAAGCCTTCGATGTTACAGTAGTCGGGTGAGCTTTATGAGTTTGAGTTCCATTTTGGTTCATGAAGTTTTTGGTGGTCCCATTTTCAATGAAGGAATTCGTTGTTCTGAGTTTAGCATTAGGATACCCATTAACAAAATCAACCAAAGATTTTCTTTCCCCATCATCCACTCAAAGCAAAAGTCGAGCTGCTATCAGCAAAAACTTCTATCCGGTCAAGTTCTCAAACTCGTTAACTGTTAGCGGTTTGCCGCCTCATAAGCTTCGTCTAAAAATCAGATGCCCCATAATATTGTTGTAGAATATCGATCCAACACAGGGGTTGTGTAATTGGCACAACATTAATATGTAAAGCCTTTGAGCGCAATGTTATTGATACAGAGATAGTTGTCGTGCAACATACCGGAAAGAGAGTAATTTTACCGATAATCTCTCTATGTCTTTTTGAGGATGACATGTTCCCGTTCAAGCTGAAAAGAAAACAGTTTCCCATTCGGCTTAGCTTTTCCATGGCGATCAACAAAGCTCAAGGTCAAACAATTCCACATGTTAGTGTTTATCTTCCGGATTCCGTATTTTCGCATGGACAACTTTATGTCGCTATCTCAAGAGGCATATCATGCGCTAATACAAAGGTATTAGTACATCCTGCCAAAAACTTCAAACGACACGAGGTATACACCTCAAGTGTTGTCTATCGAGAGGTGTTACACGATATAAAATGCTTGTAAGTGAGAACGTAATGATTTTTTATGCATTTGGTGGTTTACGTAAATACATTCTAAATATGGTTACATGATGTTATTATTTTATATACTTTTGTCACTTTTACTAACTTATTCATTTTTCTCTTAAAGAAAGATTAGGAATCTGTCATGGATGAAACAAAGAGAAAAGTGGAAGACATGCCAGGTATGTATTCTATATATATATAATATAAAATTATAAAAAAAATACATGTTACTAACATACTTAACATTGTTTTTTTTAGGTCCCAAACTTGCTTCGGCTACTGACGGGTCAACAAAACAAGAGAAGATGGAGGAAACGAAATCTCCAAAAGTGTAATAATCAAACATGAGGAGATACAACAAATTTCAGGGATCACTCTTAATAACGAATGGTGGGCCGACAATATAGATGAGATCTTGCACATTTGGAGGATGTATGACTAAATTGATCTCATGATTCAAGTAGTTCACACTTAAACTTATAGTTTTCAACTTTATGTTTATTAAGACTTATTTTTCATTATTCGCATGTTACTTTATCATCTCATCAAATCTTTATTGAATTACTTTACAATTTCAATATTAAATCTGTTTAGTTATTAAACACGTATAACGTTTATGACGTATATCCACCGCAATGATGCTACAACAAATATTGTATGAATGTAAAATAACTATCGCAATGCAAAGCGTCACTCCCACCATATATATATGGTGGGTTTCCTGTAAAAAGTGCATTTTTTTGTACAAAGTGTGAGAAGTCTATATAAGCATTGTGTTTTAAATTTTAGGCATGATGTTTTATATTCTTTTGGCATAGTATTTATATAGAAAAATACAAAAATTAACAATTTAAAACACTAATTAATTTATTCTCGACATGCAATCTAAAACACCATACGAAGAAAGTAATGAGTGTGTTTTAAATTTAATGTCTAGAATACATTTGATTGTGTTTTAAATTGTAACGTTTAGTGATTTTCTATATAAATCAATGCAAAATGAATAAAAAACATTATAGCCAAACTTTAAAACACAATGACTATATAAACTTCTCACACTTTGTATGAAAAATGTACTTTATGCAGGAACCTATACATATATATATATATAAATATATATATATATATATATATATATATATATATATATATATATATATATAGGGTAGGGTTCAAATAGGAACCATACCTTAAGTAGGAACCATAGGAACCAATCTTAGTCATTGATCTCGAATGGCATGATTGTAAATAAGTAAAACATTAATTAAATATTTAATTAAATCAAAGGGCAATGTGGTAATTGTATATTGACTATTAATAATACATGTTTAATTAGCTTCCTTTATAATCCCATTATTTTAGAAAAGTATTTATTTTTCCCCATGGTAATCATTCTTCATCAATATGTGCAGTACATGATGTTATATAGTTTTGGATAATATACGTTGGTGTATATTATATGGAAAAGGTAATCGATCAAACCTTAAATAAGATAACGAGGTCAAATGTATCAATATACACTGATGTATAATTATACACTGGTAAGAATGGTAGTATTAAATACATATATCATACATTGATGTATAATTATACACTGGTGTATAAATAGTAGTGCTAATCAAATGTATCAATATACACTGATGTATAATTATACACTGGTAAAGAATGATAGTATTAAATACATATATTATACACTGATGTATAATTATACACTGGTGTATAACAACTAACAACAAATCTTTTTCATATATCTCTCTCTCTCCATATATATATATATATATATCATGAAGTCAAATAACTGTCATATATAATAATTTTAATGAAGTCAAATAACTGCCATATATAACAATTTTAATTTTTTTTTTTAAATTTAACTTTTATTAACACAACAAACCAAGGCAACTATCTCCAAGCCGGAAAAAGAAGCCGAAAGCCAAACAACAAGAACACCAAAGTTACATTATCTCAAAATTACGCCATCTATCCAATCAACTACCCCATTTTTAAACCTAAATTTGTACCATAAGAACCCCAATGTCTTGATGTCGGTAACCACATCGGCAATCTTTGAATCTTTACTCGCAAAAATCATTTCATTTCTAGCTTTCCACAACCTCCAGCATGTAATAATCATCAAACCCTGAATAATCACTTCTTTATTCCCAGCCAGGCCCAGCGAAACATGCATATCCACTATATCTTTCACGTGAAACACAAAAAAACCGGGAATCCTACACCAACTAGTAACCGCATTCCACACTCCGGTAGCGAACCAACACCCCGTGAGGATATGCTCTGTAGATTCTTGAACATCACCACACCAGACACACATCGAATTATCAATCGAAATACCTCTGCGTAATAAAGCCGCCTTAGTCGGAAGACGATCTAAAAACGCCCGCCACATGAAAATGTTGCATTTATTTGGAACCCACTTACACCATTTGAAACCAAAAATCTCCCCCGAATTAACCGAACTAAGGAGCCATTTCTTTGTCTGCATAACTGAGAAACCTTCCCCAATCCCATCCTCCCACCTCCAAGCATCCATGTCTTCATTTAGAGCCACCTGCACAATTTAATTGTCTTATAACAATTTTAATTAAATTAAAAGATAATATTTAATTGTCTTATTACATAACTACCCCTTAGATCAAGATCAAAGATGAATGGCTCAGATTGGTTCCTAAGTTCCTAACTAGCGTATTGGTTCCTATTTGATCTTTTTCCTATATATATATATATATATATATATATATAGCCAAACTTTAAAATACATAAGTTTTTAAATAGTAATATGTAACGTGGTTAACATATGTCGCTAATCTTACAACGTTCACTACAAGAAATTTGGGCAATAGCGGCGACATCAGTAGCGGCGACGTCGCCGCTATTGCCCTGATCCGCGTCACATTTACCAAAACCAGATCTGGCCGTTGATTGATAACACAAATCAAGGGTTGTGATTTAAAAGTACACCAGGCAATAGCGGCGACATTATTAGCGGCGACATGTCGCCGCTATTGCCCTGACCGGGAAATAAATCACTTGCTTCCCTCCATTTTCTTCCAAAACCTCTCCACCTTCACTTGCTTCCCTGCCGCCGCAACCTCTTCTCCACCGCGCGCCGACCACCACCTTCTTCTCCCACCACCACCACCTTCTTCTCCACGTCCACCGCCGCAACCCTCATTCTCCACCTTCTTCCCTCGGCCGGCCACCTTCCCTTCTCCAACCACCTTCAGTCGGGCCACCACCACCACCACTCGAGCACCACCACCACTCGAGCACCACCACCACCTTCTTCCCTTCCCGGTAATTTTTTTTTTATTTTTTCAGTTTTTTTAAGTTTTTTTTTGTTTTACTTTTTTGTTTAATTTTTTAGAAATTGAGTGGTAGGGACCAATCTACTGGACCACGTGAAGATTTGTGAAGTGAGGATTCGTCAAATACCGGTTAGTCGCCGCTAATTCTGTTTTTTTTTTATTTTTTTCTGTTTTATTTTTGTATATGTGTGTGTAAGTAGGTATGTATGTATACATGTTTGTATTATTTTTTTTTCTTTTTTTTTCTGTTTTTTTATAATTTTTTCTGTTTTTTTTTATTTTTTTTATTTTTCCTGTTTTTTTTTATTTTTTTCTTTTTTTTTGTATTTTTTGTTTTTTTTTTTTTCTGTTTTTTTTTGTTTTTTTTATTTTTATGTATGTATGTATGTATAAGTGTATGAGTAGTCGAATGTATGTATGTATGTATGTATGCGTGTATGCGTGTATGCATGAGACTAGAAAGATATGCCCGAAAATGAATCCCCATTTAAAACGTAGTGAACTTAGAAATACCCGCCCGAAATTGATTTAGTAATCAATTTCGGGTAGTCCCCCGTTTTGGGACTGCTTTTTGAATACTTTATCTCATTTAGGATGTGAATGTGTACTACATGATTGTTTGTTTTTGAAAGATTCGGTTGGCGTTTCCTCTTTGCTCCTCGGGTATATATTTATATTATATACTTGGGGGCTAAGGGGAAATGCTGCCGAATTTTTCTTAAACAAACAATCATGTAATACACATTCATATATAAGATAAGGTATTCAAAAAGTGGGTTTAGCAGCCTACCCTTTAGGTGCCAATAATATGTTTCATTTAAATTATCGTGCCTCAAACCCAAATTATGTTTCAGTCACATCATCATGTCGATCGATAAAAGCTGGATTAAATTGCAACGTTCGGATCCTAATTACATTAAAGGATTGAATTCTTTTATCGAGATGAGCAAACAATATGTCGACGGTGAAGGCAAAATTAGATGTCCGTGTAATAAGTGTCATAATTCTGGCTTAATACCCTTCACAAAAATGTCATATCATGTGCGTATATTGGGTTTCTATCGGCAATACACGACATGGACCTATCATGGTGAAAATTCAATCTGCCCCCATGTAGTTGTAGATGAGGACGTTTTGCGAAGAAATGATATGGATGACGTTATCGAAGACCTTATAGGGGAGCGTATGGAAGAGGATACGGACTTTAACGAAGGGAACTTGGTGGGTGAAGAGAGTAGTGGTGTTCTTAATGATTTTGAATCCCTGATAGATGAAGTCGAATCAGAATTATATCCTGGCACCCGAGACAAGAGCCCCCCCTAGACAGTTTAGTCCCACTGACATAGATGCTCAACATGCTCTTTTACTCGATCGTCTACCAGGCAAGCATCCACAATTTGGAGGTGCTAACCCTAATCGGCAAGACTTCGAGTTGAACTGGTCCAAACGAAGCATATTCTATGAACTTGAGTATTGATCTTCTCTGCAGCTGAAACACAACTTAGATGTAATGCATATCGAGAAAAATGTGTGCGACAGTTTGCTTGGTACTCTTCTAATGAACGATAAGAGCAAAGACACACCAAACACACGGGCAGACTTAGAAAAGCTAAAGATTCGGAAGACGCAATGGTTGAAAAAAAAGGGAAACAAGTTCTTTAGTCCCCACCCAAAATACTCATTTATGGTCGGTGACTGAAAGCTTTTCTGTAGGTGGTTAAAAAAGGTTAAATTACCTGATGATTGTTTGTCTAAATGTCGCCCGATAAGCGCAACCAAGGTCAAACATCTTTCACCAGACGACAAACTCAAGATAGAATTGTTTGTCTTTGATAACTGCGAAGAAGTCAGGGGCTATATGAAGTAAGTGTTTCTATCTTTTATGTAATTTTCAACACATTTCGAAGATCATATTAAAACTAAATTTCCTTACTTGTATAATTTTTTATTAAATGTAGTGAATTCAAATATAAATATCCCGACGATGATATTAAAACTAAATTTCCGGAGTGGTTTCTCGAGAAGGTAATACATATATAACACGCATTACTCTATATTTGTTAGGTAATACATATATAACAAACACTATTACTCCGTATTTGTTAGGTTTATCTTATGAAGAAAGAAAATTCTCCCGAATTCCACCCAGAGTTGTATGCTCTTTCATTGGGTGCAAAAGTATTGGCTTCTACATACACTGCTTGCATAGTCAATGGTGTTAGGTTTATGGTATTTGAGCGTGACACAAAACGAACAACACAAAACTCTGGGGTTCTAACGGAGGGAAAGAACGGTGAGAAATATTACGGCATATTAGAAGAGATTATTGAGCTACGCTATCCAAATGATTATTCAACTGTCCTATTTCGATGCAAGTGGTTCGATACTCGAGTGGGTGTTACAAATGAAAATAACATCACCAGTATCAGCACTCAACACGAATGGGACAAAGAAGATCAACTCATATTTGCTTCGCAAGCCAAACAAGTGTTCTACATCGAAGAACCTTCTCGAGGAAACCAAACCAATAAACATAGGTGGGTCGTCAAAAATGTTAATCACCGACAAATTTGGGATCGACCTCAGCAACCTGAAAATGTTCAAAATGTCGACAATGACTTAGTCGAAGATCTTGACGTTGTTCATAGTAACTCTTCATCTAATAGTCCACTTTTCATCGACTTCCGCCAATACTTTCAAAGCATGTCTTCTCATGTTAATGAAAGTGAGAACTTAATTGAAGTTAGTGCCCCGACGGCAGTCGATAACCAAGTGGTTGACTATGAGATTGATTATGACGAGGACGATCCTGATTATGACACGGGAGCGTCCGACAAAGAAACTGGAGTATCTGACGGAGAGTGTGATTAAAAAAAAAAGAGTTATTGTAATTAATATTGAGAAACACTTGTTGTAAGTCTTATAATAAATCAATGTTTACTATATTTACTTTATTTGTTATATATAATAATGTGACTAGCTAATAATTTTCAATTCTGATTGCAGGAAATGTTATCGCTTTGGATTGTTCTCGTTTATATGATGGCCGATGTCATCGGTCGTGGGCACGACGGGGATGGAGCCGAGGAGCCACCACCTCCTGGTGGTGATGACTTCTGGCGAGGCCATGGGGCGGATGGTAAGCTTTATAATAAATTAGTGTTTACTATTTTTACTTCGTTGATTATATATAAAGTGACTAATAATTTTTAATTGTAATTGTAGTTCCCCGAAAGAAAACAAGGGGCAAGGCTAAAAACCTTGCATTACGCAATTTGGTTGACGAAGGTGGTCGACCATTAGATCTGACGTTTGATGAGGAGGCAACAAATATGCCTATTGGCATAAATGGAGGTCTTTTTGCTCGGGAGTTGGGTTTGTATATGTGGCGCCACATACCATTAGATAGAGAAGGTTTAGGAATGTCCCCGAACACTACAGGAATGCTTTATTTGTGCATCTGAATGTAAATGATTTATAATAATATTTTATATTTAACTAACTTGTTTCATTTACTTGACTAACTTGTTTTATTTAATTTTTAGGAAAACTTTATTCTTACAGCGGTTGAAAAAGATGATCTAGCCAGCCAGAAAAAAGGTGGCATCAATGGTAAGATCCAAAAGACATACAACAACCGCAAGTCCAAGGCAAAAGCTGAGTTTCTTCGCCGGGGAAGTTATGATGACGTGGAAAGAGCAAGGGCCAGTGTCCCCGATGATATGAGCAATGTAAATTGGCAGAAGGCAGTTGATCATTTCTTGGCCATAGAACATAAACGAAAGTCGGCTATTAACGCAGCAGCCCGCAAAAAAAAGCTGCATACGTACCGAGGTGGAACAACCTCTTATGCTAGTGCTTGTTTCAAGCAGGTAATGCTTTATACACACACAAACATACACACGCTAATGTTTATTTAATTTTTAATCTAAGTTCTAATGTTAACAGAACCCAGAACGGTATGATGGATACCGTGCTGGTCATACTGATAGAGAAGGACGTTTTGATAGCCCGCAGAATGAAGAAAATTATGTAAGTATTTATTTAGAATGTAATTCTCATTATAAATATATATACATATATCTATAAATCTATTGAATCACCTTTGTAAAATACAGCGCAAGTTGGTGGCAGAGTTTGAGTCTCAAAATCAACGTAGAAACGAAGAAGGTTGTTCCTCACAATGGTCAACACAATTTCCATATTTGAAAAAGTGTTCGGTAGCCGACATGGACATACTCGCGGGCTTGGCCCTAACCCTTGTCAAAGAGAAGGTTCTTTAACACCGACACAACCGACCGAGAAGACGCCTCCATCAGATTTTACTCAGGTATGTGTTTATAGTTTTGACGCATTTGGTATGTTTGTAGGTTTGACCCATTTGGTATATGTTTGTAGTTTTGACCCAATTGGTATATGTTTATAGTTTTGACCCATTTGGTATATGTTTATAGTGTTAACCCATTTGGTAAATGTTTGTAGTTTTGACCCAATTGGTATGTTTGTAGGTTTGACCCATTTGGTATGTGTTTATAGTTTTGAAAAAATTGGTAGATGTTTGTAGTTTTGACGCATTTGGTATGTTTGTAGGTTTTGACTCAATTGGTATGTTTGTAGGTTTGACCCATTTGGTATATGTTTATAGTTATGACCCATTTGGTATATGTTTATAGTGTTAACCCATTTGGTAAATGTTTGTAGTTTTGACGCATTTGGTATGTTTGTAGGTTTGACCCATTTGGTATATGTTTGTAGTTTTGACCCAATTGGTATGTTTGTAGGTTTGACCCATTTGGTATATGTTTATAGTTTTGACCCATTTGGTATATGTTTATAGTGTTAACCCATTTGGTAAATGTTTGTAGTTTTGACCCAATTGGTATGTTAGTAGGTTTGACCCATTTGATATATGTGTGTAGTTTTGACTCAATTGTTATGTGTTTATAGTTTTGAAAAAATTGATAGGTGTTGATGTTATTGTAGGAGCAAATTGCGAGTTTGTTGGAAAACCCGCAATTTAGAAATGGAATCATCCGGGCGATTTTTTCAGATACTGAGACACCGGACTTGGGAAACCAAAATCATGAAGAAGATCAAGGAATGATAACACCGATGATGATGATGATTATGATATGTAGGTGCGATATTATGTGTTTAGTATGGTCAGTGGCGGATACAGAAAATTTTGGTACGAGGGGCACAATACGGGTAGGTTTAAAATGGGTAAAAAGCGACGATAAATAATGTAGTTTATTGCATATTTAATGTAATAACGACATACCTCGATTACAATTATCCTCAACGTGTCTTCTTCTTTTGGAAGCGCTCAATTACATCTTCATTAAAAACATTGAGAAGTTCATCCATTTCTACAACACATGTTACACAAGCGTTCAAGAAATTATCATCTTGTACGGGGGCACAATACGATCGGCTTAAAATGGGTTTGGCAAAAAAATTAAACAATAATAAAATAACACATCTCATTAAGTATTTAAATATAATATAAAAAATATTTTTAAGTATTTAAGAAGGTAAATAATATACACCTTTTTTTTATGTGAAGAAATCACTGATCAAATCACCAACACTTAAGTAATCTATATACAAATCAAGATATATAAATAGATTAATAATTCTAGAGATAAATATGACATGGAAAGGAAGTTTCACAGTTTCAAAGAGACTTGAAGTTGGAATCATTAAACAATTAATAAATTAAACAAACTAATTTACTCTATTTTAAATATTATATTTTCCCTTCACCCATATCCATATCTTCTTTAAGATGTGTTAATTTGTTTTAGTTTGTAGGGTGGGCACATGCCCACCATATACTTAGTGTACATCCGCCAATGAGTATGGTTCATGTAAACGATTTTAGGATGATATATTCGAATTTAGGATGCGTATGTAAAATATTTTATGCTTTGCTTTTTTCGGTTTTTCAGTATTTAAATATCACTAGCAGGTTAAAATCAGCAGGTAAAAAAAAAAAAGTTATTAGCGGCGATATGTCGCCGCTAATAATTTAGCCATTGTAGTGACGTGGCACAAGAAATAGCGGCGACAGTCGTCGCTATTGATGCTGAGCAATAGCGGCGACAAAAAGCAATAGCGTCAAGGCAATAGCGACAAACCAAATAGCAGCGACAGTCGCCGCTATTAGCTTTAGCGGCGACCCGCGTTAGTAATAGCGGCGACATATGTGGCCGCTAATGCTTTTGTTGTAGTGGTTAAAGTTAATGGGACTGTACTACGGGACACGTTCTGGACGACGTGTTGATTGTGCGTTTGTTTTTGGCCACATGTCTTTGTTTTCATGCACCACAAATTAGAAATTCCCAAAGAGTGAAAGAAAAAAAAATATATCATGGAGAGAGAGAAAGGTGGAGAAAGAGAGAGTTCAGAGTACGTAGCGTTAGGTTTATTGATGGTCAAGTATGATCATTGATGCATGAGTGTTATTAAGTAGGGCCATTTATGATGGATATTTACAAATAATCGTTACATATTTTTATTGCGTTACCTTTATTTCAAATGAAGAAAAAACAAGTTAAATTTAGATGGTGGGTAAGCGGGCACAAGTTACGTCGCTATCCTCTTTTGAATCGCAAAGCCTATCCTGCTAAACATAAACCCTTGGTTTTTAGGGCTCTGCGAGTCACTGTGGACCACCTTTTGCACTTGTTTCAGAAACCGACTGCCTCAGGAGGGCCAGAGATCCAAATGTGTCAAAATAAACGGCAGGAACATGTTAATATTTTTATGAAAGATTTAAGTTATATCAACATCTTCTACACTATCTAATAAAAGAAAACAATTTGTGAACACATGTCATCCATTTAGACCATCTCCATTTTGTTTTTTGTTTTTTTTTCATTTCTCTCTCCTATTTAATACTTATTTTTCATTTAAATATAATATTATATCAAAAAACAAATGAGTTTAATATGAAATTAATTATTAGTTTTTTAAACACTTATATTTTTACTTAAAAACTTCACCAAATTTAAAAGTATGTTAATTAAAATATTAAAAACGAAGAGTAATAATGTTAATTATTTTTATAAGTGATTTCTAAAAATTTAGAAATATTTAATGTGGTTGGGGGTAAGAATGTATAAATATATGTTAAATAATAAAAAAGATATTTTTAAATACATATTTTGACGAGTGTACGTGTTAAAAAAAACTATATTATTTTTTATTCTATTAATATAATGCACAGGTTTATTCAATCATACAATTTGTACGGATTTTTAATATAACTTTTTTATTTCTAATTATATAACATTTTATTTACTAGCCCGTGTAATACACGGGATTATATCCTAGTAAAATATAAATAAGCATAGTTACAAAGTAACATTACAATTTAATTTAGTGAATTAAAGATTAGCTGGAATACTAAAATATAAAACCGAAAAAATGACATTTGTACGGTATATAATTAAAAGTTTCATTATATTTTATCAATGGATAAAATATGATTTGCTCTTTATTTATCAATGGATACCATTTTTTATTTGAAAATAATTTTTTTATCAATTGATCTTTTTATTCAAAACTTATCTTCATTTTATTTGGTGACATCCGTCATTTTTATTCTTTTATATAATAATAATAATAATAATAATAATAATAATAATAATAATAATATTAATAAAAAAAAATTCAGATTAGATATATATATGTATATTTTTTTTTTTCTCTTCTTACCATCCCTAAACCATAACTAAACCACAACCAAACCACAACCCAAATCCATATCCCTTATCCAAAGATCTGAAGCCCAGACTGAAGCCCATCAAGGAGCCGGCCCAGATCAGGCCAGGCCCAAGCCCTCCTCTTCAATGTTAAAAAAAAAAAAGAAGTAATATCTGCTGCTGCCGGGTTTCGAACCCGAGCCGGCCACAACCACACCCACGCGTGCAACCACTGAGCTACAAGCTCGTTCCTGATCTAAACCCAACTCAAATTGTATTTAACCTTTTTTTTTCGCGTCTATTTCTCCTCTTCCTTCTTCTAACTGTTACGAACAGCAGCTAGTTTTTTTTATATTTTTTTTTCTTTTTTTCTTTCCTTTCTTTGACCAATCAATATGGTTCCACTAACGCGTAGTTGACTCGCAATCGTGATTAGCGGCCATTATTGAGTCTTCACACGGCTATCAATATTCAATTCTTACCAAATTCATGACATTTACGCGCATGCATTAACGACGGGTCAAAACATTACCATTTCGTATACCTGAATCTCCCACTATAAATTGAGGCTTTCAGTCCACCTTATACTCGCCACAAAACAAACCCTCACTCCCTAATTCTGTAAACAAGCTATCGTTTTCAAAGAATCTCGTACAGTTGACTTTTTGTTGACTACATCGAATCACACGATATTGGTTTGTAAGTATCCAATTCCTTAGTTGAGATTGTTAATCGGCCCTTGTATGTCATAAGCCCCATGATTAATTGGCCTATAATCACGTATATAGGTTGATTAGATAATTAGGGTTCATGCCAATTTGGGATAATCTGATTTAAACTAGTGTATTTATTTTATTTTTAACAGACTTAAATCACAACCACAGGCCTAGGCCAAGTGGTTGTGATCGCTGCTCGTGACCATGGGCACCCGGTTCGAGTCCCGGCTCTGACCCCCTTTTTGTTCTTTTCTTTTTTTTTCTTTTTTTTTAAAACAACAATTATATATATATATATATTAAACCTTTTAATCTTTTAAATTCATTTTAAAATATCAAAACTATTTTATAAATTCTAAAAAAATTATATTTGTTTAATCTGAGATAAAAGTTTTATTTACAATTTTTATTTTTCAGAAATTCATTTATTTAATATTTATAATAATTAAATCATTTTTATACTATTATATTTATAAAAATCCATTTATATATCAAAACAATTTTATTAAATTCTCCAAAATTTTCCTGACTTTTAATAAAGTTAAACTTTACTGAAATAATTTTTAATCCAGTAAAATCTTTTATTTTATATTTTTAATCAATTTTTGTTAGATTTAGTCATAATTAAATCATAATAAATCCAATTTTCATCATTTTTGCACCAAAATTTTATACAAATTATTTTTAATTATTTGGAACAGAAATATAAATTTTAAACTTCTAATTCTTTGAATTTAATATTTTTAAAATATTAAAGTTAAGGTTTTGACAATTCGTAATAAATAGATTTAATAATCTATTTTAAAGAAAATAATTTTATAAAAATTATTTTTATACTTTAAACATATTAATGTGACCATCTTAGATTTAAATTTCATAAAAAGATTTTTGGTTATTTATTTACTAAATTTCTCTCAATTGGCGAATATTTTTTAATATTAATCAAACGAGCAATTATCCCCAATTCGAAGCCCTAGAAATACATGTATCCTAGAGTTGTTTCACTTACACATTATCAATTACTTTAGGTTAATCATTTGGGAGTAATCTCAATTCATATTTCGTTGTCCAAGTTCAAATTCAAGTTATTACGTGAATTGAGAGTATTCCTACCCCTTTTTGCTTTTATACATTTTTGGGGTGTTACATGTACACTATTACAATTTCAAATACAAGTTTACATTTTTACAATACAATTCTAGTACTATGTGCATTGTTTACAACGTGCTTTATGCTTAAACATTTCATGTGGATTACATTTGTACTTAGTGAAATCATTAACATGGTACAAGCCGACCTTAACATTGGATAGCGCTATTTGGATTGACAACCCGCCTAGATTGATTCTCCCCCTTTTTCATCGGAGAATCCGTGGCCAGTGTTAAGTTATCATCCATTTATTGGTTGAGTACACTACAGTTCATACAGTACATTATACAGTCACAGGGTTGATTTCGCTCATTTGTATGATACATAGTTTACATATTTGCACTGTAGCTTGCACTTGAATTGTATAACTTTTTAACCTACTATATATATCAAATCTAGGAATGCTCACCAACATTTCATATGTTGACCAAACCTATTTTTGTACATGTTTCAGGTGCAGTTTGATCTAGTGCTTTAGCAAGAGACATTTAGTGTTTTATTTCAATTCAGTTATTTCAATATTTACATTTCATTTAGACAATGTAATTTCCATTTCCATGTAAGACAATTTTGGATTATTCAATAATATTTACATTTTAGTACCATGAGCTTTTGAACAATCGTCACTACGTGGCACCTCGATGATTCCGCCATCGGTTGGGGTGTTACAGATTGGTATCAGAGCCATGGTTATAGGGAACTAGGTTACTAGATGAAATAGGCCTAGACTATAACCGAACTTCAACTTTCATGCATTATATTTCCTAAACTACCCTACCCCTCATTTCCCTCTACTTTCCTTCTTCTATCTTTCCCCTCTTCCCTCTCTCTATTCTTTTTATCTTTCATCATGGTGCATAGAGATGGTGTCCTACAGAGAGTGGAAAGCTTACATCATCATGGAACGGGAACAGTACCTTTTATGAAGACACTCTTAGACATAATGCCTACTCTTACTTTACTCCTTCGAAGTTGTTGAACTTTAATGAGTGTGATAAGGACACGTGCAATCTGGAAGGGTGGACGCCTGTACACTGGGTTTTCTGGCATAGGCAAGTATAGCGCATAAATCCATTTACGGACCTGTTATGCTTACCTGGGGATTCCTGGAGTGAGTGTCCACTTATAGGCTAAAGCATGTCTTCTTTGATCACCATTGGGTTCAATTTCTTTGAAAAGTCAACGTTCTTGTTGAGCTTTACAGCTAGACAAGGACACTCCAAGCATTTTGTACAAATTCTTCCAATAATACCCTCTCGTTTCATATACAATACTTTGCATATCATGATTGCTTACAAGAATCATATCTTCATAATTATCTGTACGATTATACACTTACATTTTCTAATCTCATGATTACTAATTAACTACCTCATAGATGTCTGCTCGCCGCATGCTCCGTGATGCCAGCCAACGCCCTGTTCGTGCTTCGGGACGACGTTCTGATCGTCGCCTCGCATCTTTAGTCGCCGAGCAAATTGCTGCAGTGATCCCAAACCTTGTCGGTGAGATAACCCAGAATAGTAACAGTGCCAACACAGGGAGTACGACTCAATTTCGGTGCACTTTCAAACACTTTAACTCCTGCAACCCCACAAAATTCACTGGTGAGGAGGGTGCTACTGGCCTCCTCCAATGGTTTGAAAGCATGGAGAGTACTTTCGTGAACAGTGAATGTCCTGATGAACTCCGCGTTCGCTATGCTACTAGTGTCCTTCAAAAGGGAGCGTTAACCTGGTGGAATGGCGAAAAACGCAATCGAGGAGCTGATGTTGCTTTATCTTTATCTTGGGCTGAAGTTAAGGAACTCATGATCGCCAAATTCTGCCCTAGGAACGAAATCAGGAAACTGGAGGAAGAATTCCATGGACTGAAACAAGACAGTGGTGAGAATCTTGCGTATAATACTCAATATCACGAACTTAGCATACTGGTTCCACACATGGTCACCCCAGTCTCTCGAGCAATCGAAAAATATATTGAGGGATTACCTGACCTGATTCAAGACGTTGTCACTGGAGGCAAAGCAACTACGGTAGAAGAAGTCATCCAACTTGCAGCCACATTAACAGACAAACACGTAAGGAAAGGAAATTTGGTTAGAAAGGGCACCAAGACATCTACTGAGAAAACCACCAATGTTGTTGAACAATCTAAGACTGTTTTAGCAAAAGCCGCCACTACTGCTTCGAACTCTAAGAAACGAATGGGCGATAATCAAAACCATGTTGTTGTGGACCCTATGACTCAACCCCCTACCAAGAGAGCCTACACGGGAACCCATCCTCAATGCAACACCTGCAAATATCATCACCCTGTAAATCTCCCATGCCGTCAATGCACTAGATGTGGAAGGTTTGGACACTTTGTTTCCACTTGTCGAGTAATGGTTGGGACACAGAGTAATCATCAAACAGCTGCCCAGGAACCACTACGGATTACTAACGGTCGGGCATGTTATCATTGTAGAGACCCTAACCATATGCTACCTCAATGTCCCAAATTGAACAATGTAAACCTGGTGGCACATGGACGAGCTTTCAATATCAATATCAACGAAGCAGACGATCAGGATGACGTTAATCCCACTGGTTAAGCCATGGATGAAATCTTCCCAAGACTCGAGAATCCAATACTCATGTTTTCATTTTCTTGGTACTATTATCATTTTGTACCCAATTTTGTCGCACTCATTAGCATACAACACCTAGAAATTTCCTTGCAAACTATTATGTACGAACACAGATTTGGGATCTATCATATTGGTTACGTTTATTTTAATCATACAAGACTCTACCTTACACTTATTTGAAACGTTTGGACTTGATACTTGATCTTACAGATGCTTTTCTAAGAAAATATCATTGGTTATTACATTAAACTAGATTTTTCCCTTAATTTGACTACGCATTGAACATCTAATTATTTAATTATTCATGATAACACTTACACTTAATGGTTGTAGTACTTACAAACTTGCTTGCATAAACATGTTATCAATTTGCAATCTGTGTGAATAATAATTGCTGCACTTAATAGAAGTCATCATGCCTTTTTCAACAGTCGGGAGAGGCCCTACAACCTGTTCCACGACTGGTGGAGGCTTTCGAACATACTCAACGATTGGTAGAGATCACTATGCCTTTTCAAACAGTCGGGAGGGGCCCTACAACCCACTCCACGGCTGGTGGAGGCTATCGAACCTGCTCAACAATCGGTGGGATCATAGAAGGACGCAAAACTTTAATGTAAGGTAAATTGATGATTCCGGTCCGGAACGTAATCATGAATTTACAGGTACATTAGGGTAGTGTGAAATTCTATTAGAGTTTTTGGTAGGCGTCCAGTACGTTTTCAAGGTATCAAAAGTGTGGTGGGTTAGCTGCGGTACACCCTGTATACAAACACTAATGATGCAATGAAAGTGAGACTGGAAGTCGGACCAGGAACAAACCCTGTTTACTTGGTAGTTCATTTATAGTCAATCAACTCGTACATTTATTTTAGGATTCCTGAACTTGCAATTTAAGTGTCTTACTACATTCTTATTTTTCTTATTATTCGAGACAAACCTGATCCAACTTCTTAACTCACACCTATCAAACCTGATATCCAAATCATTCGAAACAATTCACTTTGTTACCTATAAATTACGTCGTACCTTAACCCAAATTTTCCAAACCACGGTTATTTTAATTTTTACCCAAGCATCCATAACCCTATGTTACTATTAACTTCGGGACGAAGTTTCTAAAAGTAGGGGATGCTGTGACATTCGTCATTTTTATTCTTTTATATAATAATAATAATAATAATAATAATAATAATAATAATAATATTAATAAAAAAAATTCAGATTAGATATATATATGTATATATTTTTTTTTTCTCTTCTTACCATCCCTAAACCATAACTAAACCACAACCAAACCACAACCCAAATCCATATCCCTTATCCAAAGATCTGAAGCCCAGACTGAAGCCCATCAAGGAGCCGGCCCAGATCAGGCCAGGCCCAAGCCCTCCTCTTCAATGTTAAAAAAAAAAGAAGTAATATCTGCTGCTGCCGGGTTTCGAACCCGAGCCGGCCACAACCACACCCACGCGTGCAACCACTGAGCTACAAGCTCGTTCCTGATCTAAACCCAACTCAAATTGTATTTAACCTTTTTTTTTCGCGTCTATTTCTCCTCTTCCTTCTTCTAACTGTTACGAACAGCAGCTAGTTTTTTTTATATTTTTTTTTCTTTTTTTCTTTCCTTTCTTTGACCAATCAATATGGTTCCATTAACGCGTAGTTGACTCGCAATCGTGATTAGCGGCCATTATTGAGTCTTCACACGGCTATCAATATTCAATTCTTACCAAATTCATGACATTTACGCGCATGCATTAACGACGGGTCAAAACATTACCATTTCGTATACCTGAATCTCCCACTATAAATTGATGCTTTCAGTCCACCTTATACTCGCCACAAAACAAACCCTCACTCCCTAATTCTGTAAACAAGCTATCGTTTTCAAAGAATCTCGTACAGTTGACTTTTTGTTGACTACATCGAATCACACGATATTGGTTTGTAAGTATCCAATTCCTTAGTTGAGATTGTTAATCGGCCCTTGTATGTCATAAGCCCCATGATTAATTGGCCTATAATCACGTATATAGGTTGATTAGATAATTAGGGTTCATGCCAATTTGGGGATAATCTGATTTAAACTAGTGTATTTATTTTATTTTTAACAGACTTAAATCACAACCACAGGCCTAGGCCAAGTGGTTGTGATCGCTGCTCGTGACCATGGGCACCCGGGTTCGAGTCCCGGCTCTGACCCCCTTTTTGTTCTTTTCTTTTCTTTCTTTTTTTTTTTTAAAACAACAATTATATATATATATATATATATATATATATTAAACCTTTTAATCTTTTAAATTCATTTTAAAATATCAAAACTATTTTATAAATTCTAAAAAAATTATATTTATTTAATCTGAGATAAAAGTTTTATTTACAATTTTTATTTTTCAGAAATTCATTTATTTAATATTTATAATAATTAAATCATTTTTATACTATTATATTTATAAAAATCCATTTATATATCAAAACAATTTTATTAAATTCTCCAAAATTTATCCTGACTTTTTATAAAGTTAAACTTTACTGAAATAATTTTTAATCCAGTAAAATCTTTTATTTTATATTTTTAATCAATTTTTGTTAGATTTAGTCATAATTAAATCATAATAAATCCAATTTTCATCATTTTTGCACCAAAATTTTATACAAATTATTTTTAATTATTTGGAACAGAAATATAAATTTTAAACTTCTAATTCTTTGATTTTAATATTTTTAAAATATTAAAGTTAAGGTTTTGACAATTCGTAATAAATAGATTTAATAATCTATTTTAAAGAAAATAATTTTATAAAAATTATTTTTATACTTTAAACATATTAATGTGACCATCTTAGATTTAAATTTCATAAAAAGATTTTTGGTTATTTATTTACTAAATTTCTCTCAATTGGCGAATATTTTTTAATATTAATCAAACGAGCAATTATCCCCAATTCGAAGCCCTAGAAATACATGTATCCTAGAGTTGTTTCACTTACACATTATCAATTACTTTAGGTTAATCATTTGGGAGTAATCTCAATTCATATTTCGTTGTCCAAGTTCAAATTCAAGTTATTACGTGAATTGTGAGTATTCCTACCCCTTTTTGCTTTTATACATTTTTGGGGTGTTACATGTACACTATTACAATTTCAAATACAAGTTTACATTTTTACAATACAATTCTAGTACTATGTGCATTGTTTACAACGTGCTTTATGCTTAAACATTTCATGTGGATTACATTTGTACTTAGTGAAATCATTAACATGGTACAAGCCGACCTTAACATTGGATAGCGCTATTTGGATTGACAACCCGCCTAGATTGATTCTCCCCCTTTTTCATCGGAGAATCCGTGGCCAGTGTTAAGTTATCATCCATTTATTGGTTGAGTACACTACAGTTCATACAGTACATTATACAGTCACAGGGTTGATTTCGCTCATTTGTATGATACATAGTTTACATATTTGCACTGTAGCTTGCACTTGAATTGTATAACTTTTTAACCTACTATATATATCAAATCTAGGAATGCTCACCAACATTTCATATGTTGACCAAACCTATTTTTGTACATGTTTCAGGTGCAGTTTGATCTAGTGCTTTAGCAAGAGACATTTAGTGTTTTATTTCAATTCAGTTATTTCAATATTTACATTTCATTTAGACAATGTAATTTCCATTTCCATGTAAGACAATTTTGGATTATTCAATAATATTTACATTTTAGTACCATGAGCTTTTGAACAATCGTCACTACGTGGCACCTCGATGATTCCGCCATCGGTTGGGGTGTTACATATTTATAGTTATTTTTCGTTTTTTTTTTCTAAAAAAATCATTGTAAGTTAACATAATAAATTATACATATATTTATTTATGGTGTAAATGAATAGTAACTTCGTTACACCATTAATAAATATAATATAATGAGCACTAACTTTTATTTTATTTTTTATTTTTAAGTTTTTTTCTTAAACACTTATTTATTAATAAATATATATGATTCTATAATAAATCACAAAATGGGTTGGTGGTGAAGTGGTTTGTGGTGCATTTGTATTCTCTAAGGTCCCAAATTCAAAACATGGGAAAGGGCTGTAAACGAACCAAACGAACACAAACAAGGCCTTGTTCGTGTTTGTTTGTTAAGGAATTCATGTGTTCACAAACTGTTCACGAACACTTACCGAACGAGAATTTTTGTTCGTGTTCGTTTGTTAAGGAAATAACGTGTTCACGAACTGTTTATGAACACTTACCGAACGAGATTTCTATTCGTGTTCGTTTGTATTTATTTGCTAAATTTAGGCGATAGACAAAAACGAACACAAACAAACAAAAATGAACGTAAACGAACACAAATATGCATTACTGAACAAAAAAAAAAGCACAAACTAACACATTAAATTATGAATATTAGCATTTTTCATTGTTAATATTGTCCGCCCAAAATATACTAATCCAAAAATATATGTGACATAATCTTGATCCCATAATGTCTTATAAAAACACAGAGGTATCATACTAAACTTGAAATCCTCATTTAATCCACTAAAAACAACAGTTAATTAAAATAGTTAAAGTAATATTAACATGTGATACACTAATATATTAAATAATCCACCACTACGAAATTTGAAGTACTTCAATTAAATATAAAAATTTAAAAACTCTAATGAACTATCGAACACAAACAAACATAAACAAACACATTATCGAACGTTCACGAACATAAACAAACGAACGCGGCCTATTCATGTTTGTTTGTTTAACTTAACGAACGTAATTTCTTGTTTGTGTTCGTTCTTTTATTAAACGAACGAACACAAACAAACTTCCCGCTGAGCAATTCGCAAACTATTTGCCAAACGTTTGGTTTGTTTACAGCCCTAGGAAAGGCAAGTTTTTTTTTTTCCTCAAACACTTATTTATTAATAAATATATATGATTCCATAATAAACCACAAAATGGGTTGGTGGTCGAATGGTTTGTGTTGCATTTGTATTCCCTAAGGTCTCAAGTTCAAAACATGGGAAGTGCAAGTTTTTTTAAAGGCCCGAACACTTTTTTAATATATGATTTCATAATAAATAACAACATGGCTTAGTGGTGAGTGCTTTGTGGTTCATTTCTACTGTTTAAGGTCTTAGGTTCGAAACATGGGAATGGCAAGGGGCGAGTCCATTTTTTTTATTCACAACATGTTATTAAGTAATAAATACAAATATACTCATGTTTGTGTGAGATGTCGTTTTTAAATTATGGTATAAAAATTGGTGGTTACTTGATTGATAATAGTTTTTTAGTGTTTTGGATACGAAAAAAATTGTAAGGTGTGCAACGCGTGCCTTTAAACACACTTAGTTATATTAAAAGTATTTTTTTTTCGAGTTTTTCTTGTAAGTTATCAATCACTAATTTTCCCTAACCCAAAATATTTCCCTTCAAAATTTTCATTCCTGCTTAATGAGTTCCCACCCAAATTTCTTTATAAAAAATCAAAGGAATTTTGGTGGGAACTTAGTTTGTGTGTAGTGGAGCGTTATGGTGGCGTATTGGCCTCCATAGCGTCGGGAACACTGCCCCCGAGCGTTATGGGGCGTTATGGTGAAGAGGGTCATGAACATAACGAGCGTTTTGAAACTTTGGAAGTGATGATGGACTGTAGAAATCTTGGAGGATGTGTTGTTTTGTTGTTGAATGGTAACATTAAAAGAAAAAAAAAAACTTAACTTTATTACATATACACAAACTCATCCACAAACCAAACCATTTACAGAAGACACACACACACAAACCAAACCAAAACACCATTTCTACTCTCCACACATACAAACACAAAGATGAATCATTTCGGTCGAGGTGGTTTCGGGTTCGGTTCTCAATCGACTGGCGAGCCTAACCAACCCTTAGCTCCGGGTTCGGTTTCAAATCAAGCAGGTTTTATGAACATGTTACACCAACCCATTGGTTAGGACCCGAGCATTATAACTTCAACATGGGAGGTGGTTTCGACTCATCACAAGGATTTAGGTCTTCTCAGATGTTCGGGTCATCAAATGCTTGACAAGAGTCACTGTGGGTTCCGAAGACACGGGAGCCAGTGCCGGAGCAAGAGCCCGAGCGTCCAACCGGGTGAGGAACATGGTCGCACAAAAAATAAAGAGACCGAACCCCACGCCAAGAAAACCGTACAACCATGGGATGACGAGGAGTTGTACGTGTTAGCCCGAGCGTGGGTTGACGTTTCAGAGGATCCCATTGTTTGTAAGATATATATTTTTTGTTATGTTATATTTTTTTTACATGTATTTTTTTTAAACGCACAATTATATAATTTTTTGGTTTGTTTTTTTCAGCGAACTATCAAACCAAAGAGGAGTTTTGGAGAAGAGTCCGAACAATATTTTTTGGTCTACTAGGTAGCGGAGAAAACTACCGGCCCGATATGAACAGCAAATGCAGCAACTTTCAAGCAGTTTATTAATGCACCAGGTGCGGTTAGAAATCTGGCAAAAGCGACGAGAATATTTTGGAGGCGGCTTTGGAAGAATACCAACACCATAGGAATTTTCAATACTTGAGGTGTTGGCGGCTGCTGAAAGACTGCTCCAAATGGTCCAACGTCTACCCAACGGTTGGAACTTCTTCATTTAGGGCCAGAAATATGAGGCGTTCAAAGAAGTCGAAGACCTGTGACTCGGTTGATCCCGAAACGCCTACGTCTAACGCACATTTCATCAACCTAAACGTCGAAGAAAATGCGTATTTCGAAGGGGAGGAAGAGGAGGATGAGATACCCCGTCCGCCCGGTCGAAAGGCTGCTCGAGCCTCCCGGGTGGAGTCTGCGTCAGGGGTGAACAAGTTAATCCCAACGTTTTCTGAGTTGAACCAACGCCTCCAACACATAAGCGACATCGGCGTTTTCGTTAATAATTCTCTAGATTCCTTATTTGTAATGAAATTTGCATTCAAAATTTATAGAGTCTTGACTTGACTGCTAAAATCATGATTTAGTTTTTGAAAGAATAATTTTAAATATTTTTGACTATAAGGTGTGGTTAAGGGTAATCTTAGTAGGACTACACGCTACATAAGGAAAATATATAGCCCCTCGCCTAAAAATGACAACATATAGACTAACGAAGGCTGTGTGGTGGTATTCATTGGGTAGTCTTCCACTTCTATTGGTCCGTTTTTTTAAATAAATAGTACACATAAAATTAAATAGATAATGCACCTAAAAATATAAAAAGTCATATGATATTGAAATATAAGTCGACATTACAAATAAAAAAAGACACCTAAAATTTTTTTAAAAAAAAACTTCTAACTATAGTTGTTAATGACATTATATCTAACATCTGTTGCAGAATAAATATATTAATAATATTTCTAACAACTGGCAATAGCAATTATTGAATTTTGAAGGCTCAAAATATATTAACAGATCTAACCTATGTCTATTATAACATTATCAGCCGCCCAAATTTAAACTTTGGAGCCAAAATTTTCAAAGTTAACATAGAAAAGTGTGTTTCATTAATTATTCTGCATGTATAATCATAACATATAGCTTCCTTTATAAGCATTAGAATATCTAAAAGTAAAATTATATAGAATAACTAATATTTTTATTAATAATAAAATAGTGTTTTGTTTTCTAATGAAGCTCAGCGTAGAATATAATAGTCGTGAGTGACAAACAATAATGACGACCTTGAAACTCGATTTATTAAACTCACGCGGTATTTTATCTGTATTTAAGTGATTTTTTCTATTGATTCTAATTATCAATCTGAAATAATCTATCGATCAGACTTCTAGAAAGAAAAAAAAATAATTCAAAATGGAGCAAATTGTACACCGGGAATTTTCTATTCATAGTTACTTTTATATTGTGTACATGAATATAATACACAACATGTTTCTGGATCAAGGGAAATGATAGCCCAAATGGATATTATATTTTTGAGAAGGATGTATGAAGTTGGTAGAAACATTAGGTTAAGGTATTATGGAACACCCCAACCGATGGCGGAATCATCGAGATGCCACGTAGTGACGATTGTTCAAAAGCACATGGTACTAAAATGTAAATAATATTGAATAAACCAGAATTGTCTTACATGATAATGGAAATTACATTGTCTAAATGAAATGTAAATATGGAAATGACTGAAATAAAATAAAGCACTAAATGTCTCTTGCTAAAGCATTAGATCAAACTGCACCTGAAACATGTACAAAAATAGGTTTGGTCAACATAAGAAATGTTGGTGAGCATTCCTAGTTTTGATATATATAGTAAGTTAAAAAGATATACAATTCAAGTGCATGCTACAATGCAAATATGTAAACTATGTATCATACAAATGAGCGAAATCAACCCTGTGACTGTATAATGTACTGTATGAACTGTAGTGTACTTATCCAATAAATGGATAAAAACTTAACAATGGCCACGGATTCTCCGATGAAAAAGGGGGAGAATCAATCTAGGCGGGTTGTCAATCCAAATAGCGCTATCCAATGTTAAGGTCGGCTTGTACCATGTTAATGATTTCACTAAGTACAAATGTAATCCACATGTATTGTCTAAGCATAAAGCACGTTGTAAGCAATGCACATAGTACTAGAATTGTATTGTAAAAATGTAATCTTGTATTTGAAATTGTAATAGTGTTCATGTAACACCCCAAAAATGTATAAAACCAAAAATGGGTAGGAATACTCACTGTCTATGTAAACTTGAAATTGAACTGGACAACGAAATATGCGTTGGAAATATTCCAAAGAATCAACCTAAAGAATTTGATAATGTGTAAGGAATAACTCTAGGAGACATGAAATTCTAGGGTTTCGTATTGGGGATAAACGTTTATTTGATTAATAAGCAAATCGTTTATTAAAATATAAGAATTTTATTAAATAAATAAATAAAAGTCTTTTTGTAAAATTTTAAGTTAAATATAGTCACAACATGAGATTTTGATTATGAAAATAATTTTTATAAAATTATTTTCTTGAAAATAGAATATTTACTTTAATTATTTCAAATTTGTCAAAATATGACTTTAATATCTAAAAATATTAAAATTAAAGAATTTCTGAATTAAAAATTGTATTTCAGTTCTAGATAGTTAGAAGTAATTTATATAAAATTTTGGTGCAAAAATATTGAAAAATGAATTTATTATGATTTATTTATGATTAAAACTAACAAAAATTAATTAAAAATATAAAAAGGCCGGTTTTTCAGAATTAAAAATTATTTCTGAAATATTTATGAATATACAAGTTTAGGATAATTTTTGTGAGATTTAATAAAATCGTTTAGATATTTTTATAGAATTTAATAAATATAAATGAATAAATTTGTATTATTAATAATATATATTAAATAAATTTTTTTTGAAAAACTAAAAATTGGGTAATGAACTTTATCATTTGGAGATCATATGATAATTTTTGTAGAATTTATAAAACACTTTTAGTATTTTAAAAGATTTAATGTGTTAAATATATATATAAAAGTGGCAAAAAAAACTTGTTGGTTATGGGAATCGAACCCGGGCCTCTGGCCGGTTCGGGTTTTATCACAAGCGTGGCCACCAACTGAGCCACACCCTGAGAACGGAATATATTGGATTGGAATTAATTATATAGATTATATGAGATAATTGATTTAAATGCATAAAAATAAAAAGGAGTATGTGGGATTCGAACCCTGGCCGCTGGCCGGTTCATCCCTTATCCCACACGCGTGCATACCAGCTGGTTGTTTATCTATGGATTGAAAATAATTATATACATTAACAGATTTAAGTGTTCTTCCCCAATTATAATCAAACTGTGCCCTAATTTCCAAATCAACACAATTGGTGATCATTAGCCTCTGAATCCTTAGGGCTAATGATCACAAGGTGCCGACTATTAGAACCCACAAAAAAAAAAAGAAACTTACAAGTCTCATGATCGGGTCTTGCGAGTTCGAACAAGAAACGCTCAAAAATTGATTCGGATGGCTTCAATAATAGATTTAAAACAGAAATTGGATGTGGGGAAGTGATTATCGGCGATTTGAGATGATGTGGGTACGTTCAATTTATAGCATAAGGGTTGGATTGAAGATTTGGCAAGTTATTAACTCGATTTGACGAATAACGCGGCAATGGGCGAGATTTGGAAAGTCTTGACCACAATTATGGGTAATACGAGGTGCGACTCAGTCAACCTCATCAATTCCATTCCTTAATTGGACTGATTAACGCGTAGAAATGCTTGATTGAAGAAGAATTTGCGCGACAGTTGACTTTTGAAGTCAACTGTTCAGTTTTTGAGTTTGTATATAATTATAAGGGTTGGTTTCTAAACAGAATTCATTGTGTAGCCCAATTGGTTTGTGAATGTGCTGAATTGGCTTGGGACGCGGGTTCGAGCCCCGTCCCAAGCATTTATTTTTTTGACATTTAATCGACGCGTTTGGAGTCGTTCTAGCCTTATAGTATGAATATATGTACTCGAATATGTAATAGAATAATTTTTAGACATTCAAAAATGATGAAAAATGTAACGCTTCATTAATTGTGGTATAACGTACATATAATTATAAAAAGAAAACAAAGAAAGTGACGGATGTCACAGCATCCCCTACTTTTAGAAATTTCGTCCCGAAATTCCTTCAAGTGGTAGTCTCTGGAAAAAGATGAGGATACTTTGACATCATTTGGTCCTCACGTTCCCAAGTAAACACTGGGCCTCGTTTGGATTCCCAACGAACTTTGACAATAGGAATTCGGCTTCGCTTAAGTGTCTTGACGTCTCGATCCATAATCTCCACAGGTTTTTCTATGAAGCGCATCGATTCGTCAATCTGGATATCCTCTAAAGGAACATGGAGGTTATCTTCAGCTAAACACTTCTTAAGATTAGAAACATGAAACGTTGGATGAACATTATTGAGCTCTGGTGGTAAATCGAGCTTGTAAGCCACCTTCCCAACTCGCTCAAGGATCTTAAAAGGGCCTACGAACCGTGGTGCAAGTTTCCCTTTCTTTCCAAACCGAAATACACCCTTCCAAGGTGAAACCTTGAGAAGTACCATGTCTCCGACTTGAAATTCTAGAGGTTTGCGCCTTTGATCAGCATAGCTCTTTTGTCTGCTTCGAGCAACTTGTAAGTTCTCACGAATGCGATGAATTTTGTCTGTCGTTTCTTGTATCAGTTCGGGACCGGTGATTTGTGTTTCACCAACCTCGCTCCAACACACAGGGGAACGACATTTGCGACCATAAAGTGCCTCGAATGGTGCCATGTTAATACTGGAATGGTAGCTGTTATTGTATGAGAACTCAACCAAAGGTAGGTGCGTGTCCCAGTTGCCACCAAAGTCGATGATGCACGCTCGAAGCATATCCTCCAATGTTTGGATGGTTCGTTCAGTTTGGCCATCCGTCTGTGGGTGATAAGCCGTGCTAAGATTCAGTTGTGTACCAAGTGCGGACTGAAATGTCTGCCAAAAGCGAGAAGTAAACCAGCTATCACGATCGGAAATAATGTCTAGAGGAATACCATGACGGCTGACAATCTCACTGATGTAGATCTTAGCCAGTTTCTCAGCTGTGTAGGTCTCACGAATGGGTAGGAAGTGAGCAGATTTGGTCAAACGATCGACGATAACCCAGATACTGTCATGTCCACGAGTGGTGCGTGGAAGTTTCGTGATGAAGTCCATAGCAATGTTCTCCCACTTCCACACTGGAATTTCTGGTTGCACAAGTAAACCAGATGGACGTTGATGCTCAGCCTTGACCTTGGAACAAGTAAGGCATTTAGCCACATAAAGAGCTATGTCCTTCTTCATACCGGGCCACCAATACAAAGTACGCAAATCCTGATACATCTTATCTGCACCAGGGTGAATGGAGTAACGAGACTTATGGGACTCGTCCATGAGGGAGGTACGCAGGTTGTCACGATCAGGGATCCAAAGGCGGTTCATGAAGTAAAGTAAACCATTTTTGGTTTCCAACTGATTTTCGGCTCCACACGACATTTCTTCGTACATGTTGCCCTCAGTAACAGAGACATGTTGGGCTTCAATGATGCGGAGTTTGATATCAGACTGGACCTGAGCACAATAAAGCTGGGCATGACCTTTACGACTAAGAGCATCGGCTACAACATTCGCCTTGCCAGGATGGTAGCGAATCTCGCAGTCGTAGTCGTTTAACAACTCGACCCATCGTCGTTGTCGTATATTCAGATCTTTCTGGTTGAAAATGTGTTGAAGAATCTTGTGATCAGTGAAGATCACACACTTTGTACCATATAAATAGTGCCGCCAAATCTTAAGTGCGAAAACGACCGCTCCGAGCTCAAGATCATGGGTAGTGTAATTTTTCTCATGGTTTTTCAGTTGTCGTGATGCATATGCTATAACCTTGCCTCGTTGCATGAGAACACAACCAAGACCTTGGTTAGAGGCATCACAGTAAACCACGAAATCCTCATTGCCGTCAGGTAAAGTGAGGATTGGAGCATCACACAGTTTCTGCTTCAAAGTCTGGAATGCTTCTTCCTGACTGGGTCCCCATACATATGGTTTATCCTTATTGGTCAAGGAAGTGAGAGGTAAGGCAATCTTGGAAAAGTTGAGAATCGATCGACGATAATAACCCGCTAAGCCAAGAAAAGAGCGAACTTCCGTGGGAGACTTGGGTGTAATCCAATTCTTAACAGCCTCAATCTTAGCTGGATCCACGTGTATACCCTTATCACTAATAATGTGTCCCGAAAATTGAACCTCCTTAAGCCAGAATTCACACTTGGAGAATTTGGCATACAGTTGTTCATTCTTCAAAAGACTCAAAATTTGTCTAAGGTGTTGCTCGTGGGCTGTTTTGGTTTTAGAGTAAATGAGAATGTCATCGATGAAAACGATTACAAACTTATCCAAGAAGGGTTTGCACACGCGATTCATGAGATCCATGAAGACAGCGGGTGCATTCGTTAGTCCAAAAGGCATAACCATGAACTCGTAATGCCCATAGCGTGTACGGAAAGCTGTCTTTGGAATATCGTCTTCATGGACTCGTAGCTGATGATATCCCGAACGAAGATCGATCTTTGAGAAGCAAGTCGAACCTTGAAGTTGATCAAAGAGGTCATCAATGCGGGGTAAAGGGTACCGGTTTTTAATGGTGAGTTTATTCAACTCCCGATAATCAATACACATACGGAAAGATCCATCCTTCTTCTTTACAAATAAGACTGGAGCTCCCCAAGGTGATGAACTGGGACGAATGAAACCCTTGTCTGCCAACTCTTGAAGTTGACTCGCAAGTTCTTGCATCTCGGAAGGTGCGAGGCGGTATGGAGATTTAGCAACGGGCGTAGCACCAGGTACAAGATCAATACGAAATTCAACAGGACGCACCGGTGGTAGTCCAGGTAAGTCATCAGGAAAGACTTCTGGAAATTCTCGAACAACAGGAACATCTTGAATACTCTTGTCTTTACCTTTCTTTTCCACAATATGGGCCAAGAAAGCTACGTATTTCTTGCGTAGATATTTCTGTGCTTGAGTGCAAGACTTGAGTTTAAGACCACTGGATGGTTTCTCACCATAAACCCGTAAAAAGTCACCCGATGCGAGAGGAAACCGAATAAATTTCTCAAAGCAGACAACTTCGGCATGATGTTTAGAAAGCCAATCCATACCCACGATAACATCAAAGCTTCCCAATTTCATGGGTATAAGATCAATGGTGAAGTCATGTTCGTCAAGGCTAAGAGTACAACCCTGGATGATAGAATCGATTGAGATGGGTTTACCATCCGCGACCTCGACAGTGAAAGGCGCTCCTAATCTAGAGCGAGTGTGAGATAATAAAGGTTCGAATGCTAACGACACAAAACTTTTATCCGCACCAGTATCAAATAAAATTGAAGCATAACGACCATCAAGTAAAAACGTACCATTCACCACATCATTTGCTTCCTGAGCTTCTGCTGCATTGATGTTGAAAGCCCTACCACGAGCCACTGGGTTTGCTGCACGGTTTGCTAGGACAAGTGCTGGACATTGATTTCTAAGGTGGTTTGGATCACCACAATTGAAGCAAGCTCGACCATATGCTATAGGTTGTGGGTTTTGGCGAGCTGGTTGAGGGTTGGCTGGTTGAGGGTTAACAGGTTGAGCATTAATTGGTTGAGGTCGAAACATAGATCGACATGTGGCAGCTACATGACCGTACCTACCACTAGGGATGAGCATTCAAGCCCGAATACCGATCCCGTCCCGATCCCGATACCGTACCGAACCAATACCGAACCGAGGGGTTTCGGGATCGGTATCGGTATCGGTATCTATATTTATGGATTTTCGGTTTCGGTATTATCGGTATCGGTACGGGATCGGTACGGTATCGTATTTTAAGGCAAAATACCGATACCATACCGGTACCGTACCGATACCGAACCGATACCGTACCGTACCGTATGTGTTCGGTATCGGGATCGGTATTGGGTTTTTGGACTTTTCGGTATCGGTATTGTTGGGATCGGTATCGGTTCGGTACCAATCCCGTCCCGAGCTCATCCCTACCTACCACAGGTGGTACAGTGGCGACAAGGAAAATTTGCGGGTGATGGTACTGACAGGTGGCACACTTGGGTAAGTTTCCACTATAAACCTTCTTAACAGGAGGAGCCTGAGCCATTGGAGCCTGGGCTATTGGAGCCTGAGTTACTGGGGCCACAACAGCATAGTTTCTACCCCTGGACTTCCGCTTCCTAGTGTTGGAACCGGTATTGTCTACAGCAACTCTTGATGATTCAGTAGTAGGGGTGGGGGTCTTCTCAGCTGATTTCTTGGTTCCTTTCCTAACCAAATTTCCCTTTTTGACGTGCTTGTCAGTCAAGGAGGCTGCAAGCTGGATGGCTTCTTCCACCGTAGTGGGTCTTCTTCCAGTGACTACATCTTGAATTAGGTCAGGCAAACCCTCAATATATTTCTCGATTGCTCGAGAGACCGGGGTAACCATGTGTGGAACCAAAATACTGAGCTCATGATATCGAGTGTTGTACGCAAGATTTTCACCACTGTCTTGTTTTAACCCATGGAACTCTTCCTCTAGCTTCCTCATTTCGTTCCTAGGGCAGAACTTAGCGATCATAAGTTCCTTGACCTCAGCCCAAGACAAGGATAGAGCAACATTAGCGCCCCGATTACGCTTTTCACCATTCCACCAGGTCAATGCCCCCTTTTGAAGAACACTGGTAGCATAGCGAACGCGGAGGTTATCAGGACACTCGCTGTTCACGAAGGTACTTTCCATACTTTCAAACCATTGGAGGAGGCCAGTAGCACCCTCCTCCCCAGTAAACTTCGTGGGGTTGCATGAGTTGAAGTGTTTGAATGTACACCGGGATTGAGTTGCACCCTCTGTGTTGGTACTGTTGCTGTTTTGGGTTAACTCACTAACAAGATTTGGAATCACTGCAGCGATTTGCTCGGCGACAAGAGAAACAAGGCGACGATCAGAACGTTGTCCAGAAGCACGAACAGTGCGTTGGCTAGCATCACGGAGCATACGGCGAGCAGACATCTACAAGGCAGTCAATGAAAAATTATGAGATTAATAAATGTAAGTGTATAATTGCATAAGGATTATGAACACAAGATATTGTATGTGAAATAGAAGTATATCATTTGAAATATTTGTATAACATGTTTGGATTGCCCTTGTCTAGCTATAAAGCCCAACAAGAATGTTGACTTTTCAAAGAAATTGAGCCCAATGGTGATCAAAGAAGACATGCTTTAGCCTATAAGTGAACACTCACTCCAGGAATCCCCAGGTAAGCATAATAGGTCCGTAAATGGATTTATGCGCTATGCTTGCCTATGCCAGAAAACCCAGTGTACAGGCATCCACCCTTCCAGATTGCACGTGTCCTTTTTCACACTCATTAAAGTTCAATAACTTTGAAGGAGCAAAAATAAGAGTAGGCATTATGCCTAAGAGTGTCTTCATGAAAGGTACTGCTCTCGCTCCATGATGATGTAGTCTTTCCACTCCTTGTAGGACACCATCTCTATACGTCATGATGAAAGATGAGGAGAAATGGAGAAGAAGGGAAAGATTGAGGAAGGAAAGTAGAGGGTAATGAGGGGAATGATAAATTAGGAAATGTTGTACCTGAAAGTTGAAATTCGGTTATAGTCTAGGCTAAAAGGCATTCTAATAACCTAATTCCCTATAACCATGGCTCTGATACCAATCTATAACACCCCAACCGATGGCGGAATCATCGAGGTGCCACGTAGTGACGATTGTTCAAAAGCACATGGTACTAAAATGTAGATATTATTGAATAAACCAGAATTGTCTTACATGATAATGGAAATTACATTGTCTAAATGAAATGTAAATATGGAAATGACTGAAATAAAATAAAGCACTAAATGTCTCTTGCTAAAGCATTAGATCAAACAGCACCTGAAACATGTACAAAAATAGGTTTGGTCAACATAAGAAATGTTGGTGAGCATTCCTAGTTTTGATATATATAGTAAGTTAAAAAGATATACAATTCAAGTGCATGCTACAGTGCAAATATGTAAACTATGTATCATACAAATGAGTGAAATCAACCCTGTGACTGTATAATGTACTGTATGAACTGTAGTGTACTTATCCAATAAATGGATAAAAACTTAACAATGGCCACGGATTCTCCGATGAAAAAGGGGGAGAATCAATCTAGGCGGGTTGTCAATCCAAATAGCGCTATCCAATGTTAAGGTCGGCTTGTACCATGTTAATGATTTCACTAAGTACAAATGTAATCCACATGTATTGTCTAAGCATAAAGCACGTTGTAAGCAATGCACATAGTACTAGAATTGTATTGTAAAAATGTAATCTTGTATTTGAAATTGTAATAGTGTACATGTAACACCCCAAAAATGTATAAAACCAAAAAGGGGTAGGAATACTCACTGTCTATGTAAACTTGAAATTGAACTGGACAACGAAATATGCGTTGGAAATATTCCAAAGAATCAACCTAAAGAATTTGATAATGTGTAAGGAATAACTCTAGGATACATGAAATTCTAGGGTTTCATATTGGGGATAAACGTTTATTTGATTAATAAGCAAATCGTTTATTAAAATATAAGAAATTTTATTAAATAAATAAATAAAAGTCTTTTTGTAAAATTTTAAGTTAAATATAGTCACAACATGAGATTTTGATTATGAAAATAATTTTTATAAAATTATTTTCTTGAAAATAGAATATTTACTTTAATTATTTCAAATTTGTCAAAATATGACTTTAATATTTAAAAATATTAAAATTAAAGAATTTCTGAATTAAAAATTTTATTTCAGTTCTAGATAGTTAGAAGTAATTTATATAAAATTTTGGTGCAAAAATATTGAAAAATGAATTTATTATGATTTATTTATGATTAAAACTAACAAAAATTAATTAAAAATATAAAAGGCCAGTTTTTCAGAATTAAAAATTATTTCTGAAATGTTTATGAATATACAAGTTTAGGATAATTTTTGTGAGATTTAATAAAATCGTTTAGATATTTTTATAGAATTTAATAAATATAAATGAATAAACTTGTATTATTAATAATATATATTAAATAAATTTTTTTTGAAAAACTAAAAATTGGGTAATGAACTTTATCATTTGGAGATCATATGATAATTTTTGTAGAATTTATAAAACACTTTTAGTATTTTAAAAGATTTAATGTGTTAAATATATATATAAAAGTGGCAAAAAAAATACTTGTTGGTTATGGGAATCGAACCCGGGCCTCTGGCCGGTTCGGGTTTTATTACAAGCGTGGCCACCAACTGAGCCACACCCTGAGAACAGAATATATTGGATTGGAATTAATTATATAGATTATATGAGATAATTGATTTAAATGCATAAAAATAAAAAGGAGTATGTGGGATTCGAACCCTGGCCGCTGGCCGGTTCATCCCTTATCCCACACGCGTGCATACCAGCTGGTCTATACCAGCTGGTCTATACCAGCTGGTTGTTTATCAATGGATTGAAAATAATTATATACATTAACAGATTTAAGTGTTCTTCCCCAATTATAATTAAACCGTGCCCTAATTTCCAAATCAACACAATTGGTGATCATTAGCCTCTGAATCCTTAGGGCTAATGATCACAAGGTGCCGACTATTAGAACCCACAAAAAAAAAAAGAAACTTACAAGTCTCGTGATCGGGTCTTGCGAGTTCGAACAAGAAACGCTCAAAAATTGATTCGGATGGCTTCAATAATAGATTTAAAACAGAAATTGGATGTGGGGAAGTGATTATCGGCGATTTGAGATGATGTGGGTACGTTCAATTTATAGCATAAGGGTTGGATTGAAGATTTGGCAAGTTATTAACTCGATTTGACGAATGACGCGGCAATGGGCGAGATTTGGAAAGTCTTGACCACAATTATGGGTAATACGAGGTGCGAATCAGTCAACCTCATCAATTCCATTCCTTAATTGGACTGATTAACGCGTAGAAATGCTTGATTGAAGAAGAATTCGCGCGACAGTTGACTTTTGAAGTCAACTGTTCAGTTTTTGAGTTTGTATATAATTATAAGGGTTGGTTTCTAAACAGAATTCATTGTGTAGCCCAATTGGTTTGTGAATGTGCTGAATTGGCTTGGGACGCGGGTTCGAGCCCCGTCCCAAGCATTTATTTTTTTGACATTTAATCGACGCGTTTGGAGTCGTTCTAGCCTTATAGTATGAATATATGTACTCGAATATGTAATAGAATAATTTTTAGACATTCAAAAATGATGAAAAATGTAACGCTTCATTAATTGCGGTATAACGTACATATAATTATAAAAAGAAAACAAAGAAAGTGACGGATATCACATATTATGATAAAATGCTATTAACGGAAATGTTGGAAGAAATAATTGCTGATGAAGAATGGATTTGGCCATATTGTGTAGTAAGTTAGTTTTACATTCATGAGTATGACATGGAAATTTTGTCCTATGATAATGGTTCGGTGAGCAGATACCACAGATTGATGGTAGAGTATTCAAATGATTTGGATTTTCTCGAAGAACTGGACAAGATAAGAATGAGTAACACTAGGCACAACACATTTCATCTTAATCTAGAACAAATGATTAGACTTTGGATAATGCATTTGAATGAACGAGCGGAACAATTTATGGAATATTAAATTGTATTATATATTTTTTTTCAGTTTTTATTTATTAATAAAATTATAATATTGTTAGTATGTTTATAATATTTATGGTTTGTTATTTTTGAAGTTTATAAATAGTTAATTTATTGTCTGATGCTCAGAATTTGTATAGAACATATCAACATCTGCTGGAAACATTCTTCAGTTGTTTTAACATGTGCAATAGACCATTGATTCATCTGTTCATGTGGACTGTATAGATCTTTCGCTGAATCTGTTTGATTTAAACATCTTTTCAATTCAACGGTACTTTAACAACAAAAAATTGTACAACAGATCCTTGGGAATTCAAGACTCTGCTTACAAGCAAGTGACTTTTTGGTAATAATTGTGTACAGTCCTAATTTGTAACAAAATCTCTGTTGAAGATTTAGAGCCTCGATTGTCAAAATCATGATTACTTTTTTGAAACTTAGTTTGTTCACCTTTGTATTATTTTGAAATTTAATAATAATATTTACCATTTTAAATTATTAAAAATATTATTTTATTATAGTCATTTCATTTTTTACTAACTAAGGGCATTCTTCAGTCTATAAAATGGGAGCAAACTATTATTTAGTTTTCCATCTCTTTCTGTAACAACCGGCAAAAATAAGGTAATTCCGTACAGATTAATTAATATATGATTAACGTAATTAATTGCAATTATGTGTGATTTAATTATCAAGGCCTTAGGAGATAGCAATTTCCAAATAGTGCATAGGAATGCATACGTTTAATGGTAAAACATGATTGGATCATGTGCGAAATAGCTATCCGGTATGGACGTTGGCAATTACCCGGTAATAATTAAATAAACGAAAAGGATCCCGGACACCCAGGATATAAAATAAAGGGTAGTTTCATAAAATATAATGAGTTTTGGAACTCCAAAACCATAAGTGAAAACGTCTTGTACAAATCTCCCGGTAACGAATAAAATGCGCGTACCGCACCCGATACGCGTACAACTCATAATTTCACCCGGCAAAGGCCTAAATAACCAATCAACGCTTAAAATAGACTATATTTAAGGGTTATTAAAGGTATTTTTAATGTCCAAATAAAGCTCGATTAAAACCCGAAAAATACCCGAACGACACCCGAACGACGGGGGATTAAACATAACAAACAATGGGTAAATATTTGAAGTTGTGGACCCCACTTAAACCCACAAGGGGGCCGGCCTAATGGCCCCAAAATATCCATACCATGGTGTTAATAATAATAACCTATCTACACTAAAAGTTAAGCACGCAAGAATTAGGAAAAGATGTAAGACACACAAGTACAAGCATGCTACTTTCTTGTCCCCCCCTTACATAAATTTCGGCCATATGGCCATAAAATCCAAGACAACACTTAGCTTATCATCACACTAGTATAAACATGCATGTGTGAGGTCTTGTATAAAGATTAAGATGGATCATAAGGATTTACCAAGATTTACAAGCAAAACTCTCCCTTGTCTCTTCAAAACCCACGGCCACCACCACCTATCCCACATCCATCCAAGATCATTTTGTACTTCATAAATCTCTTGAATCTTTAGTAATAATCACAAGATCCATGGAAGATTACATGTGATAAGGTTATAAATAACATGTGTTAGAGATTGGATATCAAAGCAAAAACAACTCTTCTTCTTCTTGTTCTTTGGCCGTGAGTTTCCCACCATCCATACACATATTTCTTTCAAGTTTTTACATCTCCAAATCACTCAAAACAATCCATCATCCAAACCCCCATTGTGTGTTTCAAGCTTGGAGCTTAACCATTAAGGAAGAACACACTAAACCCCTCTCAAAATCAAAGGTTTTGTCTTCCCTAGCCTTGTGCTAGTAGTAAGCTTCTTAACCTTGTTTTTGATTATTATTATTCATGTATGTGTTCTTAGAAGCAAGTTGTACATGAAGGGTTTAAAAGGTGGTTTGAACATAATCTTTAATAGGTTTTACTTGTGTAAAATAGATGATTAAAGATATGTAAATAAATCATGGATTTGATGATGATAAAGTAATGATCTTGAAAATATATAAAGTTTACACTTAAACTAAGTAGGATGATGATTTGGTTAAGATTTGTGGGATGAACTTGAATATGTTAAAAAGTAACTTTAATCATCTTAAAATGATCATACAAGGTATAATATATGGTGGAACATGTTAGAAGTTCAAGAATAAAGAAGATGAAAAATTAAAGTTAACTTACTTAGAAGAATGACATTTTGTTAAAATGGACAAATACATAAAACACACATACAAGTAGTCTTACATATGGAATATAAGACTAACAAAAGTGTTTGGATACAAAAATAACTTACCAATAAAAAGTTGAATCTTCAAAGTCTACTATTTTGAGTGAAAAATGTTAACTTTGGAAGTTAGAGTGGAAAAATGCAACATTTGAAAGTTAAGGGACTAATATTGTAACTTTGAAAGTTGGAGGACTAAAATGGATATTTTAGAAACTATTAGTCCAAAAATGCAAGGATGGAAGGTTTGGTGTCAAAAATGTAAGAAATAAATCTCTAAGGATGATTTTGGTAAATACTAGTAGATATACTTGGGTATTCTTGTATAAAAGTATATTTTTGAAAGTTATAAAAATATGGATTATATTAATATAAGGATTTTTATAAAATAGAGATTTTATAAAAATATTAAACAAACTTGAGAAACTTATACAAAAATGAATACTTTTAATATAAAAGTGTTGGAAACATTTTTGTAGTTAAGTTAACAAGTTGGGTTAGAAATACATAAGTATTTTAAACCATCCAAGTAACATGTGAAAAGAGGAAGAAATATGGATAATATTTCTATAAAACACATGTTGGGAAAAACTTGGAAAAATTGACTAATCGAGTTAAGATATCGAAATAAGACGCGTTAACGAACCGTACACGGACAAAACATGAGAAAAATGCCATTGCGGCAAGATGAGAAAATATATATTTTTAGAAGGTAAAATATATATATACATGGGTGAAAACTAATGAACACTTTCCTAAGTGTTAAAGGAATTATTCGTGGGAGAAAAATATAACGTAAACAAATAAGACGTTAAACAAACGTATATACTTAACAAGAAAAATTACACATTTATATATGTGTACGCTCGTCTCGGCAAAATTCTAGTATATCTACTTAATGGGAAAGTAGATATGCGGGAAGGAAAGCCGCGACGAGTAGACAAGGATATATATATGTGTATGCCGTACCGACAAGAACCTAGTATATTTATTTGAATGGGAAAATAAATATACGGTGTGGTGAGTTGAATCGGACGTTAAGAATATACAATCGAACGACAAAATCTTAGCATATTTGTTTAAATGGGAAAACAAATGTGTGGCAAAGTGAGTCGGGTCGAGTGTTGAAATATATATTATATCGAGCGATGCAATCTTAAGTATAATTATTTAAATGGGAAAATAGTTATATATTAAGTGAAGTCGAGTCGATGATAATAAGATACAAGTTAAGGAAATATTAACAAGAGTAATATATAACTTGTAACGCAAAGGGTAACCTAACGCCAACGAAACCTAGGATACGCGCTTAATTAAACGGGATTTGGAATAACTTGTGGTCGGGAGTTGGGTGTACAACTTGCCAAGGCACATGCACTATAGGAATAGTGACTTATACGTCTAGGACGTTTGTAGGTGCGAGACCCTCCTTGCTATCTGCCTAGTAATCCAGACAGAGTTTCAGGTGAGTTTCACGGCCCCATTTTAAACTATTTTTACGTTTTTCGGGGGAAAGATATGTTAGGGAAAGTGTTTGACGGATTTATTACTTGAGGTGTGACCGCCACTCGGGGTTGAGTCCTCGCCTCTATAATCATTTATTCAGGGAAATGAAACCGGAGGAATATTGAATAGTACTATTGGTGCCTGACAAGGCCCACCCCTAATCGATAGCGTCGATTATGCATTAGGTTATGCTTGGGGTGCATATATTCTGAACTTAAGTCGTGGGAAACCGAGTAACGACTTGGAGCGGGGCATATTTATTTTATACGTCTTGGTTTGATTATAGTCTCAAGTAGATTTATAGGAATTTGCAACTCCTATATATTGTCATAACATGGTATTTCCCAAGTATTCAAGTTTTGGAAACTAAAAACCTGTGAACTCACCAATATATTTATATTGACGAAACTTTTAAACATATCTTTCAGGTAATTAGATGAAGGAGAACCGGGCAAGCTGGGTCGAGGAATCCTCCAATGCGGCGTCAAACATTTTGCGGGGTTTCACCTTTATTTCCCAAGGCTTTTGGATATATTTGAGAAACCTCTATGTTGTCTTAAAAACAATTTACTTTCGTGTAGTATTTGAACAAGATTTGACGTCATAATAAATGACCCATTTTCTTAAATTACTTGTGTTTAGCAATAACCTTGACTTTATACTTTGAACCGTCGCGCCACGTGTTTCCGCCATTGTCGTGGTGTGACAGAAAGTGGTATCAGAGCCAAGGTTATAGCGAACTAGAGTATTTTCTTTAAAAACTAGACTATAACCGGATTTGGTTCGAAAAGATAAAGTTTTCAAAAGGAAAATATATATAGTTGCTAAAATGCAATAAAGTAATTTTTCAAGAAGCATTGGGCATGAGAAGATTCCGACCAAGCTAGCCATGGGTATCGTTATGCATTAACGTAGTATTAGAGGTTAGAAAGGATACTGATAATGTACGCCTTAACTATCTAATTTAAATTAATTCATATATATACATGTACGGTTCTTTTGCCAGGATGTCGGACGCTGGTAGCATAGCGCCCAGTTACGATAGCAGTATTCAGATCATCCCCGCACCACCGCCCGAGCCAGTCGAGCTGGTTGTACTTGATGCGGAAGACGACGACGTGGAGATGAACGTCGCGGGAGGTTCAGATGACGATTCGGACGAGACGGATCCTAGCGAGGATCCTGACTGGGCACCCGCCGTGGTTGACGCGCCGCTACCTATTGTACCGGCCGCACCTTTAGCCCCACGCCCCATCCGAGCTATCAGGGACTTCCCTGAAGGCTGTGCCGGTCCGTCCCGGCCAATCCCAGCCCAGTCGGAGACAGTGGAGTCTCCGTTCGACAGACAGGCTCACGTTGAGCATGAGCCAGCACCAGTACCACACATCCACATTCCTCCAGGCATGAGACTCATGCCGATCTCCCGTGGGAGGAACGGGTGGATATCTGATGACTCGGACGACGAGTCCGTAGCCTCAGTTGAGCACTTGCTGGTACCCGAGATCCCAGCTGTTCAGGAGGAGCCAGTGGCTCCAATGATAGAGGACGCACCTGCTGACCCCGTAGCCCCACCAGCACCACTTGAGCCCGCACCTCAGGAGGGGCCAGCCATAGCAGCACATGTACTCGAGGGTAGCCCCGCCGAAAGCTCTGAGCTGCGCAGGGCAGGTATGGCAGCCTTTGCCACCGCGAGCCCTCCTACCCCCACTGTTGTGGTATCCACCCCAGAGTGGGCCACTGTTTCGGAGCCTCTAGTAGCCCCATTAGCCGAGCTTGTACCACCACCCACTGTAGCCATGACACTACCGTTCCCTACCCTTCCCAGCATGCCACCTGCACCGTACCCTCTGGGTGCAGGGGACCCCTACATGATGCCACCTCACTTCACCCCCAGACCACCGGGTTTTACCCCGTTACTTCCACACATACCGATACCAGCCCCCTTTGGGCCATTCCCATCAGCACACCCAGATATACCCGGACCATCCCAGCCACCTAGGATGACACCCCTGTCTGGACCAGCATGGTCCACTGCCATCACCTTAGAGCGAGATTTTCAGACTCTCGCTGACACGGTGCAGCGCACCGTGACACAGGTAGAGCAGCAGACCCGTCTGATGTGGACGAGGATGATTGATGCACGGGATGCTTTGGCGCACTATGCGGAGGAGTTGCTGAGCATGGACGCTCAGTGTGGTATTACAGGGGATGCGCATTTTGCGCATCGACAGTTCTTGTATGAGCGTATCATGACGATCAGCATGACGATCAGTACGTATGCACCACAGTACCAGTATCCGCCACCACCGCCACAGTATGATGCATCAGGGACGTACGGAAGAATCACCAGCTTATGTACATAGTAGCAGCAGTATGGTAGTATAGCACGGGTTATGACACTCGTCTGCATTTTTCCTAGCCGTACGGGTACGACGGCACATGATATGATGTTTTATTTATTTCAAAAACAATGTATTGTATGAGAAATGTATTCTCCATTTTGTTATTATGAACAAGCATTGTACTAGTACTATTGAAATTAATGAAAAATCTTATTATTATGGTGAAATATGTTGTTGTCTATGATTATTATTGCTTACTCCATATGTTGTGGTTTGTGTATTTGTGTGGTGATGTTGTGTTGATTACTATTTATTTTTGTATGATGTGTTGGTATGTTGTGTGATGACATGGTGTTGATTATTGTGTTCATATTCTGGTTTGTTATTTATGCTTTATATTGTATAAATGTTTGCCAAATTAACCTTTGATAATTATTATTGAAGAAAATGGCACCAGCCACCAGAAGCAACAGCGGTGCAGACGGACTGCCCGCAACACCAGCCGAACTTGAGACCATGATTTCGGAGCGCATAGCCCGCGCAATCGCAGAGCACGAAGCTGTTCGCTCCGAACGATCACGTGACTTGACTGGGAGTGACCGACGAGAAACCTCCCCCACTGGTAAGAAGTTGAAAATAATTGGTAAATCGATGGGAGAATATCCTAAAACTCCTATCCCATAATAACATACAACTTTATTAATGCAGAAACGGCCTCGCGAGAGCGTGGCTGCACCTTCAAAGCCTTCCTAGACTGCAAGCCGCTCAATTTCAACGGCACAGAAGGATCAGTTGGACTGGTCAAGTGGTTTGAAAAGACCGAGGCAGTCATCCGTATCAGTGGGTGTACCCCACGCCAGTCGGTTATGTACTCCACCAACTTGTTCTTGGACCAAGCACTGACGTGGTGGAATGGACAAGTACAGTCATTGGGTGATGACACTGCTTACTCTCTGTCATGGACAGAACTGAAGGAACTCATGATTGCTGAGTACCGCCCGGCGAGCGAGGTACAGAAATTGGAAACTGAATTCTGGAACCTAGCCATGATGGGAGCAGACGTTACTGGTTACACGTCTCGATTCCATGATCTTGCCAGACTAGTGCCACGGTTGGTCACCCCCGAAAATAACAAGATTGAGCGTTATTTGTTCGGCTTAGCACCGCAAATACGCAGCATGGTCACTGCTTCTAAACCTACGACCATGCGCGCAGCCATTGATCTTGCGCTAAGCCTCACCGAAGATGCTATACGCATGGGTACACTAATCCGACAAGTATCGGGATTAAAAATTTCTGAGGCAAGCAGCGTAGAAGCCAAGAATCAGGGGTCAAACTCAGCTGTTGTGTTGAACGATCAGGGTAACAAGCCAAGATTTGGGAAAAGGAAACGGGATGAAGGGAAAAGGGACAGAGCGTCGGGTAGCTCAAACAAGAAGGGAAAAGGATATGCTGCCACGGGACGTGGTAATGGTAACAAACAGGGAAATCAGGGAAGAAATAATGGGTTGACATGTGGAAAGTGCCACCGCACAGGGCACAAGACTGAAGAATGCCGATCTGGAGCACCGAAAAATGGAGGGGCTAGACCATGCTTCACATACGGGTCATTAGATCATTGGAAGAAGGATTGCCCCAAGATCAACAACCAGGCCCGCGGGCGGGCATTTGTGATTGGAGCCGGTGATGCGCGACAAGACCCTAGCGTGGTCACTGGTACGTTTCCTCTTAATGGTCATTTTGCCTCTGTATTATTTGATACCGGTGCTGACTTTAGCTTCGTATCCATCGAGTTTAAAAGACTACTTGGATTAAAAACTAGTAAACTAGATACACCCTACTCTATAGAACTGGCTAATGGTAAAACTATTGAAACGAGAGAAGTAGCAAAAGATTGTAAATTAGAACTCTGTGGGCACGAGTTTGGGATTGATCTTTTGCCAGTTGTGTTGGGAAGCTTCGACATAGTTGTTGGCATGGATTGGTTGTCCGCGCACCATGCCGTCGTGATTTGCAACGATAAAGTCATTCAAGTCCCCCTCGCAAGCGGTGAAACTCTCTCAATTCAAGGGGAAAGGAACGGAACGCCGCTAAGAATTATTTCAAGCATGAAGGCTCGTAAGTGCCTAAGAAAAGGGCTTGTCGCATTCTTGGCACACGTAGTGGACAAGAAGGCTGACGAGCGAAAGTTGGAAGACATTCCAGTAGCTAGAGATTTTCCGGATGTATTCCCAGAAGATTTGCCGGGGTTGCCACCACCTCGACAAGTCGAGTTCCGCATCGACCTCGTTCCTGGAGCAGCTCCTGTGGCACGATCGCCATACCGCCTAGCTCCATCAGAGATGCAGGAACTGTCCAGCCAGCTACAAGAATTATTGGACAAAGGTTTTATAAGACCGAGTTTCTCACCTTGGGGAGCTCCCGTCTTATTTGTGAAGAAGAAGGATGGCACGTTTCGCATGTGCATCGACTATCGAGAGCTGAACAAGCTAACCATCAAGAATCGCTATCCTCTCCCCAGGATCGACGATTTATTTGATCAGCTCCAAGGTTCCAGCTATTACTCCAAGATTGATTTGAGGTCTGGCTATCACCAGTTGCGTATACAAGAAGAAGATGTACCAAAAACGGCCTTCAGAACCCGGTATGGACACTATGAATTTTTGGTAATGCCGTTCGGCTTAACCAACGCACCAGCGGTTTTCATGGACCTAATGAACCGCGTGTGTAAGCCATACCTGGATAAATTCGTCATTGTCTTCATTGACGATATTTTGATCTATTCACGCACGAAAGAAGACCACGAGAATCACCTTCGGTTAATTCTTGAAGTATTACGCAAAGAGAAGCTCTACGCTAAATTCTCGAAGTGTGACTTTTGGATTCGGGAAGTTCACTTTTTAGGCCACGTGGTAAACGAGAAGGGCATACACGTCGATCCCGCCAAGATCGAGGCAATTAAAAATTGGGAAGCCCCTCGAACTCCTACCGAAGTACGGCAATTTCTTGGCCTTGCGGGTTATTACAGAAGGTTCATCGAGAACTTTTCAAAGATAGCACAAGCCTTAACCATGCTAACCCAAAAGGATAAGAAATTCGAGTGGACGGAAAAGCAAGAGGCAGCATTCCAATTGTTAAAAGACAAGTTATGTGGCGCTCCGATACTATCACTCCCCGATGGTACGGAAGATTTTGTAGTTTACTGTGATGCCTCACATCAGGGTTTGGGTTGTGTATTGATGCAGCGAGAGAAAGTAATAGCATATGCTTCCAGACAACTGAAAATCCACGAGAGGAACTACACTACACACGATTTGGAATTAGGTGCAGTGGTGTTCGCTCTCAAGATATGGAGGCACTATTTGTACGGAACCAAGTGCACGATTTTCACTGATCATAAGAGTTTGCAACACATCTTTGATCAGAAGGATTTGAACATGCGACAACGGCGATGGGTCGAATTATTAAACGATTACGATTGTGAAATAAAGTACCATCCCGGTAAGGCGAACGTTGTAGCCGACGCCCTGAGTCGCAAGGAACGGGTTAAACCATTACGTGTTCGAGCTTTGGGTCTGACTATCCACACGAATCTGACTGAACGAATTCGTGAAGCTCAAGTTAACGCCCTTAAACCCGAGAATGTCAAAGGTGAAAGGTTACGAAAGATGGTTGATTCACTGGAACCAAAGACGGACCAGACACTGTACTTCATGAATAGAATTTGGGTCCCAGTATATGGTGGACTGCGTGAGCTAGTATTGGCCGAAGCTCACAGTTCTAGATATTCGGTTCACCCTGGTGCATACAAGATGTTCCACGATCTGAAAGAACTTTATTGGTGGCCGAATTTCAAAAGAGATATAGCAGCCTATGTTGCGCAACGTTTGACTTGCGCAAAGGTCAAGGCTGAGCATCAAAGACCTTCCGGTTTGCTCCAGCAACCGGAAATACCGGAATGGAAATGGGAACGAATTACCATGGATTTCATTACCAAGTTACCTAAGACAACAAGCGGCCATGACACGATCTGGGTAATCGTTGACCGATTGACAAAATCTGCACACTTCCTTCCGATTCGCGAAACGGACAAGTTGGAGAAACTGACCCGTTTGTACATTAAGGAAGTTGTGACTAAACACGGTGTACCTGTTTCTATCATCTCCGATCGAGATAGTCGTTTCACTTCCAGGTTTTGGGAAAGTTTAAATGAAGCCCTCGGCACTCGCCTCGACATGAGTACCGCATATCACCCCCAAACGGATGGTCAAAGTGAACGAACCATCCAGACCTTGGAAGATATGTTACGGGCATGCGCGATTGATTTCGGAGGTAATTGGGATACGCACTTGCCATTGGTAGAATTTTCTTACAACAACAGTTATCATACGAGCATTCAAGCCGCACCGTTTGAAGCTCTATATGGACGCAAGTGTCGATCGCCATTATGTTGGGCGGAAGTTGGAGAAAAACAACTCACCGGGCCCGAAATTGTTCAAGAGACGACGAATAAGGTCTTTTTGATAAAGGAACGCCTCAAAGCGGCCCGGGACCGCCAGAAAATCTATGCTGATATGAGGCGGAAGCCTTTAGAGTTTCAAGTCGGAGACAGGGTCCTATTAAAAGTGTCACCTTGGAAAGGTGTCGCGCGCTTTGGAAAGCGCGGAAAGCTGAACCCACGATATATTGGACCATTCGAAGTCTTGTCCAGGGTAGGCACAGTGGCATACAAGCTCAAGTTGCCTCAAGAGCTTAGTGGAATACACGACACGTTTCATGTGTCAAATTTGAAAAAAGTGCCTATCCGACGAAACTCTCATCATTCCAGCCGACGAAATCCAGATTGACGACAAGTTACATTTTGTTGAAGAACCAATCGAGGTAACTGATTGGAAGGTCCAAAAACTAAGGCGCAGCAAGATCAGATTGGTCAAAGTGCGCTGGAATGCCAAGCGTGGACCGGAGTTCACGTGCGAAAGGCTGGACCGGATGAAGCAAAAATACCCCGCCCTATTCGAGAAGACACCTGTACCGGAGAACTCGAAGTGAATTCCGGGACGGAATTCTCTTAACGGGGGGAGAATGTAACAACCGGCAAAAATAAGGTAATTCCGTACAGATTAATTAATATATGATTAACGTAATTAATTGCAATTATGTGTGATTTAATTATCAAGGCCTTAGGAGATAGCAATTTCCAAATAGTGCATAGGAATGCATACGTTTAATGGTAAAACATGATTGGATCATGTGCGAAATAGCTATCCGGTATGGACGTTGGCAATTACCCGGTAATAATTAAATAAACGAAAAGGATCCCGGACACCCAGGATATAAAATAAAGGGTAGTTTCATAAAATATAATGAGTTTTGGAACTCCAAAACCATAAGTGAAAACGTCTTGTACAAATCTCCCGGTAACGAATAAAATGCGCGTACCGCACCCGATACGCGTATAACTCATAATTTCACCCGGCAAAGGCCTAAATAACCAATCAACGCTTAAAATAGACTATATTTAAGGGTTATTAAAGGTATTTTTAATGTCAGAATAACGCGCGATTAAAACCCGAAAAATACCCGAACGACACCCGAACGACGGGGGATTAAACATAACAAACAATGGGTAAATATTTGAAGTTGTGGACCCCACTTAAACCCACAAGGGGGCCGGCCTAATGGCCCCAAAATATCCATACCATGGGGTTAATAATAATAACCTATCTACACTAAAAGTTAAGCATGCAAGGATTAGGAAAAGATGTAAGACACACAAGTACAAGCATGCTACTTTCTTGTCCCCCCCTTACATAAATTTCGGCCATATGGCCATAAAATCCAAGACAACACTTAGCTTATCATCACACTAGTATACACATGCATGTGTGAGGTCTTGTATAAAGATTAAGATGGATCATAAGGATTTACCAAGATTTACAAGCAAAACTCTCCCTTGTCTCTTCAAAACCCACGGCCACGACCACCTATCCCACATCCATCCAAGATCATTTTGTACTTCATAAATCTCTTGAATCTTTAGTAATAATCACAAGATCCATGGAAGATTACATGTGATAAGGTTATAAATAACATGTGTTAGAGATTGGATATCAAAGCAAAAACAACTCTTCTTCTTCTTGTTCTTTGGCCGTGAGTTTCCCACCATCCATACACATATTTCTTTCAAGTTTTTACATCTCCAAATCACTCAAAACAATCCATCATCCAAACCCCCATTGTGTGTTTCAAGCTTGGAGCTTAACCATTAAGGAAGAACACACTAAACCCCTTTCAAAATCAAAGGTTTTGTCTTCCCTAGCCTTGTGCTAGTAGTAAGCTTCTTAACCTTGTTTTTGATTATTATTATTCATGTATGTGTTCTTAGAAGCAAGTTGTACATGAAGGGTTTAAAAGGTGGTTTGAACATAATCTTTAATAGGTTTTACTTGTGTAAAATAGATGATTAAAGATATGTAAATAAATCATGGATTTGATGATGATAAAGTAATGATCTTGAAAATATATAAAGTTTACACTTAAACTAAGTAGGATGATGATTTGGTTAAGATTTGTGGGATGAACTTGAATATGTTAAAAAGTAACTTTAATCATCTTAAAATGATCATACAAGGTATAATATATGGTGGAACATGTTAGAAGTTCAAGAATAAAGAAGATGAAAAATTAAAGTTAACTTACTTAGAAGAATGACATTTTGTTAAAATGGACAAATACATAAAACACACATACAAGTAGTCTTACATATGGAATATAAGACTAACAAAAGTGTTTGGATACAAAAATAACTTACCAATAAAAAGTTGAATCTTCAAAGTCTACTATTTTGAGTGAAAAATGTTAACTTTGGAAGTTAGAGTGGAAAAATGCAACATTTGAAAGTTAAGGGACTAATATTGTAACTTTGAAAGTTGGAGAACTAAAATGGATATTTTAGAAACTATTAGTCCAAAAATGCAAGGATGGAAGGTTTGGTGTCAAAAATGTAAGAAATAAATCTCTAAGGATGATTTTGGTAAATACTAGTAGATATACTTGGGTATTCTTGTATAAAAGTATATTTTTGAAAGTTATAAAAATATGGATTATATTAATATAAGGATTTTTATAAAATAGAGATTTTATAAAAATATTAAACAAACTTGAGAAACTTATACAAAAATGAATACGTACTTTTATATAAATGGGAATATAAAAGTGTTGGAAACATTTTTGTAGTTAAGTTAACAAGTTGGGTTAGAAATACATAAGTATTTTAAACCATCCAAGTAACATGTGAAAAGAGGAAGAAATATGGATAATATTTCTATAAAACACATGTTGGGAAAAACTTGGAAAAATTGACTAATCGAGTTAAGATATCGAAATAAGACGCGTTAACGAACCGTACACGGACAAAACATGAGAAAAATGCCATTGCGGCAAGATGAGAAAATATATATTTTTAGAAGGTAAAATATATATATACATGGGTGAAAACTAATGAACACTTTCCTAAGTGTTAAAGGAATTATTCGTGGGAGGAAAATATAACGTAAACAAATAAGACGTTAAACAAACGTATATACTTAACAAGAAAAATTACACATTTATATATGTGTACGCTCGTCTCGGCAAAATTCTAGTATATCTACTTAATGGGAAAGTAGATATGCGGGAAGGAAAGCCGCGACGAGTAGACAAGGATATATATATGTGTATGCCGTACCGACAAGAACCTAGTATATTTATTTGAATGGGAAAATAAATATACGGTGTGGTGAGTTGAATCGGACGTTAAGAATATACAATCGAACGACAAAATCTTAGCATATTTGTTTAAATGGGAAAACAAATGTGTGGCAAAGTGAGTCGGGTCGAGTGTTGAAATATATATTATATCGAGCGATGCGATCTTAAGTATAATTATTTAAATGGGAAAATAGTTATATATTAAGTGAAGTCGAGTCGATGATAATAAGATACAAGTTAAGGAAATATTAACAAGAGTAATATATAACTTGTAACGCAAAGGGTAACCTAACGCCAACGAAACCTAGGATACGCGCTTAATTAAACGGGATTTGGAATAACTTGTGGTCGGGAGTTGGGTGTACAACTTGCCAAGGCACATGCACTATAGGAATAGTGACTTATACGTCTAGGACGTTTGTAGGTGCGAGACCCTCCTTGCTATCTGCCTAGTAATCCAGACAGAGTTTCAGGTGAGTTTCACGGCCCCATTTTAAACTATTTTTACGTTTTTCGGGGAAAGATATGTTAGGGAAAGTGTTTGACGGATTTATTACTTGAGGTGTGACCGCCACTCGGGGTTGAGTCCTCGCCTCTATAATCATTTATTCAGGGAAATGAAACCGGAGGAATATTGAATAGTACTATTGGTGCCTGACAAGGCCCACCCCTAATCGATAGCGTCGATTATGCATTAGGTTATGCCTGGGGTGCATATATTCTGAACTTAAGTCGTGGGAAACCGAGTAACGCCTTGGAGCGGGGCATATTTATTTTATACGTCTTGGTTTGATTATAGTCTCAAGTAGATTTATAGGAATTTGCAACTCCTATATATTGTCATAACATGGTATTTCCCAAGTATTCAAGTTTTGGAAACTAAAAACCTGTGAACTCACCAATATATTTATATTGACGAAACTTTTAAACATATCTTTCAGGTAATTAGATGAAGGAGAACCGGGCAAGCTGGGTCGAGGAATCCTCCAATGCGGCGTCAAACATTTTGCGGGGTTTCACCTTTATTTCCCAAGGCTTTGGGATATATTTGAGAAACCTCTATGTTGTCTTAAAAACAATTTACTTTCGTGTAATATTTGAACAAGATTTGACGTCATAATAAATGACCCATTTTCTTAAATTACTTGTGTTTAGCAATAACCTTGACTTTATACTTTGAACCGTCGCGCCACGTGTTTCCGCCATTGTCGTGGTGTGACACTTTCTCCCTTGAATCTTTATCTCTTTCAAATTTTCCATGCTACATGTATAATGATTTTATCTTTAAATGCCTTCACACCAGTGTTGTGTACCATTTGTCATGATGTTTGAATGGATGGTCTCAGAAAATTCTTGCACTCAAGTAAATACGTGTTGGTAAGGGAACGTGGTTGAATCGATTGATTACCATATCCAGAGTTTATTAAAGAGAAGGCTTATTATAGATAATCCATATGTTTCTCTCTAATTATATATCGGATGCATAATCATCATTTGTTTTTTGCTATGTTAGAAGAAACCAACATATCTTCTTTATGTTTTGTTAGTGTTTTATATGTAATTTCTTAACTCGGAAAAAGTAAATGTATTATTTAGTAAAACATCGTTTGTTATACCTAACGTCTATTGGTAGACAAATATCTTAGTAATATTTCCAACATCTGATCATAACAATAATTGAATTATTCAGAGCGAAGTTATATGAATCTTCCCCTATAAGCTTCTCTTCAGTGCTTTTAGCAAGTCATATATTAATCTTACCTTATAAGTTTCCCTTCAAGCTTCCATTATAAGCTTCCCTTCATTTATATGGTACTTTACAATCTATTTGTCTGGTGAACGTTTGTAAGTAACTCCACTGGAGCTCCTACTTTCAATACTAATTTATAATTACGTAAATTAGTATTGAAAATATGAGCTTTAGTGATGGTACTTACAAATGTTGATATAAATTAGTATTGAAAGTATGATTTCCAGTAATGTTACTTTTGATTCAAGTGAATATTTTCGACATTGAAGAAGTCTTCTTCTGACAATAAATAAAAGTGAAGAACAAATACTTGAATAAGTAACTCTAATTGTATATTCCACGTGATGTTTTTCAGTAATTGCTAAATCTATTTTGTTGCATCTAGAGTGAAAAGTAGGAAGAGTTTGAAGATTTTAATTTGTGATAAGGAAAAACAAATTTGTACAAACATCCCTAATGTGTGGTTTTGTAAGTTGAATTTTTTATGTTGTTTCTTAACAAACAAGTTAAATTGTTTATGTTGTTTGACAAATTTGATGACAAGTCAACAAATATGATGAAATAGAACAAGTTATATAATAAAATGAGGATATTTTAAATACTGAGAGACTTTTGTGTGGCAACATCTATTGACAACACAACAGATGTTATAAACCAAAGTATATTCCACAAAATGAAGATTTCTTTCAATACTATAGAATGGGTCAATGAGATTCTTTTAATCTCAACAGAGGCTCGAATTTCAAACTTAATGATTACGATTTTGAACATACTTTATTAAGAATATTATTTTTTTATTTTTGTGTTCCAATTGTCTTTCACTCTATAAAAGACCCCAAAAGTAAAGTCCAAGTTTATATTTACTTGAAATGAAACTTATACTTGAAAATCAACTTTAGAGATAGATAGTTTATTCACCCTATAAAAGGAGGGGAAATACCAATAGTCATTTTCCAACTTTATATGCCTTCAACTATTTTCACTTTGAAACTCTCCATCCCATATGCATAATGATATTACGTTCAAATGCGCTTCCACCAATCTTCTCAAAGATTCTTACACTCAAAGAAAAATGGATTACCAACAGTCCGTCAGTAATGAACTTCAAATTGGTGTTTTTTTTGTAGATTCTTACAATCAAAGAAAAACATCAATATATTATTACTACATCCAAACCCTGATTAGAAAGTTTAGGCCGGGTTTTTGAACTTGATGATATTTAACTAGAAAGTCTTGTCGACGTTTGTTGTAATTATATTTAATGCAAGTGCGGCAGAAGTTGAATGCCGACCTTCGTTTGTTCGTGTTTTTGGTTTGATGACAATGGCAAGGAAGATTATTCTCTAGCATTTGTTTGTTAGAAGCCTTTTTTTATGTTTGCTTGTATTTTGTATGTAGTTTGTTAACTTGGATATTGTAAATGTGTTAATTCGAATTAAAGCAATTTTTTTAAAAATATTTGGAGCTGTTCTTTTACAAGTCTTCCATTTTGTATGTAGATTTCTTAACTTAGATATTTCAATGAAACTAAGATTGTTTGTTCCTTTTTAATATTTATTATCCCTACACACCTTTCTATGTGTTTGTTGATTTATCTCTTCGTGGTTGTAACACCCTTCGGTATTAAAACATCCTATCAGTATCAATCAATTAGTAGCATCAAAGGAACATATCTTACTAAATAGATTTTGCTTACAACAGATGATTGGCTTCTTTATTTGGTCTTTAGTAAATAGACGTTAAAATTGTAAATGTGATGTCATTGTTAATAACAACTATTTAAGGCAACATCTGTTTGAAGGAAACCGTTGGAGGAACATCTGTTTTAATCAAAAACTGTTTGTAGTAACATCGGTTTTAGAAATATCTCCTTAACTGACCCACGATAATTGTATTCTTAATTTGCTGTTTACTAAACAGACAATAGCCGTTGGTTTTTTTTTTATATTTTGGTGAGTAATTGTTTTAAAAAAAGATATACTCTTCTGTTTCTTTTTAATATCTGTTATATATCCAAAGGAGCTTTTCATCTGTCTGTTGATTTATCTTTTCGTGGTTGTAACACCCTTCTGTATTAAAACATCTCATCAGTACTATCAACTGGTATCGTGAGAGGAACAGATCTTACTAAACAGATTTTCCTTACAACAGAGGATTGACTTTTTGATCTGCTCTTTAGTAAATAGACCTTAAAATATGATATATTTTTCCCGTGTTTTCACACGAGATTTCACCTAGTACAATCTAATAACACTACTAGAAAACTAGGATTCTCTGACCACAAATCCGGTTGCAAAACAGTCGCAACTTCCGTCTTGCGACCGGAAATGAAGTCAGAAAAACACCTGACACAAATGACCTATTGCGAATAGGTTGCGACCGATGTTATTTTTTTGTGACCCACATTTTCCGACTATAAAAGCAGTCAGAAATTTTGTGACTGTTTTCTTGTTTTATGAAAGTTAGTTTGTGATGACAATCTACAGCCGTTTTGCGACTGCTTACCTTGGAACCACTTCGCAACTGTTTGCCTTTCACAAAGTTGCGACCATTTCTATGGTCGCAAAATGTTTTTTTTTTTTACCTTTTTTAGCTAGTTTCTATAGTAAGATACTTATAATGGTCACATCTAAAAATGAACCATTTATCGAATTCTCAAAGTTATATATACAAAACATTCAATTGAAACATCAAATATCCGACTTATAATAACAAAATACATATTCAAAATAAAGTGATTATAACCTCGCATGATGATTAGATGTTAAAATCTAACTTTTAGCAACGCTTCAATCATTTACCTACTTCATTAGAGTATTAAGATGTGCTCATCCAAAGAATGAGATCTACAAGTTGTCCTTAAACCATTTAAACCACCCTTTACTAGAGACCTACAGCAGTATGAAAGAAGCATATGTCAAAGATTCAAACTTTTCATCATCCCTTGCATTCTCCCTACAATGCTTTGCGTTTATAAAAAAACAAAACAAAATCAAATCTTTAATCAAGAAACCTTATGCCCCTATGGATTTCTAATTAAATTTCCATATCAATTAGTTAGTTATTAACTACAAATTCAAACAAGAAAAAAATAAGGGGCGGGGATACCTACCTCGTCATTACACCTCACCACGTGTAGGGCACATGCACATCATATTCACAAAATAGAAGCACATCTCCAATCACCCCGTTTGTGCCCCAAACCCCATTATACATCCAGTCTTCTTCTTGTGCTCCAATAGTGCGGGTATATCAATACCCTTTGGATTCTGATCAGCTCCACCAATGTCGCTTAGTGCCACAATACTTCCACCAAATTCATGCATAGCCTCGTGGCCCATTCCAAATAATGTTTACATCAACAGTCATTTGCTGAATAAACTCACATTTCACTAATCAATAAGTTACCTGGATAGCAAAACGCAACGCTTGATCTGTAACCCATGTTGAGCTTCTGTCCCAAATACAACACCACATCCCGTTGAAGCCACCCACCCAAACGAGCCTCTAAGTTCTTGTAGTGAGATAAAGTAGTCAAAAACAACCTTATCAGATAAACTAAAGCCTAAAAAAGTGAAGTCTCATACAGTCATACTAACTTTAAGCATGGTGATAAGTAAAACCTTCACTCTTCTAAAAAAAACTGACTGGTTTAGAAAGAAAAAAAAATACATTAATAAAAGTATCATTGCGAGTGTTATAAATAAGTTATAATATGGTGACTATCCATATTTCAACTCCCATCTCTTTGTATCCTATTCATTAATGTAAGAGCCTTATAAATAGAGGCTTCATGTAATTGTTATGATACACATCAATTAGAATGAATCATTCCATTCTCTATTCTCTCTAATCCATGTTTCTTATATCTACATATCTTGTATGTTAGTTGCTAGTAGACCGTTGTCCTACAACACGTTATCAGCACGAATGCTTTTTTAAGTTTGATCATGTTATCATAAGTCGAAGTTGCACTGTTGCATCCGTTTCTTTTTAAATCGACTTCCAAGGAACCTGGAATCCATCAATGTCACATTAACAAGTTTTGTTCGAAACTCTTACATGGACAAAGATCAAGGTATGATTAATTTGATTTCTTTTTAGTCTCAAATTCTATCCGTTTCTTATTTGTTAGGATGGGTAAGAAAAACTAATATGAGACTTGGCAAGAATATCTAAATAATATATCCTATAGATATCCAATAGATTATAATTAATTTGATATAGAAATGTATTATCCAAAGTCCATTTTGTTATTATCATGCAATGTATTTTGATTTAGTAATATAACTTAAATTCTATTAAAGTTCACACATATAAGTTACGAGAGTGAATTAAATATCATTAATTATTATGAAATTACTCATGATTACCTTAATGTAAAATATATTTTTTATTTATTACGTAATTAGTTGAACTAAGAAAATGGTTTATTAAAACTTAAAATAAAAGTTTGCAGTATTGCAACTCATCCCATGCCATTTGTATTCATAATTATCAAAAATATTTTATTATTATTATTGTTATTTGAAGTTAAATAGGAGTAGAACTCCATAAACATTTTTTTTAGTTACACAAGATTTAAACATTTGAAATGTTTATCTAACAGAAGCTATATGTTATACGTTATTTGTAATATGTTAATAAACTATCATGCGGATACTGTAAAGATATTTGTTTGTGTTTCAAATTAGAGTGATATTAGCAATGCTTACAATTGGTTATATTGTGATAAACCAATACATAAATTATATGTTTTTCTTTTAAAAGATGAAACACTTTATTTCACAAAGATTGTACTATAACTTGTTTTATTTGGTAACATGTTATAACATCATATGTTGGATTATGTATACAATTGACTGTCATGTATTTTATACGCTATCATTTACTTAGCATTGAACAGAACAAATAAAACAAAGTTATGGTTTATTATCACTCTCATGAAGGATTTACATTTGACATCCAACGTGTCTTACACCTTGAATCTCATTATCATGTTATAAAAGGCCGTAAGATGTTGGGCCGATAATATTATATGACTTGGACATATAATTACTTCTCCATGGTTGTTATGTGAAGAAGAGTTTATATATGACAGAAATTGGATAAAACAAATTTTGTTTGTTTGTCAAACCTTAAAATATGCTCATGAAGTGGCAAGATTATTAAAGAATATATAAGGTTTGAAATGACCACCAATAAAATGGTGTAGTTCTCATCCATTCCCTGAAGTGAATGTGATGAAAAATGATCGGTATAAAGGTTAAAGATCATGTACATAACTAAGGAAGTTGTAATGATTCCACCATGAAATTTTTGTGGTTATAATCCATTCCCTAAAGTGAATGCGATGCTATAATAAAATTACGATTATGGTAATTGTGAAAATTGTTATGTTGCTCATGTTAATGAGATCAGTTTTGTTAATAATATGATGATTACAAAATGATCGTTATAGAAGTTATCATCATAGTAAATGAGAAAGTTGTAATGATCATCATGTTCATAACAAGATCAACCCTGTTAATACTGAATGAGAAAATTGTAATGATCATCATGTGGATAATATGATCAACGATGTTAATATTGAAATCGACCACAAGAAGTGGCACACTAAGGAAGTAATTATAAGAGAATAAGATATATTATTCTATCGTATTTCTTGTCGTGTATTAGACAAGAAAGAGTGTAACATGTCTAATAATTTGTCACATATGAGATGTGCTCATGAAGTAACCATATCATTAAGAGAGTATGAAAAGTTTGAAATCAACTCATATTCTTGTGATCGAGTAAATAATGAAAAGTTATGAAGCTTGTTTCGCTTATACTCCATTCCCTGAAGTGAATGTGGCTACATATTGATCATTGTAAAGGTAATGATCATGGACATCATTGGGACATTTGTAATGATGAGATCGACCATTTGAAATTGTAATGATGGTCATGTTAATAATGAGATCATGGTTTGTAGATTTCATACATACTCTCATATCTTACGTTTGTATTACATACGTGCAAGTAATATATATATTCAACCATAAACTAGAAGTTTAGTTTGTGGATCATAATTATTTAATTAGTTGGCATGACCTGTAAGACCACACCGAGTCGATGATGATGTGAACATAATGAAGAACTTAAAGATTAATATATATTCGACCATAAACTAGAAGTTTAGTTTGTGGATCATAATTATTTAATTAGTTGGCATGACCGGTAAGACCACACCGAGTCGATGATGATGTGAACATAATGAAGAACTTAAAGATTCTTCCATCTGATACAAAGCATGTAATGTTTGCTCTTAAGCAAAATTATATATTTTGGAATTGATTAAAGGATACACATATCCTAACATGATACCATTTAGTATTTAAAATCGATGCATCGTCTAAGTGGTTATCAAGTTTGCAACCTAAAGTTTGCTTGATTTATGGCTTAGCTAATAAGATAGCAAGCATATTATTCTAGATTGGCATATTTAATCAATTCCTAAGATAATAATGATCATTGGAATAAGTGTTGAACTTCATATAGCTTATGTTCATAAAAATATTGCTTTCATTGAGATGATTACTAAAACGTTTACTATTGATTGCAACATCAATGATCATGAGAGCAAAAGTTCATGTCTATATTTGATTTTACATGCAGTAACATTTATTCACATCAAGCCAATACATGGTAATAGTTTCTCCCTATTATAGTTGGTTTTTGGTCAGGAACCAAATATTGTCCATCGATTTTTGTTGTGCGACATATACTGAAATTGATCCACCACGACGCACGGAGATGGGACCTTAAAAGGTGATTAGGAATATATGATGATTTATAGAGCTTTCAACAAGAGATTTATTTACATCTCAGTTTATTGATATCCATCTCAATGGATTAACATTCCCAACATTAGGGGGAGATAAAAGGCAGTTGGAAATAGAAATGAGTTAGAATGAATTATCACTGATCCTCGCACTAAACAATGTGAACCAGAAGTTCAAAGGATAATTCATTCACAATGATTTGCGAATTAATTACCAGACGCATTAACTGACCTAAATATGATGAATAGCTAATCCAGTCACATATACCAACTGCTAATGCTTCATTTAAGATGAGTGTCCAGGAAGGACAATCATATAGTGGTAATAAGCCTACTACACGCCTGAAGCGTGGTAGACTAGTCGATTCCAAAGAATAAAAAAAAGTCCTCGAGAAATTGGAGCAAGAAATAAAGATGGTCAAGTCGAGGTTATAGTAAAAAGGTCTCGTGAAGAGACATTAGACATGATGGTTCCAGAAGAACCTCAGGTACCTGAAAATAAAGAGATCTCGTTATATAGTATCATGTCTACGAAATCTATGGAATCGAAATAGAAATGACGTCGTTATAGATTTTATGTAATGTAGCGCTTTAAATGAGGATCAAGATTTAAGATCTGCCTATGAATGATACAAAGAAATGATTGGCCAAAATGGAAAGACGCAAATACGGCAGAGTTGAATTTTCTATTGAAAACGAAAGTTTTGGACCAGTAGTCCATACAACAAAAGTTGTAAAACATATAGATATGAAAAGGTCTTTTGTGCGAATCAACATTTGAAAAGAAAATGATATAAGGTAAAATTGGTGGCACAAGAATTTTGCAAAGACCCATAATTGATTGTGAGGAGACGGATTCTCCAGTGGTGGATACAATAATTTTTCATTATGTTATTACTCTGATAATGCAAAGAGAGAATTGAAATGCGTCCAATAAATATCATGATTCACTTGACACTGAAAGTTTACATGAAAATACCTGATGAAGGATTTAATGTGTCAAAATCTTGTAACGTAAGTTCTCGATAACGTTATGATAGGAATAAAAAGATTCAATTCGGAATATGTTATGTTTGTTATATGATTGAATTGAATATAAGTGGAACTCCTCATGAGTATCCTAAAGCAACTGAGTGCTTAAAAGGTAATATGAAACATCGTAGGATGTAATTATTGTGCACCAATACACCACATGTGATAAACTGAACCTGGTGATTATGATACTTTAATGTATAAGAATGGTACAATATATATTGGAGAAATAGATGTTATTGTTCTTCCAATTGAAGAGTTAATGCACTTGCGTAATTGGTCAAGATGGAAAAGTCCTTGATGGATTAATGATGCTTGCAGCATTGATATTAATACCTTAAGAAGTATTATGTATGGACTAAAATAATGGGGTTGAGTGTTATAAAACTCATGACATATCCCGATAAAGAGCAACATAAGTTTGATTGTATTATCTAGCTTGTATCAAAAGTTTTCTTTTAAAAGTTCACTCGCAGTTTACAGTGATAATGTCTGAGCATTATCGAGAGACTTTGTAGAACTTTTAAAAGGGGGATTTTTGAAAGTCCTTGACATAATGCACTTGTTGCTTGACCTATAATTTGAGTATATATGTAATGTTTTGTTTACCAATCTATCAAAGTATATCTTGAAAAGATGGTGAGACATTTTACAATGAACATAGCTCATATTTAAAGTGCATTAAATGTTGTCCAATTACTTGATATGGAAAATTATTCATTTCATCTCCTACCAAATTAGAGATTTTCACTCTACAAGTACCATAGTTAAATATATATGTACATTAGTATATGTCTTGCTAGTTATGCATAATTATTATATCTTCCACATGAACTTATTATCATAATATAGCCTATGTCAAGCGAGAAGACACCGGAATGAGTTAAAACAAATACTTCAGGTATGAGCGATATTTGATTTATTTTTCTAACCCATGGAAACAAGTTTGGTTAGTCTTGTAGATGTTGGGAATGTAACACAACAATAGTAGATCATATGATATTTATTTTCAAGAAGAGGCACCAGAAAATCTCATATGAAAATTATATACCATTGCTCAACATAAAGGATTGTACTTCAAGGGATCGAGTGACATTTCATTGACTAAGGAAGCTTTAAGCAACTTTCAAGGAAGATTGACGCGTGTTACTGAAAGACTACATATTCAAATGAGGGGGAGTATGATACAAGTTGCACTCTTTTTCCCTTAACTAAGTTTTGTCCCATTGGGTTTTCTTAGTAAGGTTTTTAATGAGGCAACATACCTGATCCAGAAGTATCAAGAAGAGTAATACGCCCTGCACTCTTTTTCCCTTAGCTGAGGTTTTGTCCTACTGGGTTTTCTTGGCAAGGTTTTTAACGACGCAACATCACCAAGCGCATACTACATTAATTTTTTTTTTTATCACATGGATAGTCAAGGGGGAGTGTTATAAATAAGTTATATTATGGTGACTATCCATATTTCCACTCCCATCTCTTTGTATCCTATTCATTAATGTAAGAGCCTTATAAATAGAGGCTTCATGTAATTGTTATGATACACATCAATAAGAATGAATCATTCCATTCTCTATTCTCTCTAATCCATGTTCTTATATCTACATATCTTGTATGTTAGTTGCTAATAGACCGTTATTCTACAACAGTGAGCAATATTTAATAAAACCGATTTTCCCAAATCAATTTTCTTAAATCTTGAATTATATAACATTGATACGTTGGTTCATTAAAAAAGTTTTTTTATAAAATATAATGATGGATTGTTAGATTTAACCTTTATTTGCGACCGATTTGAATGGTCACAACTTTTGCTTTACTAGATTTTTCTCATTTTGCAACTGCTTAAAACGGTCGCAATTTTGCTTTTTTATTTTTCTCATATTTGCGACCGCTTTAAACGGTCGCAACTTTTTCCTTTTATATGTTCTAGTATTTGTGACTGCTATAGACGGTCGCAACTTTTATTTTATTTTTTATTTTTTATTTTTCTTGACCGTTTCAATTTTTGTCACAAACCAATCACTAATTTTGCGACCGCCTTATGCATGTCGCAAATTTTGGTCGCAATTGCCTAGTATTCTATAATAATACTTGGGATAAATCTAAATAAACACTAAAGCCCCGTTTGGTAAGCTCTGAATGAGCCTCTTAATGGCCAAGCTATGAATCGGTCAGTAGTAAGTATGATTGGTTCACGTTAAGCGGAGCCTCTGAATGGTGCGGGTCAATCTGAATGATTCAGATTTGCACACAAGCTGAATGAAACAAAAGACTGTGGTTACCCTTCCTGCTCTTCCTCATCTCCTCCTTCCTCGTTGCTCCTCTCTTCATTTCTCCTCTCCTCTGACCGCCAACAACCCTGGTACTCCTCCTTCGACCTCCAATCGCCGCCACTCCTCCCCACCCCACTCTTAATAGGCGCCAATCAAGCATAGTTAGTTGTAATTATATATTTGTAATTATTGTAATTATGTCCTCCCAAAAATAGGAGATCCCTTGTAAATATTTATAGGCTTGATTGTTAATGAAAGAGGCAAGAGACTAAGATCCTAACCCTATTTTCGACCGGCCACCTTACTGCCACCACTCTTCCGCCGCAGCCTCTTCTTTCTCCCCGATCCTACACCTTCGTTTCTCCTTTCCTTTTCTTCCCATGGCTGATAATATCATCCATCCCGCAGTTACGATGTCCAACATCAAAAACTTCATCCCCATTACCCTGGACAATGAAGCCTCTGACAACAATATGTGGTCAGAACTCTTTCGTATTCATTGCACAACGTATCTGGTGGCCGACCACCTGGAACCCCGCCGCCCACCAGCAGCGGACGCCACCTCCTCTACAGACAAGCCTACCCCTCTTGTCACCGCCTCATGGGAACGCCTTGATGCCATAGTTTTGCAATGGATCTATGGCACAATCACCCAGGGGCTTCTTAAAACTATTATAAAAAAGGGCACCACCGCGTATGACGCCTGGGTGGCCATTGAAAACCTTTTTCAGGATAACAAAGCCACTCATGCCCTATACCTGAAACAAATAAATCTACTGTCTTTACCACCTTCACTAACTTCTATAATCACATACACACCCAATTTGAACGAAAAATAAAACAATTCCAATGTGACAACGACACAGAATACACAAACAATAATTTCAAATAATTCTGCCATCACAATGGAATGCAATTTCATTTTTCATGCCCCCACACCTCTTCCCAAAATGGCAAAGCCAACGAAAAATCCGCACCATTAACAACATGATCCGCACCCTTCTATGCCAAGCATCTCTACCTCCCTCCTTCTGGCATCATGCCCTTGAGATAGCCACCTACCTACTCAACATTCTTCCCAAGAAAAGTCACAATTTACTATCACCAACAACTCTCCTTTACGATGTCCTTCCAGTCTACACACACCTACGTGTGTTTGGCTGCCTATGCTATCCCATCACTCCCTCAAGTACTATTCACAAACTCATAAACCGTTCCAAACCTTGTATTTTCCTCGGCTATCCCACAAACCATCGCAGGTATAAATGTTTTGATCTTTCTATAAATCAAATGTTTATATCTCGTCATGTTCAGTTTGAGGAATCTATCTATCCCTTTGCCATACAACACCCGACCACCTCCCACTCCTACACCTTCTTAGACCAGCCCCCTCACCCACTTCTTTGGAACACCATAGCGTCCCCTCCTACACCCGCTCCACAACCAGACCATCTCCATGCCTCTCCCGGCCCACTTCATTCACCACAGCCCACCCCTAATTCGGCCCAAACAAACCCCACCCGTCACCCTCCTCCTCTCCTCTCCGACATCCAACCACCGCCACCGACCCTTCTTCCCTTCTTCCTCCCCTATACTCTCGTCTCCTCCTGCTCCCCCGTCACTCCTATCTCTCTCTACCTCTTTGTGTTTGTGTGGTGTCGTCTGTGTGTGTGGAATCGTGTGTGTGTTTAATTTAAGAAAAAGAACGAAAAGCATGAAGGGAAAGAGTGTGTGTGGAATCGTGTGTGTGGTGTGTTTGATTTAAGAAAAAGGAAGAAAAGGAAGAAGGGAAAGAGAGAGCACGTGTAGATTTGATTTTTATATTTTTTTCTATGTTGTGTGGTGTAGTGTGTGTTTGATTTTTAAATTTTTTTTTATAAAAATAAGTTGAGGGGTAAAGTAGTAATTTTATAGAATTATTTAGTGGTTTAACCAAACACCAGTTTATTGGTTCAGACCATCTTACCAATTCAGACCTCTTACTAATTCATCACTTACTGGTCCAGAACTTTCGAACCGCCCTAACACATCCAGCATGGTTTCTTTATGGCTCCGGATATTTGCACAAGTAGCAAATTTATCCACACAACCCTATATGGGCCGTAGAGAGCTCTATGGCCCGTAGACCTCATTTTTTGCTTGTTCTACGAGCCGTATAGCCCTCTATGACCCGTAGGTAATCATTACCAATTATTGTATGATTGACAATCATTGTAATGATTACCTACGACCCGTAGAACAAGCAAAATTAATTTTGGCAATGAAGAAGGAAGAGATGGATGTATATTGAATGCATACGGCCCGTAGAGACCTCTACGGCCTGTAGACTAAAAAAAGACACAAAAAAACGTTTGGCCCGTAGAGGGCTGTGCGAACCTAATTTTTGTTATTGTTTAAATAACATACCTCTTCTTTATTCAACACCACCTAGCCTAATGATTTATTTTGTTTTAAGTTAAAAAGCTAGATTACCAAAAGTGGCTATACCTGGGGACGCACTTATCTACAAGCCTCCTCCACTTGAAGGAGCTTAAACCGTCATATTACCAATCAAACCAACCCGTTAAACTACAAACATGACTAGATAGTCGGACCAATACTCAGGAATACTGTAACATTTTTTCTTCTGAAAACACATGCACATGTAACATTTACTAAATCCTACCCCGCGCTTTGTCATTCTGGTATTAATAACCGTATTTAATACAAGGGTCAACAGATCGCTGAAACTTTAGTTGGGCGTTCGATGCCTGAACAGTTGTCGAAACATTACTCAAAACATTGCTATACAAAACGTATTAAATAAAGTTGTGTGATGTGAGTTGTGTGATGTGAACGCTGGAGTCATGGATGAGTCATGTTAGTGCTGTTATGCGTATCTTTAAAGTTTAAACTTTGTACCTATAATGTAATAAATATCAAACTTTGTACCATATAATGTCATAAATACTGAGTTGACATAAAATTAAGACGTGTTTTCTTCATGACCTACTATTTGGCATAAAATTAAGACGTGTTTTCTTCATGACCTACTATTATAACAGGTAAACGTTCAGGTACAAATGTCATATTTTATAAAAATTGGGGAAATGATTAACAATTAACATGTAGATATAATGTTTTTGGTTGTTTTTACCAAAGAAATACCAAAAACAATAATTTAAAACACAATGTAATATATTATAACCATAGAATTAAAACATAGCTAAAACACAACAATTAAAACACATTTTCTTGGCATGGTATTTTTAAGTTTTAAGAGTAGTATAAATTGTTTTGTGTTTTTTAATTGTTATCTTTGGTGTTATTTTAGGTTACACAGTCTAAAAAATCATGACTAAGTTCAAAAAATAATGTTTAGATATGAATTTTTAATCATTCTCACACTTCTAAAAAGAAATATGGCTTTTGTACCCTAAGACTATCCGTTGTGGCCCGCGAGCTACCAGCCGCGAGCCACAAAACTAGCCACGTGGATCATTCGAACCATAACACCCTTCAGCGAAGACTGGCGCGAGCAAGTAGGTGTTAGGGCCATCACGTCTGTTAGCGAGGTCAAACTAGCCGTACGCAGTCATCTAGCCGTTAGCCAACGGCTAGTTGGCCTATTTAAATACAAAAAATGACCATTTTTTTATTCACAAATCAATTCAAATACACTTCAAAACAATAATAAAAAACACTTCAAAAATCAAGCACAAAAAAAATGGATTCTTCACAATGGCGTGGATGCTACCAACCCGCTATGGAATTCCTCGATGAAGAAGAGTATGATGTTAATCCAACGAACGAAATTGAACATAACTATAGCCAAATGCCACCACTTTCACCGGATTTAGTAATTCTAGATACATAACCACCAACAACTCAAAGGCGAGGTGGTGCTGGAGGTGGTGGCCGAGGTGGTGCCAGAGGTGGTGGACGAGGTGGTGGCCGAGGTGGTGGTAGGGGTGGTGGTAGGGGCGGTGAATCGCCCGAGCAAGATATTTGACCAAGGCATCCAGTGACCCCTTGGATCAAAGAGGAGAAAATAGCCCTTTGTCAGGCTTGGGTCGAAGTATCGGAAGATCGGAAAGCGGGTATGTATTTTTTAATATTTTAAAATTAATATTTTTTTCCTTATGTAGCCGATTATTAAAGGGCTAAGGTCTTTTGGTGACGAATCCGAGACCTCTTTTATGAGCAAGTAGAGAGTGATACGCGTTCAGCGGATATGATTCTCGGCCGGTTAGCCGAGATTAAGAAATATGTGGATTTGTTTACAAACCTTCATAACAGGAACGCTGCTTGAGTGCGAGCGAGCGGGTCGAGCGATCTTGACGTGTATCAATTTACTGTTGATGAGTGGAAAGAAGAGGTCTTACGCAAGTATAGAATCAACAAGACGTGGGATGAAGACTATTTGTGGAAAGTTCTACGTAATTGCTCGAAATGGGTGGAGCTAATTTCTGTTAAAAACATGAGCGAAGGCGGCTCATCATCAAAGCGAGCCAAGACGTCTTCATCGGGTGGGTACGTCTCCTCTACGAGCTTGGATGCTCATGTGGGGATTGACCTAAACAGTGATGAGAGTCTTCCCCCGCCTCCCTTAGGTCGACCCGCTGGAAGGGATAAGGCGAAAGCCAAACAAACTGCTAACGAATCCGATACGTAGTTCTCGGGGGAAATTAGCAAAATAAGGACGACAATGGAGGTGACGACGAAAGCTAAAGTCGATAAAAATCGAATGAGGAACATGGACTTTTTAGCGAAAGACTTCAGCCACATACTAATGCCTCGTCGGAAGATACTTGAACTAGAACAAGCACGTATCGTGAAAGAATTCGAAGAAGATTTCAACATCAACGACGAGTAGTTTAGTTGTTTTTATGTTTTTTTCTTAATTATGTCTTTTTAATTTATTTTTAATTAATGAAATTTTTTTGCTTATTATTTATTTTGTGTTACAATTTTAAATATTATATTACATTAAAAATAAAAAAATTAAAAAATAATAATGAAAAACAAAAAACTGGATAAAGCTGCTGCTCACCTCTAGCCTCAACAGCATCAGGCGAGTGAGCAGCAACTTTATCACTCTGCCATGTCATTTCCTACAACGCTGAATATAAGAGGTTAAAGCCACTGCTCACCTCTAGCCACAACACATCGTCTAACATCACCATATTTAAACATTTAACCCTGTTACAAATTTTTCTTTATTTTGTGTATTGTGTACACTAGAAAAGGAAAGGTTTATACATGTTAACAAACAAAAAACATAGATCCGTGCGTATAACGTGCACTATATGACAAGAAGTTGTAACATCCGCATTCTCGATCAATACACATAGTCACCTTCAGTGAAGAAAGTGTTACTTCTATACCTCACTTCGTCATAGGTATCAAACTGCAAACATAGATAACACACGTAAATATATATTGCATGTTAAAAAATAGGAACTTCATACGGTGGTGATGATTGAGGGTTTTTTTTTTTATATATGCTGGAAATAGTTTGTTTAGAAATAACACTCATGGCACGTCTTTAAACTAAGTTCGCTGGCGTGACAAGTCTAAAAAGTTTGATGGTGACGAGGTGGGCCCAATCCAAATGGATTGGCCTACACCACATAAGGCCCATAAAGCATACTCGGGCTGACCCATGCCTCAAAGATAACCAACAGTCCGGGTCGGCTTGGTTCAAATCACGAAAGGATAAAGATGAGGGCCACCTGATAAGCCTAATCCCCTTATCACAATAAAGGGGAGAGCCTTTCAAATATAAGAGATAACGCCTATCTCCATAACTCTCGGAGATTCTATTACTGGAGATAGGACCCGCGAGGGTTATCAGAGAAGGCACGAGGAAACTATATAAAGGGGAGAAGAGGTAAGTTATATTCATTCAGCAATCCCTTAAAAACTCTCTAAACTTTCATCCCCACCACACATACTTATTCTAAACTCTCTAAACGGTGGTCTGTATTGTAGATAATCAGGCTCTACTATTCGGATCATCAAGAGCCGGGATCTTCCCTTTTCCTATTAAAGAGGACTGTATCTAGGTATATACTTCTTCAGATGGCGTGACAAGCGGACCTGGACAAGGACCCAACCATGCAGGCACTCCAAGTTCGCTACTAGAGGAAAATACTTCAATAAAGAAAGTGTAAAACCTCGTCAGGAGTTTGCTCTCAACTACAGAGAGCGAACGGTTGTATAAAGAGTTCCGAAAAAAACATGAAACTACGGGGCTCCTAAACAACCTAGTTTCACAAAAGAAAAAATCGATGAAAAGATATGCATACACGTTGAATGTTTTCTTGAGGTAGGCTTTCATGCACGTAGCCATATCCGGAAAAAGCATCTGGCCCGATTTCTCGAACATATTTATCAGCATCGACAACATTGTCATCTTGAGTGGGGTCGGTGAACATGTCCTTTTTACTCGGAACATAGAACACGTTAATAGTCCGGTTTCCTACATAGAAAGGTCGAATATAGTGCTGATATACATATGAAGCTCCACTAAACTGCGGTATAACCAACCAACATGTTATAATAAGCTTTGCATATGACCAGAATGGGATCCTGTCACAATAGGTCCAAACCCAAAATAAAACTATTTCAACACCAATAACAAGAGTATTGTTGAATAAAGATTAAAGACTACTCGTTACCATTCAATAAGGGTAGCAAAGGTGAGCTCGAAAAGAGTAATCATAGAATACAACACCCAGTATGTAAGCCACTGTTGATCATCAGCTACGTTTTTGGTCTCGATGGCTCTCATCGACGCGTATCTAATGGAAAACAAACACAGCTGCTAAAAAATGTAAAAAAGAAAGAAAAAATTGGTTGAAACCCGCTTATGCTGGCTTTTCTACCAAGCGACTGATATGAACATATATTGTTCATAAAGCATGATAAAAAAATAAATTAAGTAGGACACGTGAAAAACTTACAGAGGGTAAGCCAGACTTATTACAGGCCTGCAAATTCAGTAACATATGAACATAATCAGCTTAGTGTTTTTTTTTAGAGTCAAGGTCTCAGTGAAAAAGATCTCTCTATCTATAGAAACAAATAGAACGCAGGAGGTTGTTTGCCTTTGCCTTTATCCTATCAAGTCCAACGGCTCAACCAGTAAGATGTAATTATAAAAATTTTACTAGATACGTTTTTTTTTAAGAAAGAAATCAGCTTAAATCATCATATAATAAAATGTTTGCCTACCTAACCCTCTATAGACACCATATTAGTAGTAGCTAATGAGTAAGAATTTTTCAAAGGAAAACTTTACACGGTATTTGTTTGTCTTTTTTTTTTTTTTTTTTTTTTTTCATTTGTTTACTTAATTTTTTTAACAAAATCAGCTTACATCATTATAGACTCGTCTGCTAATGCATCTCTCCTAGTTTCCCTATTTCCAAACTCATTTACACGCAAATGAATATTAGATACATCATACATGTGTGTATATATAGATAGGGAAAGAGAGATCGAGAGTACCCAGCAAGAACATCAATGTTTTGAGCCATAAGAAGCAACAAATCTCCAGCAGCTACTCCAGATCTTCCCATTTCTGATTTCTGATTAAACTAAGAATAGTCCAGTGTTTTGGAGTTGAGCTTCATGGTCTTATTTTGTATAAATGTGCAGGAGATCAATGAGGTTGAGTCGGCAGAAGAAAGGAGAAGGTGACAGGTGTTGATTATTCATCACAACTTTTAAAGTCGTTCGAGAAGAGTCACATGAGATATATGGAACACTTTTATTATTCCTTATATGATTATAAATGTAATAATATGAGACAAAATTACAAAATTAACCTTATGTTTGGCTAAAATTGTAGGTTTTAATCTTTATGCTTTTTTTTACCCAAATCAATTTTTTACCTATTGATTTTGCTACAGGTTCCAACTTTAATTTATGACTAACTCAGTTAATTTTATTGGTTAAGTCCCCTCATATGCAAATCATGTGAGGGCATTTTGGTCTTTGCACCTCTATTATTACTATTATTATTATTATTATTATTATTATTATTATTATTATTATTATTATTATTATTATTATTATTATTATTATTATTGTTCCACCCATCTCCATCAATATGTCCCGACCGGTCGGCGGCACCGAACACAGCTAGTGCAGAGCCGTACCCACCGATACCAGCATCACCATTTCCGCCTTACTCCTCTCCAAACCACCTAATCTCCTTCATTACCCCAACCGGTTCAGCCACCCTCCATATCCCCACTTATGATCACACACTTTCCTTTGATTTAAATATCGAACTAGAAATCAACACAAACAATTGGATAAATATGAATATGAATAATAATAATAATACTAATGAGTTGACGGAAGCTGACGTCATGTTTGTGGGTGTTTATAAACTGGTGAATGAACAGTGGGTTGCCTGATTCGACTCGGTTTGTTCGGTTGAAGTATTAATTTTTCTTAGTGATCACTACGTTGGTAAGATTGATTTTAAGTTTTTGTTTGCTTAAATATCATGTTATTTGTGTATGATTGTATGCATATGATGAATGAAGAAACATGAATCCTAGATTACCGGGTTGACGCTGATCTTGGTAGTGATTCTATGGGGTTTTATAAAAATGGGTGTTTATAAAAATGTCTAGGTCTAAGGACAAGACCAAGGAGTTTAAGAGACTACAGATTAGAAGAGCCGAGCCTTTAAATGTTAGTATAATAAACAAGGGGTTGAAAAAGATACGAGGAGCTCGTAGTATTTTTGATGGAAGTCTTAGTGAGTATCGGATGCCGATAAAAGGAGAAGAGATTTCTCCTTTTATAGTATCTAGATTTCCGGCCTAAGTCCTCTAGCCCAATTGGTGCAAGTGACTTTGATAAAAAAGAGGAGAACGGGGAGATGTTACCGTCCTGTCGTTAATACACGTGGCGTCCGTTCAGTGGACGCTGGTGGGCGGCGAACACGTGGCGTCTGCCTGTTGGCTACTCCAGGGCGGTGGACAATGATTCGTTATCTAGAAGTTGAGGCAAGTTGTGGTTGAGAAAGTCTCCTGTCAGAGATATCTTGGATGCGGAGCTGCCACGTCGTCGTCCTTTTCAAGTGTCAGGCTAAGAGTAACTCTTGATTGGTCGAGGACTCTGACGGGCAGTCTGCTGCTGTCAGGCACAGTTGTCTAGGGTGATCTGTACTTGGGGTGTGTGTCTAGATGCTGCCCTGAAATGTATATTTTAGTCGAAGTCCCGTCTATTTTGTTGAAGAAGCTTCGTAGTGTGTCTTCCTCGCTGACGTAAAATGGCGGCATACAATCCATCCATTTATGTGATGGACGTATGCTACTCTACTAACGAAAAACGGGCGGTAGGCCGTGCGTGTACTGTTTGATGGATGCAAGCTTAACCGCTGACGTAAAACAGGCTGTAGGCCGTGCGTCCACTGTCTGATGGACGCAAGCACAACCACTGATTTAAAACGAGCAGGGGGAATTTAGTCATGGTTTTTCCAGGCGCTGCTCGTAGGTTATTTGTCGGCTTTTGGTACCATGTCCCTTCAATGAATGATTTTGATGTCTTAAAGGTTAGAGAAGATGTGTTGCAGAAGATAGGTTTTGAGAGGTTGAAGAAAGAGGTGAAATGACGAATATACCCTCACATGACTTGCATGTGAGGGGACTTAACCAGGAAAATTAACTGAGTTAGTCACAAAGGTTAGAACTTGTAGCAAAATCAATAGGTAAAGGTTGATTTTAGTGCAAATGGAACATAAAGGTTGGAACCTGCAATTTTGGCCAAACATAAAGGTTGATTTCTGTAATTTTTTCATAATATAATGAGGGAAGAGTGAAACCGTGAATTTCATTAAACTATCGTAATTTCAACAATCATGTATTACGATATCATTAAACCGCAACACTTTATTAAACCACTAACCTGAAAATATTATTTTTCTTTTTTGTTTAATTAGATAAACATTAATTAAACGTTTTATTCAACTATAATAAACATATACTTATTAAAACTAAAATAATATAAAAACGTAAACACAGATAAATTAAAAATAAAACTATTCTGAATCCACTTCGAGGTGGCATAGATCAACAATGGCTAAATGTTCAACGATATCATTTCGAAGTCGGAAATGCATATTTGAGGCTCTCAATTCCACAAGACATTTTCATTGAACACTGGTTGGACTGGGGCTCTCTTATGTATACCACTGATATTGCTTCTTCCTCGTCTTTCAAGATCATGTTGTGTAATATTATGCACGTATAGACAAGGACCCTACACTGATCAACGTTTGTCGCCCTTAAGGATTGCTTGACTATGCCTCATTTCCCCTTTATTGCACCAAACGATTGCTCCACATCTTTCCTTGCCCCTGAACAATTTCTTTCCCTTCGGATCGGTTGACTATCGAAACATTTTAAATTTTTTTGACCAAGTAGGATAGATCGTAGCGGTAAGATAGTGTATAAATTTATATAAGTGGTCATTTAATGTAAATGGACACTTTGACAACCTTCTGTTTCGTTGGGTAAGAAAAATTGGAGATTGTTGGAGAACATTAATGTCAGTAAGTGAACCAGGTGGACTAGAAAAACCATGCTTCTACCATGATGGTAGGGAATTGGTGATCATCTCTCATATATTGTCCTTGTAATTTCCTAGGGCACGCTCGCCAAACTAAACATGTACAATCAATGCTGCCAATCATATCGAGAAAGTGATACATTTCTTCGAGTGCTTTGTATAAAAATGTAATGTCGTGACTTGTCGGTCTTCATAAAAACTTTTACCCATATAACTTAATTAATGCATTGCAAAAGAAATGTAAATAATCACGCGACGTCCTCTAAGATATACATAAATACTCATGATATTCATAAGGAGAATTACCGATTGTGAGTCGTTTAACCGTGGATGTGACTGGACACATTGGTCTCTCTTGGTGAATAATGATCTATAGCGCGACAACGAACAACTATGTCAGCATGTATTTGAATACAACAGAAGCTTGCGTTGCCTAGCATCCCCAAGTCTTTGATTTCGCAAAACAGAGGAGATACATGAGTTTTTCAGAAAAGGTTTCAGACCTAGACCATAATGTTATGTATCGGGACATCACACAATCATTCAAATAGAAATGTATTTTTCTAATGATACATCCCCCTAAATTTGAGCTAAATGTTGAAGACAAAAGAAAAGAAAAAAAAAAAACAAAAAACAATTTAAAGAAAAAATTTACAAACCAAAAATGAAGAAAAATATTGTTTTTTTTTTTCAAGACCAAGTTCAATCCTCGAAATGGACCATTTTTAGCAGTTCTAAAACAGCTTTGAAACGAGCTTGATCAACCGGTTTCGTAAAAAGATCTACCACATTATCGTCGGTATGAATTTGTTCCATTAAGATCAAACCCTAGTTGTACGAGTCTCAGATGAAATTTTCTTTGATGACAAGGGACTTAGATTTTGAAAAATAATCTGGATTTTTCACAATCTAGATTGCTGCATAGTTATCACAATAAATTAAAGTTTGAGAGAAATCCAAACCGTAATCCACCAGTTAGTGTTGAATCCATAGTTATCACAAGAAAGTCTGGACGATTGAGTTAACTGGAAAGTTTCCAGAGATTTTTGAATCAGATGATATGAGGTTTGAGCTTGAATATTGTTGGGTCTGCTGACCTGGAGAAGAACAGATGATTAGAAAGCCAAAATATGCTAACAATTTGATCCTTTGAATAAACAGTCTTTACAACTTACTTCTCCCAAAAGACTGCTGACTCTAACAACTGTTCTATCCAAACAACTGCTTAACAACTACTGATACAAAGAACTGCTGAATAAACAACTGATGAAGAACAACTGCTGACCAAAGGTCTGATGAAGAACAACTGCTGATTCAAGTACTGAAGACTAAAGCACTGCTGGAGCCAACAGCACTTAGGCTTCAGCAGTAGATACAAGACCATCAGAGTTTTCCTACAACAGTTGTTTACTATCAGTGCTTTCAATGTAACAGTAGTTTGTAATAGGCAGATGTTTATGTTTGTTATTCTGTTAGAGGTCACTGTCTTAGGTGACGTCAGCTTAGGTCATCAGTGGTTTGAGTCTGTCTATAAATAGAACAGTGCTTGTACTGTTCTATTGTATCACACACACAAACATTCTCTCAGACAAACACAGTGTGATCAGGCTGAGGGGGAGTAATTGTACGATTGTAATCTTTTAGATAAATGAAAGCATTCGATCTGAAAACATTTACTCTCTTGTTTTGATTAACAGTTTATTATTCCGCTGCAATTTCATTCTATTTTCGTTTCACTTATATCATATTTAGTTAAACATAATCAAAACAATCAAACTCAGATCCTAACAATTGGTATCAGAGCTTGATCAATTAAATTCGATCTAACAAATCAATTTAATAATCAGCTCACAATTATTGATATCGTTTGTCTGTTGGATTGAAAACAGAGTAATAGTTTAATTTCGTTTCAACCGTTTTTAAACAGACTTTGTTTTTTGAAAAAATCAGAGAATGGCTTCAATCAATCACGATCCACATAACACTGGCACGAACAACAAGCCACCGATGCTTGTCAGATCTGAATACAATATCTGGCAACGTCGGATGAGCCATGTTCTAGCTCAACAGAACACTGGGTGTTGGAAGTCGGTTATCTTCGGACCACATGTTCCGACTGTGCCGAGTACTGAAGATCCCAAGGTGTTTGAGCCAAAGAAACTTGAAAACTACTCCGACCAGGATTTTCAGAAAATTGAGTTAGATGCTAAGGCCTTCAGTATTGTGGCCATGGCTCTACCAAATGATATATATGCTGGGTTGTTACACTGTAACAGTGCAAAGGAGTTGTGGGATGCACTGAAAGAACAGTTTGGTGGGACTAAGGAGGTTATTGAAAACAATCGTGAAATACTTAACCAACAATATGAAACATTCAGTCATGTCAAAGGAGAGTCATTAACTCAACAGTTTGAGAGGTTTAATTGCTTAATTAGTGAACTAAAATTGGTTGGTCTTACTTACCCTCATTCAACCTTGAACCATAGGTTTTTAAGATCATTACCAGACAAATGGGACACTATTGCTATTGTGATGAGAAACTCAATTGGATTTAAAGACCTATCACTGACCCAGCTTCATGGTAAGCTCTTGACCTATGAGAGAGAGCTTAACCAGAAAAAGAAGCTCCAGGACTCTGGAAAAGTGTCTGATGACTATGTATTTGGGAATACAACACTTTTGGGTCATGATGAGGTGCCTGGAAACACTAAGGATCAGAGTTATGATCATTTCATTGACATAACTTCAGGTTTTAACTCTGATTCTTATTCACCAAACTATGCTTTCACAGCAAGTGGTGGTGATATCCAGGCATCTGACAATATATCCTTTGAGTATGATGACCTGAAATACTTTGACCCTGATGATTTGGAAGAAATGGACATTATGCACCAATTGGCCCTTCTCAGTGTAAGAACTAATAATTTTTACAAGAAAACTGGAAGAAGGTTTCCAGGGTTAACTGGCAGATCTAAGGTTGGGTTGGATAAATCAATGATAAAGTGTTACAAATGTCATAGACTTGGTCATTTTGCTAGGGAATGTAGGGGTCAACATGGTACACCTATGATAACCTATCCAAATCAAAGACCACAGACCAACACTTATCAGAATTCCTATAATGCCCCTGGACCAAATGTGCAAAACACTGCTCATTTTGCACAGTCCTCAAACACTGTTCCTGTCCAGTATGTCCAAACCACTGTTCCTCAGATCCACTATGTGCAAACACCTGTTGCTCAAGCACCTGTGCAAACGACTGTTGCTTCATCCTCTACCCCTGCAGAGACCAGTCAACAGAGCTTCTTTACACAAGGCTTTGTTGATTGGAGCAGTCTACCTGATGAGCTAACAGATGAAAATTTTGCACTAGTTGCCAAAGCTGAAAATGAACCAGAAAATTTTTGTTTCATGGCCATGGTGGATGAGATTGAATCTGAGGAGGTGGTAACTGAATCTGATGTTGTGACTGATGATGTTGTTAGTGAAGTTGTTACAGGTGAAAAACCTGAAGAAGAGGTTGTGAATCTCTCAGATCCCTGGGGTGCATCTGATGACTGTGAGTGCAAGTGTGATTGTGCATTGATGGCTGCTGCTAAGGTATCTCCTCAAATTCTTAGAGAGTTGTGTTCTGACAAATGTGTAATAGCATTTGCTAACATCAAAGAGGTGAATGAAAACCTTAGAAAGAAAATTTTGGATGATGAAGTTAAATTTGAAAAACTTACAAAGATTTAAAAACAAGTTTAACAGCAAAAGAGTCTGAAATAAGCAGCTTAAAACATGAAGCAACCATAACCAAAGACCAGCTCCAAACTATGATAGCAAAATATCAAAGTTGTAAGAGTGAGCTTGAGTCCACCCAAGTTGAATGTGAGAAATGGGTGGAATCATGTAGAGGTTTTGAAATGTTACTCAACAAACAAACTAAAAGTCATGTGAAGTTTGGCTTTGGTTTTGAAACCACTGCTCCACGTTTTGAAAACACTGATAAAAAGAGTCAAAAGTCTGTTGAGGTAGTACCAACAAACCTACAGGGTCAAGAGATTAAAATCACTGAACCAAATGGTAAGAAAATTGTTCTTGAAAAACCAGAAGGTTCCTCATCTTTTACTGAACTTGAAAAGTATGAATTTAAACCTACTTGGTCTGATGAGTGTGATACTCTTGAGAATTTTAAACCTGTTGATTTTAAAACACCTGAGGGAAAGACAGCTCCTCAGGCAAAGGTCATTCCCTTGGCAAAAGTCATTCCACTGAAAAATCTTCCAGCAGATGCTCAAACATCTGCTGAAAAGAAGGCTGAAAAGGGGAAGAAGAAAGAAAAGACTGTCAACTTGTTCTGTGATTTCTGTGAAAAGAAGAATCATGTCACTAAAAACTGTTTTCTTCTAAAAGCATATGACATTAACAAAGGAACAAGTGAATGTGATTCCAAAGCCACATGCTCAATATGTGGGAAAAAGAATCACAAGACCAAAGAGTGCTTGTATCTCAAAAATTTTGATGTTAAAATACAAGAATACAAAGCTAAAACTCTTGCAAACCCTGTGGTTAGTACTTCAAAAGGAAAGCCCAAACAAACTTTCACCCCTGTCCAAACACCTGTTACTAAAAGGCTTGAAACATTTGCTTCTAGAGATGTCCAAGTAACAGATGCTCCACCCACAAGCAAATACCCAAGAGGTTATGGTCAACCCCCATGTCACAGTCTGCCACATGTTTATGAGGAGCCAAAAAGACCCTCTAAACCAAGAGTGAACAGAAATCCATATGGGTATTATCATCTGTCAGGAAGTGATCAAACAACTGCTGCACCAAGTGTTGACATTCAAGCACTGGCAAATGGTCAGCAGCAGTTGTTGAACTTAATTCAGAAATTGGTCCAAACCACTGATCACCTTCCAAAGCTTGAGTCTGAAAGGTCTGAGGACCCATCCAAAGCCAAACTGGCTTTGGACACTCACCAAAACTAATCATTTACTGATGTGCAGGGAGCTTCTGCTTGTTTAGATAGTCTTTGGTATGTAGATAGTGGAGGCTCCAGGCACATGACAAGATGTAGAGCCCTTCTTCTGGACTTCTTGGCTCATGGAGGGGGTGATATATCCTTTGGTAATGATTCAAAAGGTAAGGTGTTGGGTTCAGGGACTGTACAAGCTGGAAAACTCAAGTTTGAAAATGTCAATCTTATTGATAATCTCAAGTTTAATCTTCTGAGTGTTTCCCAAATGAGTGACAAAGGTTATGGCTCATTTTTCACAAAGAAAACTTGTAAGATTATTGGGCCAGAAGTGGTGAAAAAGATTGATACCATTATTGCTGAGAGCAAAGCACAACTTGTTGCTCATAGAAGTGGCAATGTGTATGTTGTTGATATGTTAAAGGACAATCCTATGGCAAATGTCTATCTATTTTCTGCTGCCTCCACTAAGGAGACAGAATTGTGGCATAGGAGATTGGGTCACACCAACCTTAATACTATCAACACACTCTCCAAACAAAGCCTTGTCAGAGGTTTACCATCAAAAGAATTTAAATGTGATGAGCATTGTGTTTCCTGTTTAAAAGGGAAACAACATAAAAGCTCTTACAAATCCATTGAAGAGTCCAAAACTAGTCAGTGTCTACAATTGTTGCACATGGACTTGTTTGGCCCTGTTAAAATCATGAGTCTAAGAAGAAAGAGATTTTGTCTTGTCATAGTTGATGATTTTTCTAGGTTTACATGGACTTACTTTTTACATTCTAAGGATGAGACTGCAGGAATATTGAAGGACTTTGTCACCAAAATTGAAAAAACAATATGACTTGCCAGTAAAAGTCTTCAGGAGTGACAATGGAACAGAGTTTAAGAATAAGGAGTTGGATGACTTCTGTGTGTCAAAAGGGATTGTGAGGCAGTACAACATCCCAAGAACACCAGAACAAAATGGGGTGGTTGAAAGGAAAAACAGAACTCTTATAGAAGCTGCAAGAACCATACTAGCAGATTCTGGTTTGCCACTGTCCTTTTGGGCAGAAGCTGTAAACATTGCTTGCTATGTTCAAAACAGAGTTTTGATCAACCCCAGACATCAAAAAACTGCTTATGAGATTTTGTTCAAAATCAAACCATTAATTTCATTTTTCAAAATCTTTGGCTGCCCATGTTTCATTTTAAACCTCAAAGATTCCATTTCAAAATTTGCAGCCAAAGTAGTCTGTGGTTATTTTCTGGGATATTCTTCTACTGCCAAGGCCTATAAAGTGTTTAACACAAGGACTAAGACAATAGAAGAAACTCTGAATTTAGATAAATTCAAATTTGAAGATATCACTGTTAAAGCTAACAATGCAGGTATTCCACAGTCTCCACAACAAGATTACAGAACAGATGTTGTGATCCCCAGTCACTACAAAATCTATTCTGCCTCAGAGGAAGCAGCTGTTCAAAACAATTGTCAAAACTCTGCCACAGCTGTGTCAACCACTGTTGGCCAGTCTTATCCTCAAACCACTGCTTCACCCCTCACAATCACTGACCTATCATCTGTTGACAAAAGTCAATCATCTGTTGACAAAAGTCAGTCAAGTTTCACACCACTTGGACCCATTCCTCCATTACCATTCCAAACATCTGATGGCACTACATAAGTACCAACAGATGTTACACCAACAGAGTCACCAAACCTCTGTCCATCACCTCAAAATGCCATTGTTCCATATCAGGGAGATCTTATTTACTTAAGAGCTCATCCACCAGACCAGATCATTGGCAACATCAGAGAGGGTGTGCTCACAAGAAGCCAATCCTCAAATATCTGTCTTTTTGCAGGTTTCTTATCCCTCACACAACCTGTCAAGTACCAAGAGGCACTGAAAGACAACAGTTGGGTAGAAGCCATGCAAGAAGAAATCCTTCAATTCAAAAGACAACAAGTATGGGAGCTTGTACCACTTCCTAAGGATGTTTGTCCTATAGGAACAAAATGGGTCTTCAAAACAAGACTGATGAAAGGGGTATTGTTGTCAAGAATAAAGCCAGGCTTGTGGTTCAAGGCTTCAGACAAGAAGAAGGAATAGATTATGATGAGACTTTTGCTCCTGTAGCAAGACTAGAAGCCATCAGACTCTTCTTATCCTTTGCTGTCAACCACAACATAAAGGTGTATCAGATGGACATCAAATGTGCTTTCCTTTATGGCAAAATTCAGGAGGAGGTCTATGTATGTCAGCCACCTGGTTTTGAAGACACATTCCATCCTGACTATGTCTACAAGCTTAACAAAGCTTTGTATGGACTCAAACAAGCACCAAGGGCCTGGTATGAAACTCTCTCCACATTTCTCTTATCCATTGGCTTCACAAGAGGTAAAATAGACAAAACTTTATTTCTTAAATGGAAAGGGAAACACTTAATGATTGTTCAAATATATGTGGATGACATCATTTTTGGATCCACATGTAACCAAATGTGTGAATAGTTCAGAAAACTCATGACAGCAGAGTTTGAGATGAGTGCCATGGGTGAGCTTCAGTGTTTCCTTGGTCTTCAAGTGAAACAACTGCAAAATGGCATATTCATTCACCAAAACAAATATGTAAAGAATTTATTAACCAGATTTGAGATGAATGATAGTAAGCCATGTAGCACTCCCATGAGTACAGTCAAGCTGCTCACTATTGATGACAAGGATGAACTGGTTGATCAAACACATTATAGATGCATGATTGGGTCTTTATTGTACTTAACTGCATCTAGGCCAGACATTATGTTTGCTACCTGTGTCTGTGCCAGATCCCAGGCTTCACCCAGAAAGTCAAACCTTATTGCTGTGAAAAGGATATTCAGATACCTCAAAGGTGCTCCCACACTTGGTATCTGGTATCCTGCTAATGGAAACATTGAGCTTTCAGGTTATTCAGATAGTGACTTTGCTGGCTGTCACACCACAAGAAAATCCACATCAGGAGGGTGCCAATTTCTAGGGAATGCCTTAGTTTCATGGCAAAGAAAAAAGCAGGCAGCTGTTTCAACCTCAACAGCTGAAGCTGAATACATTGCTGCTGCAAGCTGTACAGCCCAACTCATGTGGCTTCAAAATCAACTACTGGATTTTGGGATAACTGCTCTACAGACTCCACTCATGTTGGATAGTCAAGCTGCTGAAAATATCATCAAGAATCCAGTCTCTCATTCCACTACCAAACACATTGACATAAGACATCATTTTGTCAGAGACAGCTATGAAAAAGGTTTGATTTCTCTGCACCATGTTTCAACAGAGGATCAGTTGGCAGATGTGTTAACAAAAGCTTTAGACACATCTACCTTTACAAATCTGATTTCCAGAATTGGTATGTTAAACATGGATTAAACAAATAATTTTTTTTAAAATCATCATAAAATGTTTCAGAAAATCAAAATTTTTTTTCAAATAGCTATTTGGTTGAAAAATCTGTTTACAACATCTGATCAGATAAAACAATCACTGTTTCATTCATATCCACTATTGGTTGAAAAATCTGTTTCAAAACATCTGATTAGATAAAACAACTGTTAGTTGAAAAATCTGTTTCAGAACATCTGTTCAGATAAAACAACTGTCTCCTTATATATTTATACTATATCTATACAAAAAAAAAAAAAACATTTGGTTCCATCAGCTGTTTGTATCAGTTGTTTGCCAAAAACAGCTGTTCTCCACCAGATGTTTCATCCATCAGATGATTGCCACGTCTGCTCATATAAGCAGAGGTTTGGCCACATCAGCGGTTTCATTGAGCCTATAAAAACCCTGTTTTACCACAACAGACATTACACTGTCTCATTGTATTCAAAATACTGAAACCGCCTTCTTCATTCTCAAACCCTCCATCAAACTTCAATCATTTTCACCTTCGAAATTCATTACAATGGATCTTCAAGCTAAAGCCACCCACAATTGTCTCCCCTATCTGGTTAAAACAGATGACAACGTTTCATTCCATTCCACCATCGACATTCTCCTAAACTCCAAATACTTACCCATCTTAACCGCTGACGCCCCCATTTATCTCGATACTCTCCAAGAATTTTGGTTGAATGCTGAGTTTTTACTCCAAGACAAAAAGCCTACTTCCATTATTTCCAAAATTGGAGAAACTAGTATCGTAATTACCCCTGAAACCATATCCACAACCTTCACACTGAATGACCTGGCAGGTAAGGACTCCTTTACTAAAACAGAGCTTCACACTGAGTTCCAAGAAAGAGGGTATGATGGTCAGATGACTGGATCAACTCTTTTCAAAAAGTTTTTCCCTCCAGTCATGAAATTTTTCTTCCATACCCTTCTTCTTTGTGTCTCTGCTAAGTCCACATCCTTTAATGAAATTCCATTAAGGATGCAATATCTGGGTTATGCCATGTTGTCCAATTCTGACTTCAATCTTTCCCAGGGATTGTTCATGGACTTAGTATCAAATGTGAAAGCAATCAAGTCTGGGTCTAACAATGCTTTTCTTATTTACCCAAGAATTCTTAGTGTAATCTTACAAAAAGTCTTACCAGAAAAAGTTTTCAAAAAGGGTGAGGCAATGCAAATGAAAAGCTTAACTGATGAAACTTTCACTAGAATGCTGGGTGGAAGCACCCAAGAAAAAGTGTCTAAAGTGTCAAAAGTTTCTAAAACACAAACAAAGAGGACAAAGACAACAACTGTTGCCAAAACCTCTATTGTTGAGCCCACTGCTCCTGGTGATCATGGCACTACATCCAGTGCTGTGAAACCCACATCAGCCACTTCCAAAAAGAAACATGCATCCACAAAAACCACCACTCAACCACAAATGAGGCTTCTGGATGATGAGGTACCAGAAGAAACCTCTGTTGCACCACAAAAGCAACCTGAAACCACTGTTGTTACTTCCTCACAACAGTTGGATATACCTCCACCTGACCAAACTCCTCATGAATCCTCCCAAAAGGATCATGTTGTAAGCCAAGGGGACACACATCATGATACATTTGAGTCACTTGGCCAAATGTTCACAAGCCCCTCTCCCAGGGCTAATTATCTTGTTACTCCTCCACCCTCACCATCACATCATGTCCCACAAACCATGCAACCTCTGTTTGAGGCAATTGACAAATCTCAGGAAGATACCAGTTCCTCTCTTCCACCTATCACTGAGAGCATACTCCCACCAGTGACTGGTCCTGAGAATATTCAATCTGTTATCCAACAAACAGAAGAGGAGGTTACACCACCTAAGTTCAATGCAACTCTAGGTGAGTTTTCAAGTGGAGAAGCCACTACTGATGTAGAGACCACTGTCTCACATCAGGACAGTGATTACATTGCTAAGACTCCCTTGAAGGCAACAACTGTTGAAGCCACTATAGTGTCTCCAAAAACAGTTGGAAGTCCCCAGTACCAAGAAAAAGGGGCATCTGATTCACCTATTAGGACTGAATCAGGTAGAACTACCACTGGTAGGGACTCAGATGATCCTATTAACTTAGGAGATGGGTCAAAATACCAAGAATTGACGGACAGAGTTTCTGTAATTGAAACCTCTGTAGCTGACATCAAATCTGATGTCAAGCTTATACTGAGCTCCATTGCAGACCTTTCCAAGAGTCAACCATCAACAACTGATATAGCCAGTGAGTTATGGAAATCAGTTTCCCCTATCATCATAGCTCACAGAAAACTGGCTGATCAGACACATGAGACATATATGGCTGAAATCAGAAATATGGTGGATGCAAGGTACAAAGATACCCAAGCAGATATCAAAGCCATCAAGGACCACCTGCTGAAGACTACTGGCTCTGCCCCTACCACCATCCTCAGGGATGAAAATGATGATGCTTTTACGGCTGATGATGCCAAAAAGGGGGAGAGTGGCAGAGATAGGCTACCAAAGCTAGATCCCTTTGGTTGTCCTCCTTCTCAAAAAGGCCAAGCCAAGTCTGCCAACAAACCAGAGTCTACTAAAACAGCTCCACAACAACAACAACAACAACAACAAGCAACACCAACAGCACCACAACAATCCACTGACAAGAACAAAGCAGTTGATGACTCTGCAAACATAGAAGCTGAAAAGGCTGCTCAAGAAAAACAGAAAAGAGCTGACACCTTGGAAGTTAAAGCAGAGTCATTAGTAGAACTCAAGATGTATGTGCGTATTAGGATCGATAACAAACAAAGATTGATCAAACAAGTTAGTTTCAGGTGCGGAAACCCTAAAACTATCACAAAGTAATAATCAAACAGATTCAAACACACAGATCATCATTTTCAATCAATTTCATTCATAAAACACTTGTTTACACGTAGAATAATGATTACAATCAAGGTTTAAACGTAAAACAAGTTTAACAAAATCTAGAGAGAGTTTTCAGAAAGAGGAGGGAATAATAATCATCAAAGTTACATTCAAAAATGAACTTAACCTATTTATAGGCCTGCACATTCGTCCAAATCATTCATGCGAATGTGCAGGTTCGCCCATATCAACTGGTCGAACCAAGTTATTCAATAATCTATTCTTCATTCGTCCAGGTCCACTTCCTTCGCACCTTTAAATCCTCCTTCGCACCATTAAACTCACTCCTTCGCACCTTCGATATTTACAAAGCAAAATGTGTTTTACAATCCAAAGCTCTAGTCGCACTTTTGCATCTACACAAGAAGAAACAACAACAGGAAACTGAAGATGTGGGATCCTCTAAAAGGATGAAAAGGCCTGCTAAGCATGTCAGAAAACCACCATCCAAGTTAAACACCTCTGTTGACAAAACCACTGCTACTGAAACCACTGTCACCCAAAACACTGAAACTACCCAAAACACTGCTTCCCAAACCACTGTACCCAAACCAACAAACACACATGAACATACAACCACCAAACCTACATCACCAGCTAAATCCCAAACATCTGCTGGACCTACTAAAAGGCCAACAGATGTTAATCCAACCACTGCAACCAAATCACCATCCCCTAAAATCATGTACACAAGGAAGAGAAAATCAACCTTTGTTGTACATGATGAAAACAAACACACATCACCAAACACCACCTCAACTGCACAATCCACTCCTCCTGTCACAGCTATTCCAATCACATCATTCTCACCAAACACATCCAAATTCAGATCCCATAGACCACCACCAACCATTACACCATTGGTTGTTCAGTATCCCCTTGAACTTGATCTACTCAAGGGGGAATTACAATCCTTCTACAATACTGAACAGCCATCAGAAAGATCCTTCCCATCTCTCCCAAACTTCCCTGTTCCCCTCAACCTTGATAAATATCTGAAATACAAGGGTGAACAGGTGGATGCCATCATTAAGGAGAAATGCAAAGGGAAGGATGACAGGACTGCTCAGGGCATCCATTCAGCAGAGCTTAGCAAACTCAGAAGGATTGAGGATTTTGCTAAGACCCTGAGCAACTCCATGTCCTCAATGCCTCTCAGTGGTGACTTGGAAAAGGAGGTAAGGGATTCCCTTCTGGAACAGATCATTGCAACCAAGCCTTACAAAGCAACCAAGAAGCAAGTCAATGGTTGGACCACACATGCTTTGAGAGAAGAACTTCTCAGAATTGAAGAAATGGCCAAAGACCCCAAGGCTAAAGTCTCTACTCCTAACTTTGGCAAAGGCAGAGACCCAGTCAGAGCCTTGAAGTTTAAAAGGATGAGGCAAGAGATTGTAGCTGCCAACTATGGGGAGATGAGGTCAGTTTCTAGATGGTCTGAGCTAAGGTTGGTTGAGACATACAAAAGTCTGGAAGAAAACAGAAAGAAGGATCCCAGCCTACCAAGAAAACCTGTTTACACTGATGAGCCAATAATGAAGAGACCCCAACAGACTTTTACCTTGGACAGCTTACTTGACACCTCTGATCTAACAACTGCTGCAAGAAGACAGTTCAAGAAACAGAAGGAAATGTCAGAGGAAGATCAGAGGAAGTTTGCTGATACATTCATCAAGGAAGGGCTCTTCAATCAAGTACATTTCTTCTCTGATCCTACAACAGAGAAGCTCAGAGAACTCATTGGAAGACCACCTTCACTCAACTCATCAAGAATAAAAATTCAGCTCAGCAAATCCACTGACTCAAAAATTCTAAAACGGAAAGTCAACAAAGAAAACCATGAATTGACATTGCTCAGGTCAGATGGAAGGGTTCAGAAGATCAGCATGGATGATGCTTACAGTCTATGTGCAGAAGATCACCAAACATTGCTGAATCTGGAACTTGAAAGAGATGAAGAAGACTTGTTTGCTCTGAACTTTGAACTACAATTCAAAGGTCAAATCAGAGAAAGTCTGATGAGGAATAAAGATCAATAAATAATGCTGAGTTTTGGCATCATCTGTTCTAGGGGGAGATTGTTGGATCTGCTGACCTGGAGAAGAACAGATGATTAGAAAGCCAAAATATGCTAACAGTTTGTTCCTTTGAATAAACAGTCTTTACAACTTACTTCTCCCAAAAGACTGCTGACTCTAACAACTGTTCTATCCAAACAACTGCTTAACAACTGCTGATACAAAGAACTGCTGAATAAACAACTGATGAAGAACAACTGTTGACCAAAGGTCTGATGATGAACAACTGCTGATTCAAGTACTGAAGACTAAAGCACTGCTGGAGCCAACAGCACTTAGGCTTCAGCAGTAGATACAAGACCATCAGAGTTTTCCTACAACAGCTGTTTACTATCAGTGCTTTCAATGTAACAGTAGTTTGTAATAGGCAGATGTTTATGTTTGTTATTCTGTTAGAGGTCACTGTCTTAGGTGACGTCAGCTTAGGTCATCAGTGGTTTGAGTCTGTCTATAAATAGAACAGTGCTTGTACTGTTCTATTGTATCACACACACAAACACTCTCTCAGACAAACACTGTGTGATCAGGCTGGGGGGGAGTAATTGTACGATTGTAATCTTTTAGATAAATGAAAGCATTCGATCTGAAAACATTTACTCTCTTGTTTTGATTAACAGTTTATTATTCCGCTGCAATTTCATTCTATTTTCGTTTCACTTATATCATATTTAGTTAAACATAATCAAAACAATCAAACTCAGATCCTAACAAATATAATGATCCTGACTTGGAAGATGGTGAAGTTTCTGCAGCTGTATCCAAAGAGATACTTGAAGGTTTGGCGAAACAGGTTGGAAAGTCTCTTGAAGAGTTGATGAGTGACAATCAGATTCCTAATATTCCTAAAAAAGAAGCTCGAAATCACTCCGATGATAGAGATGCACCAATATTTGACGATGTTGAGATTGAGGATATTACCAGTGAAGAATATCCAGAGTACTTTAAAGAGAAACAGGATGATGCATTTCCTGAATTTTCTAAAGATTTATTGAATCAGGCTGAGAAACATGCATAGGAGAAGAGTAAGACATTCGTTGATGAAGTATTCAAGAATGCAGAGAATCAGAAACCGAATGTTGAAAAATCTGATGATCTGAAAAGCTTGTTAAGGAAACTGAAAGAAAAAGAAACCAACCGACCGAAGACTGAAATTCAGAGAGGTTTCTACAAGTTTCACAACAAAATTGTTTAAAGGGAAAGCTCTCTGTTGGAAATATTTGAGACAGCTAAGGTGTGTTGCTGTGAAATGGAAGAAGGGAATTCTGTATTTCAACAGATTCCATGATATTAAAACACTAACTTACTGGCTGTACGCGACGTCTGCAGACATACTTTGTCAGGTGCAACTGTAAAGAACGATGCAGTTGGATATTTCGCAAATCGCATGGCAAGAGAGAGCAGAACAAGATAGGATGTGTTCACTCCGCAGTATCCTAAAAGGATTGTTCATAAAAAGATAATTGATCTAATTACTGGGATGAACAAGGTGACTTTGAAGTATAAACCACCGACCGTACTGAAACATATTCCTTTGATGCCGATTCCACAACACTTTTCGAAAGAATTCATGTGGTGGTACTACGATTGGAAGACCACAGAAGCTGTTATCTTGCTGAAGGATAAGAGAGATGAGTTCAAGAAGATTCATATTTTTGATCCAATGTGGTTGATCAATTGCTCGCATGAAGATATCATAATGCTATATTACAACGCAATTTACTGTGAAGAGAAGGATAGCGAACAAACTCTGAAATACCAACGTGTGGTATGCTTGTGTTTCGCTTGGGATGTCAATGCGGGATGTGACTACGATAAGAAGCTGGGAAAGTTTGTGAAGATTCCAAAAGAAAAGAAGAAATCTAAACCAACTTTTGAACCAGTTATGACTAAAGAGGAGAAGACGAACTTGCGTAACAAGTTGATGAACAAGACGCTTGATTACCAACGACAACAATCCAAGCAATAGTCGAGGGGGAGTTTTGTTGATACACGTTTTGCGACTAATGCTATTCGATTGTACATTAAAAGTTGTTTTGTTTATGTCATGGGGTCGAAGGTGGAAGTAAACGGTCGAATGTCGAAGAATTCAAACGAACGTGGAGAATTGAAGCTTATGTGTTTGTTCGACCATATGAGGGGTCGAACCTGCACATTTGACCCTTAAGGGGGGGGGGGCGAATGTGCAGGCCTATATAAATTTGAAATTTCATTTTAACATTAACTTTTTGTCATTTGTGTGTCTAGTTCGATCTGAATTCTCTCTAGGTTATCTAAAAGTGTCTGAAACTTTATTATTTCATTGTAAACATCAATTGTAAGGTTTTATCAAGTGTTTGTAATGAAATGGATATTGAAAAGGTGAATTTGCGTGTTTGACTCGTTTACTATCATTTCGTAACTGATTTAGGGATTCCGCACCTAAATTGGTAGACTTGTATGATCAACTAACTTGTTTTTGTCAAAACGATCCTCCACAGGATTAAACAAATGTAACAAATCTAACGCTTCATGTGTGGATCCCCCTAAGATCTTGCAACCTTTTTAGGTCTATAAGATCCGTATGGGCCCAGTGCCATCGTGATGTTGCATTTCGTTGTCCCATTCCCCTCTTTGACGATTCCTATTTTATAGAGTCTGAAAAATCATTTCATTTATGTTTTTTCATTCTTTTGAATGATTTGCTTGGGTGGAATATACTTCTCATTCCACATTTGCCTAATTGTTTTACTATAAGATTTTTAGTTGAATCACACGCAATAGAGAAAATAATAGAATCAGAGTAATCAACCAAAGAGTTAGATGACAAATCACAAGGTTCAATGCTTAACACAGAGGAGCCCACACAAAAGTTATTTTTCTTAGAAGAAATTATAAAATTGTTTTTTCTTAATTTTATTTTTTAAACCAAGTAATTTAGAATCATCTTGATCTTCCCCATCATCTACCCAATCCATAATAATTGCTTTGTTTGCACAAGAAGCAATTGGGTTAGTAACATTCACATTATCAGTCCGCAAGAGTCTCTTGGATTTCTCCTTTAGTCATAGATGATGTTATAGTATGCCCTTGCTCAGTCTTGACTGATTTAGAGGTCACATATTCGTCAGTTTTAAGCTCTAGCTCAGTGAAGTCTGAGACCTCTGAAGCAGATGAGTCAGAACTGCTAGAAACAGAGGCAGATTCATATGACTCAGACATGTTCTCAAATAATTCAGCTGCTTCACAAGATTGATAGTTAGATTCGTTGGTGTCAATTAAATATGTGTTAGAGACAGATGCAGTTTCTTTTACCTCTGAGACAGTTAAATAAGATTAAGAGGCAGCTGACTCATTTCCTTTTTTTTTTTGCCTAATGCTCTTAGCAGAATTCCTTGATTTTTCTTATGAAATCAAACTCATAAGGCACAAATGTTCTTGACAGATTTGTTGGGCCGATTCACTAACAGGCTCTTGGCAGATTCGTTGTGTCGATTTCCGTGATTTTGTGCCCAATGCTCTTGGTAGATTCATTATTCGATTCACTAACAGGCTCATTTTCATGTTTTGACTCACAAAAAGATTCGTTTAAAACGTCTGTTGATTCATTTGGGTCTATTTGAATTGGAACGTTATCCTTTTTAACCTCAAAGACTCTTTCAATTCTTAATTTTTCTTAAAATTTAAGATCTCAATTTGTTTTGTAATCTCCAGTGAATTGACAAAAATTTTGTTTGAAGCCTGTTGTGATGTGGATGGTTTGTTTTTCTGTGTTTTCGGTTTAGAGATTCTCACATGGGCTGACTCTATTTGATTAATTGGCTATTCTATTAGAGGACCATCTCCTTTAACAGGAAGAGCCAATCATTCCTCATCGGACATGGAATAGAGGAATAAATTTGATTAAATGTAGACAGGATTTCTACAAATCCCAAGCCCTTACTTCTCATGTCCTTTCTTCTGAACTTTAATTAACAATTGATCAATTTCTCAAATGTATCACTAGGACAGTCAAATTTTCTAAAGTTAAAATCTAAATGTTCAAATTTCGATTTTAAGTTGATCAATTCCGCAGTCAAAATGTCAGATGGTCTCTTGAAGTGCAAGTATTTGCACTTATGATCACTCACCTCCTGATGCAAGCGCTTCATATCAAGTTTATGTTATTATACCATTTCTTTATATGAAATATTTTTCTTTTTAGTATCCTAGTGAATCATTTTTAATATTCAAGCTGCTTGTAAGTAGAGAGCATTTCTTCTCTATAACCTTTCACCTTGAACATGTACCTTTCAGTACAAGAAATTCATAATGTACCTATGCAGGAATCGGCACATAGTTATCATCCATTTATGCCATGAGTGCTTTGTAAATTGTATCTCCAATAATATGCAGATCTTGTGGTTGAGATGACCAATCCCATCCTGCTCCCTCGTGGATCACCATTGCATTTCTTGGGTTGAGACTCAGGAATCAGTGCAAGTAACAGAAGCATGAGTCCCAGGGGTTGTAGCTAAAGCAGTAACTGGAGCAGTCGAAACTGGACTTCTTTCGACTGTCTCGGTCACATTGTTGATTCTTTCCCTCATCGGTTTGGTGCATTCATGAGCAAAATTACCTTGCTCGTCAGAGTTGTAGAACCGTATTTTCTTTTTGTCCTATCCCGGATTTTGCTTTAAGTTTTCCCATGCATTTCTACCTGTCCCCCCTCACAAAGTTCTTTGCCCTATGAACCACCATTACCATTTGCCAAGTCAAATCCATCTCCTCCACATCATCAGGATGAACATCATCAAGCTCACGTGCCCCAACATTATTTGCAACAAGTTGCCCGTTCATTAAAGCATTGTAACAATTCATAAATCCTACACATAGACCCATATTTTCTTCAACTTCCTTCGGGACTTTGAGAGGTGTCTGAGAGGCGGTAACAAATGATGGGGCAGCAACAACACTTCATGATGCTGACTTGATAGGAGTAGTAGATGATGCAGCAGCAGCATCAGCAAATATTGGAGGATAAGAAGATCCATTCGCATGATATGAGTAAAGTGATGGACGCTACTATTCTTGTTGGGGCATAAGTGCATTGTTGGAAGACGAAGCATTATCAAGATTATAGCTTGTAGTATGAGTATATTAACATTGCTTGTCATCCATATCATGATTTCACCAGAGAAATTAATCCAAACAATGTCATTCTTTCAAGGTCCTTGGTTCTCTTGATCAAGGTCACCTTTAACTCCCACTTTCTTGGTAATGTGTTCAGCAACTTCATGTTCATCCCTAAGTTATCCACCACCATATCATTGGATTTCATTTTACTCACCAATGCCACAAAGCGTTGAATCTGACTCTCTAAACTTTACCAGTAATATGATGTAAGATGTTGAATTTTTAACTAAGCATCTAACGTCTACTGTCAATCATCTCTTCATTATCTTCATACAGGTTTTCAAGTGCATTCCAAAGTTCATTTGCAGTCTTGAAGTCTCTGACTCCAATGGACACTTTAGGTGTAGGTCCATGATGTAACATAGCTATAACTCTTTCATCCACGTCAACTTTCTCTTGAACTTCATCCGTGTAGGCAGACTTTGGCTTGATAGGGTTGCTCCCTTCTGTTCATTAGAGAGGTAGGTAATAACACATGGTCCATTGCTTTATCCACTTGAGCAGATAAAATGAGTTGAGTATTCGTTGTTGCATTTACGTTTATTTGGTCCGTTAATTGATCCATTTTTGAAAAAAAGTTAAACTATTAGATTAATAAAATTTAATTCGCTAACAGTCCAAAATAATTAAAATATGTCCAAGGGGTGAACAAAAGTCCACAGCCACAGTCCAGTTCAAGTTCGGGTAAGAATCTAAGTACGAGTTCCAAGTCCTTAGTCGCACAGAATAACAGTCGTAAATAGATAGTCTCGTCGTACACAACAGGTTGGATCGTACACTAGCTGAGAATCCCAACACAGTTTGGGATCCTGGCAGAACTTGAAGTCGGACACTAGTTGATATCAGACAAAGGATGAGTCTAACACTATTGAAAGCTCAGACACAGCAGTCAGTCGGACAATGGTTGTGGGTCAAAAACAATTTGTAGTCATACACTAGTGAGCAGTCGGACACTATTTTCAGTCATATACCAATAGATAGTCGGACACAGCTTTGTGGTAGGACATTAGTTGTGACTCGTACACAGGAATAAGAAACTCTCGAAAAATAAGGAAGGGTGATTCTTTCTAGATGTTTAGAGATTTTAGCCAATCTTTTCCACTCGAAACACCTAAAAACCTACAAACAACTTAATAAACTATTCCAAAAAGATCAAACAATCAAAAAATCAAAGATCTTCATGAACAAAGTTTGGTGTTCTTGTTTTTCTTTAACCCTAAACAAACAGCCTTTCTGGACAGATTATCTCGAACTATTTTTCCCAGAATTTCAAGTCGTACACTCAATAAATGCGTGCTTGGTTCCCGGATGTCACATCATCCCCAAGTTGAAAGGAATTTCTCCCCGAAATTCCCTTTGAGAGAGCTGCTTTACGTTTAGTGTTTGGTTTCTGCATAGTTTCAGGTTCAGTAAATAGATGTGGGTATTTAAGCCGCATTTGATCCATGCGTTCCCACGCGTATTCCGGTCCTAGATGGGAATTCCATTGTACGTTAATAATAGGTATAATGTTTTGTTTGAGTTTCTTGATGCCCCGCTCAAGAATCTCCACTAGTTCTTCCATGAACCGCAGCCGATCGTCCACCTGGATCTCCTCCAGTGGCACCATCAGTGTTGTATCCAACAGGCATTTCTTTAGATTCGATGCGATACGTGGGATACATCGTGTACCCCACCGAGTTTATCAGGCAAGTTTAACTTGTAAACTACCAGACCAATCCTTTCGACAATCTTGAATGGTCCAACGTATCGTGGGTTCAATTTCCCCGTTTTCCAAAACGTATCACCGCCTTCCAAGGTGACACCTTCAATAGAACCTTGTCCCCAACCTGGAACTCCAAATGTTTCCTACGCTTATCAGCGTAACTTTTCTGTCGATCTCGAGCAGCAGCCATCCGGTTTCTGATTTGCACTATCTTCTCAGAAGTTTCGTGCACGAGTTCGGGACCTGTTAGCTGGCTATCCCCAACCTCAGTCCAGCAGATGGGAGACCTACACTTGCGTCCATAAAGTGCCTCAAAAGGAGCACACTGTATCGAAGTGTGGTAACTATAGTTATACGAGAATTCAATCAAAGGCAAGTGTTTATCCCAACTGTTGCCAAAATCCACCATGCACGCTCGTAGCAGATCATCCAATGTTTGGATGGTACGTTCACTTTGTCCATCCGTCTGTGGGTGATAGGCTGTGCTCATATCTAAGCGAGTTCCCAAAGCGTTTTGGAGAGTAGTCCAAAAATTAGAAGTGAATCGCGCATCGCGATCAGATATAATAGAAGTAGGCACCCCATGCCTAGAGATTACCTCTTTGACGTAGAGATTTGCTTGTTTCTCTAGCGAGTCCGTTTCCTTTACTGCCAGAAAGTGTGCCGATTTGGTTAAACGATCCACGATAACCCAAATCATGTTATGGCCAGTTGTCGTTCTAGGAATCTTTGTGATGAAATCAATAGAAATCCTGTCCCATTTCCACATAGGATTTCTGGTTGCTGGAGTAGGCCTGAAGGTTTATGATATTCAATCTTAACCTTCGCACAAGTCAAGAACTTTCTAACATAAGTGGCTATTTCAGCTTTCATGTTTGGCCACCAGTAAAGAGTTTTAAGATATTGGTAGATCTTGTCCGAACTAGGATGTACCGAATATCGAGAGGTGTGAGCTTCATCGAACACTAGTTGTCTGAGATCCCCATAACGTGGTATCCAGACTCTGTTCAAGAAGTATTGAAGACCATCTGTCTTTAGTTCCAGGTGCTTATCAGCACCATGTAATGTTTCAAGCCCGATGTTTTCTTCTTTCAAGGCCTCGCCCTGGGCTTCACGTATCTTATCAGGAAGATTAGAATGAATGGTAAGTTGTAAAGCTCGCACCCGTTTAGGTTTCGTTTCCTTACGACTGAGGACATCTGCTACTACGTTAGCTTTCCCTGGATGATACTTGATGGCATAGTCATAATCATTCAGAAGCTCGACCCATCGACGCTATCGCATGTTCAGCTTTTTTTTATCGAATATGTGTTGGGGGCTCTTGTGGTCAGTGAAGATGGTACACTTCGATGCTGTTTGTTTTTTTCTACAGGAAAAGGTCTGCAGTCTGCGGACCACATCTGTAGACATCTGCAGGAGAAGACGAGGACCAAATGTCTGCAGTCTGCAAGAAGAAGACTGTTTGTTTATTAATGTCTGCAGGCTGCTGAAATAAACTAAAATTTAAATAAACTGATTTTTACAACAGTCTGGTGGTAGACGGTGGTGGTGGTGGATGGTGGTCGACGGTGGTGGTGGACGGTGGTGGTGGTGGGTGGTGGTGGTGGTGGACCGTGGTGGTGGTGGACGGTGGTAGGTGGTGGTGGACGATGGTGGTGGACCGTGGTTGGTGTGGTGGTGGACTGTGATGGTAGTGGGTGGTGGACGGTGGTGTTGGTGGTGGACGGTGGTGGTGGTGGGCGGTGGTGGTGGATGGTGGTGGTGGATGGTGGATGGTGGTGGTGGTGGACCATGGTGGTGGTGAACGGTGGTGGTGGTGGTGGTGGAGCATGGTGGTAGTGAACGTGGTGGTGGTGGGTGGTGGTGGACCATGGTGGTGCTGGTGGGTGGTGGTGGTGGACCGTGGTTGGTGTGGTGGATGGTGAACGGTGGTGGTGGTGGGTTGTGGTGGACCGTGGTGGTGGGTGGTGGACCGTGGTGGACCGTGGTGGTGGTGGGTGAGGAGAAGACAAGTAGAGAAGACATTTGAAGACCTTAGAAGACTTTGGTGCGCGTGCAACTGGAGCTGCTCCAGGTACAAGATCAATTTGAAACTCCACTTGGCGAACAGGTGGAAGTCCAGGTAATTCCTCTGGGAAAACATCTGGTAAATCTCGGACTACTGGGATGTCCTCAATCTTAGTTTCAGTTTCAGCTCGAGTGTCACATATGTTAGCCAAAATGGCTGGACAGCCGTTACGGATACACTTTTGGGCTTTCAAAAAGGAGATGATGCCCAGAATAGCACCACCACGATCACCCTGAATAGATAAAAGTTCTCCATTTGGGAGGGGACACGAAAAATCTTCTCCTGACAGAGAATTTTCAATGTGTTGCTTGGACAACCAGTCCATGCCAACCACGAGATTAAAACTTCCTAGGGTGATAGGTAGAAGGTCGATGGCAAACAATTGCCCATCTAGCTCGAGCTTATAGTCACGATGAATATGGGTTACCTCAACAGGCTTCCCATCAACTAACTCTCTAGTGTAAGGGGTATCAAGAAGAGTAGGAACCATCCCTAGTTGTTTGCTAAGTTTCGATGACACAAAACTATAGTCCGCACCGGTATCATAAAAATAGAAGCAAGAGTGTCGTTCAAGGAGCACGTACCCGTCATGACATTGTTATCAGTCCTAGCCTCCCAGAGCCAATCACGAATGCTCTCCTACGAGCCCCATTGTTGTTGTAGGACTTATACCTCACACTATCCCACGTTCTCTTCCTATCACCAAAAGTAGAAGATGAAGCACCATGCTTCGGAAAAGTACCATGCTCAACATCCTCGTCAGTGAGTTTGGGAGTCAGGTGAAAGATTTGTGAGATTCTGGGTAGGTGAGCTGCAGTGGCCAAGCCACGAATCTGAGGGACCCACCCTTTTGGTATGAAATTCGATCCGCTGGTAAAGTTGGTTAATTAGATTCGAGCATAAAGTATCTAACTCATGTAGCTTGGTCATGTAGGCGTCGATCTTAGTCCCAACTGTCATTAGATAAAAGATTTCTAGGTTTCATCACAGGTGTTACGTTCTCCATCCAAGTATCTATAACTCATTGAGTGTGCATGTAGCATACATTACCCCATCCTGCTTGTGGCAAATGCACATGGCAAAGACTTATACTATCAAACCAATCAGACGGTCTCCTTCAGTTCTGTCACACCCTCAAAATCCACTTGCGGAGTTTTACCGCGAGGCGCATGACAAACCAGGATCCAAACCAACGATCACAATAAACAAGTCTAACATGAACATGATGCAATTTCAAAACAATGTTTAAAATCCCTGTTTACAGCGGAAGCTTATTCAAAACAATTATTCAATATTAAACCAATGTTCAACGTTTGTAAAACCATGCAACTCTAACTAGACGCCGTGCAGACGCGTGCGCCCTAGTTCCATTGTGCTACCTTAGCGACCTGAGAAAACATGTAAAAGTTTACGTCAGCACAAAAATGCTGGTGAGTTTACAGGTTTTGTAATCCAAGTACCAAGTCCACCTGTCCATACTATAACAAATCGAAAACCAGTGTACGCTAGCTAGGCGTATGTTTTGTTACTACCACGATTGGAAAACCATTACTAACTCGAATACCAGATGTTGTGCCCGAAAAGTAAACCAGTTGTTCCTGTTGTTCCTGTTTGAGACAATATGCACTCGCCCGGCCCTCCAAGCCGACGAGCGGGGTGGTCACTCCCAATAGCGCTATTCACATTTCCCCGTTGTGCAAACCCGCACGTTCATGGTTCCCCCCGGGACTTCCAAAGATCGTGTAGTACACAATAGAAACCCATAGTATGACAGTAGTTACCAAATAATCGTTTTTAACACATGTTTTCTCCCCCGAAATATGAAACCAGTTTAAAAGAGGGGCCGTAAACTCACCTTAACGTGCAAGCAAAGAATCCGAACAGCAAGCAATATATGCTACCGACACCCTAATAACAGTGTCGCTCAGTGAGTATAGGCGTAATATCATTACCCATATAACTCGTTTGTCCAAGGCGTTTTAAATGTTCAAAAGTGTGTATGCGACGCCTAGTGATTCTACATGCAATAGTAAACCCTACGGACCCGTTGGTGAATACGTTGGTTACAATTAGTTTCTACATTCCGTATGTGTCTCAGACAAGTGTACTTCAGTTACATGTCAATTCCATACCACCTATGACCTCAATTAATCACAGTAGCACATAATACACAATCTGTGTTTTCAGGACAGATTGTGCGCCATCAAAATGAATTTATTTAAAATAGCAAATCAGTGAGTTAACCTCCCAAATGTTTACTGAATTTTCTTTGGGATTCACTCGACAATACCTATTTTTGTTTTGTCTTAATTCCAAACACAAAAATTATGAAAATTCGTACAACACAGCTATGTCCAGAAAATCTCCTCAACAGGTCAGTTTAGTAGGAAAATTCTTAAAAATTGTGTATTCATCCAAACGAGATGAATCCACTTGGAAAAGCTCTATTTTTCCAGTATTGACCTACTGGAAAAATTTCATAATCTAATTCCTTGTAAATCTCAAGCTATGACCATTTAAAGTTAGCCCAGTTTACAAATCCGAAAATCTGATATGACCCCTAATCAATTAAAATTCCAAAAACGACTCAAACGATGTCCAAATTCGATGGTTTTGCCCATTATGAAAAGCTAAGACCTTGTACGTTACAATCATGCAAAGAATCGATCAAACCAATTATTTTCAAGCCACGAAACAGACCCTACAAGTCGACATTCAGAATCTGTCCAGATTCCAATCGTGCAATATTATCAATTATATCAAACCCTAGTTGCATATTATCAATCAATAACACCTAATAATCATCATACAACTTTAGTAAGAATCATATCTGATCAAAACCCTAATTATACATCACAACCATCATTATTCACAAACCCTAGAAGTCTAAAACATCAAGAACATGCATAATCATGCAAAACATATAACATTCATTATGTAACAATGTGGTTGACCCTTTAAATCTTTTTAATCCTCATGTTTTAACTTTATAAAATACTTTCAGACCTGGACAAACTTGTTATATGATTTTTATAGTAAAAACATAAGGTAAAAGCGTAAGAAATCATAAGTTATACCCTTAGCTCTTCAAATCAATCAATCGCGCGCCTTGGAGCCTCCCAATTGATGATCTTGAGCCTTAGCAGGAGTTTTTGGAGTGAAATATTCGTGTGGGGCAGTAAGGGGCGATTAGGGTTGAGTATGGGGGTTGCATGGGGGTTAAGGATGTTTAAATATGAGTTTGAGGCGGTTTAAACCCGACTGGAAGTTTCGAGCGGCCGCTCGGAGCCTGTGAGCGGCCGCTCACAGGTCCGAGGCGCGCGCTTTTGCTTCGTTTCGCCTCCCGACGCGTTATCCATCGACGTTTTCGTTATCGCGGACCGTAACAAGTGTAACCCCATGCGTTAAGACCCTAATCAACCTCATGCTCCACTTTTAATGATTTTTTTTATTAACGTGTTCGGTTTAGGTTCACATAATCACGTATGGTTTTCACATAAGTTTGTCAGATATCATCGAGACACATAAGTTTATTATTCACCAACGTCCGAGGTTCACTAATCATGTAATCACATATTAACTCACACAAGGAGTCAAAACCCGACCCACACAAGGAGTCAAAGCATCTCATAACCCGAGATGTGAAAGTAGTCCCAAACCGGACTAGAAACCCGACCCACACAAGGAGTCAAAGCATCTCATAACCCGAGATGTGAAAGTAGTCCCAAACCGGACTAGAAAACGTTTTGTAAGTTGTCTCAAACCCGAGACGCATGCTTTTTGAGAAAAGAGTAGTGAAACTCACAACAATGCACGTATGTCCTATCTAGCTATCTAGCTAACCCTCGTTAAGTATAACATACGCGTGACTCGCTAAGGTAGACTTTAATCTAGACAACGTTGTTAACCAGAATTTGTCAGGTGTCACATCATCCCCACGTTAAAAGAATTTTCGTCCCGAAAATTGTACAAGTACCAAAAGAAACAGACAAAAGATAGAAACCAAGAGAGAGATTTACCTGAGTTGTCACATCTCACACCCTCAAAATCCACTTGCGGAGTTTTACCGCGAGGCGCATGACAAACCAGGATCCAAACCAACGATCACAATAAACAAGTCTAACATGAACATGATGCAATTTCAAAACAATGTTTAAAATCCCTGTTTACAGCGGAAGCTTATTCAAAACAATTATTCAATATTAAACCAATGTTCAACGTTTGTAAAACCATGCAACTCTAACTAGACGCCGTGCAGACGCGTGCGCCCTAGTTCCATTGTGCTACCTTAGCGACCTGAGAAAACATGTAAAAGTTTACGTCAGCACAAAAAATGCTGGTGAGTTTACAGGTTTTGTAATCCAAGTACCAAGTCCACCTGTCCATACTATAACAAATCGAAAACCAGTGTACGCTAGCTAGGCGTATGTTTTGTTACTACCACGATTGGAAAACCATTACTAACTCGAATACCAGATGTTGTGCCCGAAAAGTAAACCAGTTGTTCCTGTTGTTCCTGTTTGAGACAATATGCACTCGCCCGGCCCTCCAAGCCGACGAGCGGGGTTGGTCACTCCCAATAGCGCTATTCACATTTCCCCGTTGTGCAAACCCGCACGTTCATGGTTCCCCCCGGACTTCCAAAGATCGTGTAGTACACAATAGAAACCCATAGTATGACAGTAGTTACCAAATAATCGTTTTAACACATGTTTTCTCCCCCGAAATATGAAACCAGTTTAAAAGAGGGGCCGTAAACTCACCTTAACGTGCAAGCAAAGAATCCGAACAGCAAGCAATATATGCTACCGACACCCTAATAACAGTGTCGCTCAGTGAGTATAGGCGTAATATCATTACCCATATAACTCGTTTGTCCAAGGCGTTTTAAATGTTCAAAAGTGTGTATGCGACGCCTAGTGATTCTACATGCAATAGTAAACCCTACGGACCCGTTGGTGAATACGTTGGTTACAATTAGTTTCTACATTCCGTATGTGTCTCAGACAAGTGTACTTCAGTTACATGTCAATTCCATACCACCTATGACCTCAATTAATCACAGTAGCACATAATACACAATCTGTGTTTTCAGGACAGATTGTGCGCCATCAAAATGAATTTATTTAAAATAGCAAATCAGTGAGTTAACCTCCCAAATTGTTACTGAATTTTCTTTGGGATTCACTCGACAATACCTATTTTTATTTTGTCTTAATTCCAAACACAAAAATTATGAAAATTCGTACAACACAGCTATGTCCAGAAAATCTCCTCAACAGGTCAGTTTAGTAGGAAAATTCTTAAAAATTGTGTATTCATCCAAACGAGATGAATCCACTTGGAAAAGCTCTATTTTTCCAGTATTGACCTACTGGAAAAATTTCATAATCTAATTCCTTGTAAATCTCAAGCTATGACCATTTAAAGTTAGCCCAGTTTACAAATCCGAAAATCTGATATGACCCCTAATCAATTAAAATTCCAAAAACGACTCAAACGATGTCCAAATTCGATGGTTTTGCCCATTATGAAAAGCTAAGACCTTGTACGTTATAATCATGCAAAGAATCGATCAAACCAATTATTTTCAAGCCACGAAACAGACCCTACAAGTCGACATTCAGAATCTGTCCAGATTCCAATCGTGCAATATTATCAATTATATCAAACCCTAGTTGCATATTATCAATCAATAACACCTAATAATCATCATACAACTTTAGTAAGAATCATATCTGATCAAAACCCTAATTATACATCACAACCATCATTATTCACAAACCCTAGAAGTCTAAAACATCAAGAACATGCATAATCATGCAAAACATATAACATTCATTATGTAACAATGTGGTTGACCCTTTTAATCTTTTTAATCCTCATGTTTTAACTTTTATAAAATACTTTCAGACCTGGACAAACTTGTTATATGATTTTTATAGTAAAAACATAAGGTAAAAGCGTAAGAAATCATAAGTTATACCCTTAGCTCTTCAAATCAATCAATCGCGCGCCTTGGAGCCTCCCAATTGATGATCTTGAGCCTTAGCAGGAGTTTTTGGAGTGAAATATTCGTGTGGGGCAGTAAGGGGGCGATTAGGGTTGAGTATGGGGGTTGCATGGGGGTTAAGGATGTTTAAATATGAGTTTGAGGCGGTTTAAACCCGACTGGAAGTTTCGAGCGGCCGCTCGGAGCCTGTGAGCGGCCGCTCACAGGTCCGAGGCGCGCGCTTTTGCTTCGTTTCGCCTCCCGACGCGTTATCCATCGACGTTTTCGTTATCGCGGACCGTAACAAGTGTAACCCCATGCGTTAAGACCCTAATCAACCTCATGCTCCACTTTTAATGATTTTTTTATTAACGTGTTCGGTTTAGGTTCACATAATCACGTATGGTTTTCACATAAGTTTGTCAGATATCATCGAGACACATAAGTTTATTATTCACCAACATCCGAGGTTCACTAATCATGTAATCACATATTAACTCACACAAGGAGTCAAAACCGACCCACACAAGGAGTCAAAGCATCTCATAACCCGAGATGTGAAAGTAGTCCCAAACCGGACTAGAAACCCGACCCACACAAGCAGTCAAAGCATCTCATAACCCGAGATGTGAAAGTAGTCCCAAACCGGACTAGAAAACGTTTGTAAGTTGTCTCAAACCCGAGACGCATGCTTTTGAGAAAAGAGTAGTGAAACTCACAACAATGCACGTATGTCCTATCTAGCTATCTAGCTAACCCTCGTTAAGTATAACATACGCGTGACTCGCTAAGGTAGACTTTAATCTAGACAACGTTGTTAACCAGAATTTGTCAGGTGTCACATCATCCCCACGTTAAAAGAATTTTCGTCCCGAAAATTGTACAAGTACCAAAAGAAACAGACAAAAGATAGAAACCAAGAGAGAGATTTACCCGAGTTGTCACATCATCCCCACGTTAAAAGGAATCTCGCCCCGAGATTCATTTCGCTGCAGAAGAGACACATCTCGACTCGAACGCTTCCTTAGGAAAGAGATGAGGATACTTAGACTTCATCTGATCCTCCCGTTCCCACGTGTACTCTGGTCCCCAGTTCGAGTTCCACCGAACCTTAACGATGCGAATTTTGCTGTGACGTAGGCTACGAATCTTGTACTCCAGAATCTCCACAGGTTCTTCCACAATCCGAAGAGGATCATCAACCTTGATCTCATCCAGTGGAACGATGAGAGACTCGTCAGCCAGACACTTCTTCAAGTTTGACACGTGGAAGACGTTATGTACGTTACCGAGCTCCGTCGGTAAATCAAGACGATATGCCACCGGTCCAATCCGTTCCAGGATCGTAAATGGTCCGACATACCGTGGGTTGAGTTTGCCACGCTTCCCAAAGCGTATGACGCCCTTCCACGGTGAGACTTTTAGAAGTACTTTGTCATTAACTTGGAATTCCAATGGTTCACGACGCTGATCGGCATAACTCTTTTGCCGGTCCCGTGCCGCTGCCAACCGGTTACGAATCTGTACGATCTTTTCCGAAGTATCGTACACTAGCTCAGGCCCAGTGAGTTGACTCTCACCTACTTCAGCCCAACAAAGAGGAGAACGGCATTTCCGTCCGTACAGTGCCTCGAACGGAGCCGCTTTGATGCTCGTGTGATAACTGTTGTTGTACGAGAATTCTACTAACGGTAGATGAGCTTCCCAACCCTTGCCAAAATCGATTACACATGCCCGCAGCATGTCTTCTAAAGTTTGAATTGTGCGCTCACTCTGACCGTCAGTCTGTGGATGATAAGCGGTACTCATGTCTAGTTGGGTACCCAAAGCCTTGTGCAATGACTTCCAGAAGTGAGAAGTAAAATGGGAGTCACGATCCGAGATAATAGAAACTGGCACCCGTGCTTAGAAACAACTTCCTTCAAATAAAGACGAGCCAAACGATCCCTGGTTCGGTCTCCTTAATAGCAAGAAAATGGGCTGATTTCGTCAACCGATCGACAATTACCCATATCTTATCATTTCCGCTCGGTGACTTAGGTAGTTGCGTGACAAAATCCATTGTAATCCGTTCCCATTTCCACTCCGGAATTTCAGGTTGTTGCAAGAGACCCGACGGTTTCTGGTATTCCACCTTGACCTTAGCACAGGTCAAGCATTTGCTTACGTATGAGCTATATCCGACCTCATGTTTGGCCACCAGTAAAGCACCTTCAGATCTTGGTACATTTTATCCGAACCAGGATGAATAGAATACCGGGACTTATGAGCCTCATCTAAGACAAGCTCCCGAAGTCCCCCGAATAAAGGAACCCATATGCGTTCTGCGAAGTAGTGCAGGCCATCAGGCCTTCGCTCGAGGTGCTTGTCGGCACCGTGCATAGTTTCAGCTTTAAGGTTTTCCCTCCTTCAAAGCTTCTAACTGAGCAGAACGGAGTTGATCAGGTAGAGAGGAATGAATGGTGAGCTGTAATGCCCGAACGCGACGAGGTTTAGTTGATTCCTTCCTGCTCAAGGCGTCTGCTACAACATTTGCCTTGCCAGGATGGTACTTAATGGCACAATCATAGTCGTTCAGGAGTTCAATCCAACGACGCTGCCGTATGTTCAAATGTTGTTGGTCGAAAATATGTTGGAGACTCTTGTGATCGGTGTAGATGGTGCATTTGGTACCGTACAAGTAATGTCTCCAAATTTTCAACGCGAATACCACGACACCCAACTCCAAGTCATGGGTGGTGTAGTTCTTCTCGTGCACCTTGAGTTGACGAGAAGCATACGCAATCACCTTCTCGCGTTGCATCAACACACAACCGAGACCATGAATAGAAGCATCATAGTAAACAACGAAATCATCAGGGCCCTCAGGTAAAGACAAAATAGGAGCAGAACACAGTTTGGACTTCAGTTCTTCAAACGTTGACTCTTGTGGTTCACCCCAGTCGAATTCCTATCCTTCTGCGTAAGAGTGGTGAGGGGTTGAGCGATCTTCGAGAACCCCTGAATGAAACGACGATAGTAGCCCGCAAGGCCTAGGAATTGCCGTACCTCAGTTGGTGTCTTTGGTGCTCCCCAGTCCTTGATCGCTTCGATCTTAGCTGGATCGACATGAATCCCTAGTTCATTAACCACATGTCCTAGGAACTGAACTTCGCGTAACCAAAAGTCACACTTTGAGAATTTGGCGTAAAGTTGTTCCCGTCGCAAGAGTTCCAAAACCAAACGCAGGTGCTCCTCGTGTTCGGTCTTGTTCTTAGAGTAGATCAGAATGTCATCAATAAACACAATGACGAACTTGTCCAGATATGGTTTGCAAACGCGGTTCATCAAGTCCATGAAAACCGCCGGTGCGTTCGTGAGACCGAAAGGCATGACCAAGAATTCGAAATGGCCATAACGTGTACGAAAGGCAGTCTTTGCAACGTCAGCTTCCCTTACCCGCAACTGGTGATAACCAGACCTCAAGTCAATCTTGGAATAGTAACTAGAACCCTGGAGCTGGTCGAATAGATCATCAATACGTGGAAGAGGATAACGGTTCTTAATGGTCAATTTGTTCAGTTCTCTGTAGTCCACACACAATCGGAAACTTCCATCCTTCTTCTTAACAAATAGAATCGGGGCTCCCCAAGGGGAAGAACTTGGCCTGATGAAACCCTTGTCCAAGAGTTCCTGTAACTGACTAGACAATTCCTGCATCTCGGGAGGTGCAAGATGGTAGGGGCCCGAGCAATAGGAGCAGCCCCTGGTACAAGATCAATACCGAACTCGACTTGACGATGGGGAGGAAGACCAGATAAATCATCGGGAAAAACATCATGAAACTCGCGTACAACTGGAATATCGTCGATCTTCTTCTCATCACCAGAGGAAACAGATAACAGTGCCAAAACGGTGGATAACCCTTTCGAAGACACTTAAGGGCTTTCATGCTAGAGATGATATTTAGCGGAACACCACCCTTGATACCGTACACAGAAAGGAATTCTCCATCAGGGAGAGGAATCCGAATAACCTTGTCATAACAGACAATCTCCGCGCGATACAAAGACAACCAATCCATACCTACCACCACGTCGAAACTACCCAAAGGTACCGGCATAAGATCGATGGGGAACGATAAACCCGACAACTCTAATTGGCACTCCCGAAGGACACTAGTAGCTTCAATCTTTTTACCGTCAGCCAACTCAATAATATACTTAGTCTCTAATGGTACGGCTACTACATCTAACAGTCGACTAATCTCCATGGATACAAAACTCTTGTCGGCACCAGAATCAAATAACACACTAACAGAACGATTATTGAGAAGGAACGTACCGTGACTGTGTCAGGATCCTGTCTAGCCTCAGCGGCTCCAATGACGAAGGCACGTGCATTTCTGCCGCCGCCCCCGTTGTTCCCGTTACCGTTGTTCCCGCCCTGCTTCAGTTTTGGGCAATCCTTCTTGTAATGCCCAGTCTCACCACAGTTGTAACATCCTTGTCTTCCCGTAGTCCCTTGAGTAGTAGGAGCTGAGTTAGTAGTCGGGCCTGGGTCGATGGAAGTGTAACCCGACAATCTTTAGCAAAATGCCCAATTCGCTGGCAGCGATGACAACGGTTACTGTCGCAGTTCCCTTGATGATGACGTCCACACTTGTTACATTTAGGCAGTTTCCCCGCATAACCACCCTGTTTGTTACCCGAAGAAGAAGAAGAACCCCCATTGTCGAACCTCTTATTCTGCTGTGCTGGCCCAGATCCCTTCTCGTCATTTTCCCACTTGCGCTTGTTATTCTCTGGGGCCTTAACAGTCGAACCCTTAGCAGGCAAAATACCCTCATTCACCTTTAAGTTGGTCATCCTATGAGCCGATCGGACCACCTCTGCGTATGTAGGATGATTTCCCGCAGCTACCAACCCTGCGATTTCTGGCACCAACCCCGAGATATAGTGCTCAATCCTCCTGTATTCTGGCACATGCAAGTCAGGACACAGCACTGCCAACTCATTACGCCTTACCGTATACTTCTCAATCTCAGACCCAGTCATCTTGAGGTTCCACACCTCCACGACTACCACCACCACGACCGCCACCACCACGCCCACCAGCGCGGCCACCTCCACGTCCTCCTTGCACTCCAGACATGATTCCGACATGAAGGACGAGAAAATTTAGTTTCACAGCTAATGGTAACCACTAGCGTTCGCAAGATCAAAGCTAGATCCAATCCAGGACTATCCCTTCAAACCCAGAGCTCACTAGGGCTTTCATGCATTTCGGTTTATGATTTTGTGTGCACCCAAAATGATAAACCGCTCTACATGGTCCTCCAAGTGTTCTCCTAGTTCAAAGTTCAAATCACCGAACATAGACTCTTAGCTATACACCGTAATACTACGGTAGTTTATGGCAAGTGTTTCTATTGGAGTACGAAAGGGAGAAGTCCGAGCCTTGGACAAATCTCAAGAGTATACGATTTACCCCAATATACCACACTGCCTAGAAAGCAAGTAAACCGACTTAAGATAGAACGGATGATGTAACATAGGAAGGTCAATGATATAAAGACACCCCGACAAGCCCATACATAAACCACCATAATGTTTAGTACTAAGTGATCGTCTAGTGTGTGCGACTCGGCTATAGTCTAGACTCTACATGCAGTCCTAGTTCACTATAACCATTGGCTCTGATACCAATCTGTCACACCCTCAAAATCCACTTGCGGAGTTTTACCGCGAGGCGCATGACAAACCAGGATCCAAACCAACGATCACAATAAACAAGTCTAACATGAACATGAATGCAATTTCAAAACAATGTTTAAAATCCCTGTTTACAGCGGAAGCTTATTCAAAACAATTATTCAATATTAAACCAATGTTCAACGTTTGTAAAACCATGCAACTCTAACTAGACGCCGTGCAGACGCGTGCGCCCTAGTTCCATTGTGCTACCTTAGCGACCTGAGAAAACATGTAAAAGTTTACGTCAGCACAAAAATGCTGGTGAGTTTACAGGTTTTGTAATCCAAGTACCAAGTCCACCTGTCCATACTATAACAAATCGAAAACCAGTGTACGCTAGCTAGGCGTATGTTTTGTTACTACCACGATTGGAAAACCATTACTAACTCGAATACCAGATGTTGTGCCCGAAAAGTAAACCAGTTGTTCCTGTTGTTCCTGTTTGAGACAATATGCACTCGCCCGGCCCTCCAAGCCGACGAGCGGGGTTGGTCACTCCCAATAGCGCTATTCACATTTCCCCGTTGTGCAAACCGCACGTTCATGGTTCCCCCCGGGACTTCCAAAGATCGTGTAGTACACAATAGAAACCCATAGTATGACAGTAGTTACCAAATAATCGTTTTAAACACATGTTTTCTCCCCCGAAATATGAAACCATTTAAAAGAGGGGCCGTAAACTCACCTTAACGTGCAAGCAAAGAATCCGAACAGCAAGCAATATATGCTACCGACACCCTAATAACAGTGTCGCTCAGTGAGTATAGGCGTAATATCATTACCCATATAACTCGTTTGTCCAAGGCGTTTTTAAATGTTCAAAAGTGTGTATGCGACGCCTAGTGATTCTACATGCAATAGTAAACCCTACGGACACGTTGGTGAATACGTTGGTTACAATTAGTTTCTACATTCCGTATGTGTCTCAGACAAGTGTACTTCAGTTACATGTCAATTCCATACCACCTATGACCTCAATTAATCACAGTAGCACATAATACACAATCTGTGTTTTCAGGACAGATTGTGCGCCATCAAAATGAATTTATTTAAAATAGCAAATCAGTGAGTTAACCTCCCAAATTGTTACTGAATTTTCTTTGGGATTCACTCGACAATACCTATTTTGTTTTGTCTTAATTCCAAACACAAAAATTATGAAAATTCGTACAACACAGCTATGTCCAGAAAATCTCCTCAACAGGTCAGTTTAGTAGGAAAATTCTTAAAAATTGTGTATTCATCCAAACGAGATGAATCCACTTGGAAAAGCTCTATTTTTCCAGTATTGACCTACTGGAAAAATTTCATAATCTAATTCCTTGTAAATCTCAAGCTATGACCATTTAAAGTTAGCCCAGTTTACAAATCCGAAAATCTGATATGACCCCTAATCAATTAAAATTCCAAAAACGACTCAAACGATGTCCAAATTCGATGGTTTTGCCCATTATGAAAAGCTAAGACCTTGTACGTTACAATCATGCAAAGAATCGATCAAACCAATTATTTTCAAGCCACGAAACAGACCCTACAAGTCGACATTCAGAATCTGTCCAGATTCCAATCGTGCAATATTATCAATTATATCAAACCCTAGTTGCATATTATCAATCAATAACACCTAATAATCATCATACAACTTTAGTAAGAATCATATCTGATCAAAACCCTAATTATACATCACAACCATCATTATTCACAAACCCTAGAAGTCTAAAACATCAAGAACATGCATAATCATGCAAAACATATAACATTCATTATGTAACAATGTGGTTGACCCTTTTAATCTTTTTAATCCTCATGTTTTAACTTTTATAAAATACTTTCAGACCTGGACAAACTTGTTATATGATTTTTATAGTAAAAACATAAGGTAAAAGCGTAAGAAATCATAAGTTATACCCTTAGCTCTTCAAATCAATCAATCGCGCGCCTTGGAGCCTCCCAATTGATGATCTGGAGCCTTAGCAGGAGTTTTTGGAGTGAAATATTCGTGTGGGGCAGTAAGGGGGCGATTAGGGTTGAGTATGGGGGTTGCATGGGGTTAAGGATGTTTAAATATGAGTTTGAGGCGGTTTAAACCCGACTGGAAGTTTCGAGCGGCGCTCGGAGCCTGTGAGCGGCCGCTCACAGGTCCGAGGCGCGCGCTTTTGCTTCGTTTCGCCTCCCGACGCGTTTATCCATCGACGTTTTCGTTATCGCGGACCGTAACAAGTGTAACCCCATGCGTTAAGACCCTAATCAACCTCATGCTCCACTTTTAATGATTTTTTTTATTAACGTGTTCGGTTTAGGTTCACATAATCACGTATGGTTTTCACATAAATTTGTCAGATATCATCGAGACACATAAGTTTATTATTCACCAACGTCCGAGGTTCACTAATCATGTAATCACATATTAACTCACACAAGGAGTCAAAACCCGACCCACACAAGGAGTCAAAGCATCTCATAACCCGAGATGTGAAAGTAGTCCCAAACCGGACTAGAAACCCGACCCACACAAGGAGTCAAAGCATCTCATAACCCGAGATGTGAAAGTAGTCCCAAAACCGGACTAGAAAACGTTTTGTAAGTTGTCTCAAACCCGAGACGCATGCTTTTGAGAAAAAGAGTAGTGAAACTCACAACAATGCACGTATGTCCTATCTAGCTATCTAGCTAACCCTCGTTAAGTATAACATACGCGTGACTCGCTAAGGTAGACTTTAATCTAGACAACGTTGTTAACCAGAATTTGTCAGGTGTCACAGTTGGGGTTATCGAGGTTTACAACCAATAAAAGGCTTGAAAATACGATGTGCGTTCAAGGCATAAGAAAGTTCAAATGTGGAAGTTAGAGGAAAAGAATGATTTAACAAAATAGGTCTTTACTAGCTTGGAAAGATGCGAGGGCATCAACCACCCTATCGTAGATCATAAGAACTTAGTCTTATCTATGTTAACAAAGGAAAAGAAAGGAAAAGACATGTAAGAAAAAGGTAGAAGCCAATCGTCGCCACTCTCTATCTAGAGCCTTCATCCTTACTTTCTATGTGATGGTCCTGCTCATGTTCCCCTTCCATCGCTTCTTCTTCCTCTTTTGCGGTGTCAATGTTATATGGATCCCTTCGCGTATAGTCCCCAACTCCGGTCCTGTGTATGTCAGTTCAGTGGTCAGCAGCACCACTCGTTCCTCCAATTATGGTTGTCAGCCATTAGTAGGTTTCGTCTTCCCTTGAGATGTTGCACTACGTCACAGGCTTTACATAACTCCCAAAGAGTGTGTGTAAGAAGCCCCAATCTAATGTGTTCCCATGAGTCTACCATATACTCACGAGGAACAGTGACACGAATGTCATGTATCGCTTGTTCTTACAGGGCGTAAATGTGTTAGAGTAAGGATAAAATTCTATATGAGTAACCCAGTCTTGCCTGAGTTCCAAATGAGAGTAAGAAAGGTCAAATAACAAGGAACAGAAATTAATTGTCTCCTTGCTCAGTGAAAAAGGATAAGTCTTAGTCCTTGTCTTTCTTCGAATTTAATCCAGTCTAATGGTACCACGTCATGCGCATCGTGCAGCTTTTCTGCGCCACAACGCTCGGAAGGGCTTTCTCCCCTGTACGCGATCACCTTATCACGCTGCATCGGCACACACCCTAACCCTGGATACACGCATCACAGTACACCACAAAGTCCTCTATACCCTCGGGTAATGATAGTATGGGTGCACTTCAAAGCTTTGCCTTTAATAATTGAAAATCGGATTCTTGGACATCTCCCCACTTGTAAGTAATACCCTTCTGTGTCAAGGTAGTGAGGGGTTGAGCGATCATAGAGAATCCCTCAATGAATCTGCGATAATATCCCGCAAGACCAAGAAACTGGCGCACCTCTGTAGGAGTCTTAGGAGCCTCCCACTTTTTAATAGCATCAATCTTGGCGGGATCACGTGTATTCTTGCCTCATTAATCACATGTCCACAAAATTTGGACTTCTCGAATCCAAAAGTCGCATTTAGAGAATTTTGCATACAACTGCTCATTTCTCAAAAGTTCCAAGATCGGCTGCAGGTGTTTCTCGTGCTCTTCCCTGCTCTAGGAATAAATCAATATGTCATCTATGAACACTATGACGAATTTGTCCAAATAGGGCTTGCACACACGGTTCATTAGATCCATGAACATAGCCGGTGCATTGGTTAGCCCAAATGGCATCACCAAAAACTCATAATGTCCATACCGAGTTCGAAAGGCTGTCTTCGCCACATCCTCCTCGCGGACTCTCAGTTGATGGTATCCTGACCTCAAGTCAATCTTAGAGTAGTAACTCGACCCTTGTAGCTGGTTGAACAAGTCATTAATACGAGGCAAAAGGTGGGGCGTTCTTCTTAACAATCAGAACTGGAGCTCCCCATGGCGTAGAAGTAGGTCTAATAAAGCCCCTATTCAATAGCTCTTGGAGTTGGGTAGAGAGTTCTTGAAGTTCTCCTGGTGCTAGGCGGTATGGTCCACGTGCAACTGGAGCTGCTCCAGGTACAAGATCAATTTGAAACTCCACTTGGCGAACAGGTGGAAGTCCAGGTAATTCCTCTGGGAAAACATCTGGTAAATCTCGGACTACTGGGATGTCCTCAATCTTAGTTTCAGTTTCAGCTCGAGTGTCAGATATGTTAGCCAAAATGGTTGGACAGCCATTACGGATACACTTTTGGGCTTTCAAAAAGGAGATGATGCCGACAATAGCACCACCACGATCACCCTGAATAGATAAAAGTTCTCCACTTGGGAGGGGGACACGAAAAATCTTCTCCTGACAGAGAATTTCAATGTGTTGCTTGGACAACCAGTCCATGCTACCCACGAGATCAAAACTTCCTAGGGTGATAGGAAGAAGCTCGATGGCAAACAATTGCCCATCTAGCTCGAGCTTATAGTCACGATGAATATGGGTTACCTCAACAGGCTTCCCATCAACTTACTCTATAGTGTAAGGGGTATCAAGAAGAGTAGGAACCATCCCTAGTTGTTTGCTAAGTTTCGATGACACAAAACTATAGTCCGCACTGGTATCATAAAAATAGAAGCAAGAGTGTCATTCAAGGAGCACGTACCCGTCATGACATTGTTATCAGTCCTAGCCTCCCAGAGCCAAGCACGAATGCTCTCCTACGAGCCCCATTGTTGTTGTATGACTTATACCTCACACTATCCCACGTTCTCTTCCTATCACCAAAAGTAGAAGATGAAGCACCATGCTTCGGAAAAGTACCATGCTCAACAGCCTCGTCAGTGAGTTTGGGAGTCAGGTGAAAGATTTGTTAGATTCTGGGTAGGTGAGCTGCAGTGGCCAAGCCATGAATCTGAGGGACCCACCCTTTTGGTATGAAATTCGATCCGCTGGTAAAGTTGGTTAATTAGATTCGAGCATAAAGTATCTAACTCCTGTAGCTTGGTCGTGTAGGCGTCGATCTTAGTCCCAACTGTCATTAGATATAAAAATTTATAGGTTTCATCACAGGGTGTTACGTTCTCCATCCAAGTATCTGTAACTCATTGAGTGTGAATGTAGCATACATTACCCCATCCTGCTTGGCGCAAATGCACATGGCAAAGACTTATACAATATAAGCAATCAGACGGTCTCCTTCAGTTCCGTTGGAGTTATCGAGGTTTACAACCAATAAAAGGCTTGAAAATACGATATGCGTTCAAGGTATAAGAAAGTTCAAATGTGGAAGTCAGAGGAAAAGAATGATTTAACAAAATAGGTCTTTACTAGCTTGGAAAGATGCGAGGGCATCAACCACCCTATCGTAGATCATAAGAACTCAGTCTTATCTATGTTAACAAAGGAAAAGAAAGGAAAAGATAGGTAAGAAAAAGGTAGAAGCCAATCGTCGCCACGCTCTATCTAGAGCCTTCATCCTTACTTTCTATGTGCTGGTCCTGCTCAGGTTCCCCTTCCATAGCTTCTTCTTCCTCTTTTGCGGTGTCAATGTTATATGGATCCCTTCGCGTATAGTCCCCAACTCCGGTCCTGTGTACGTCAGTTCAGTGGTCAGCAGCACCACTCATTCCTCCAATTATGGCTGTTAGCCATTAGTAGGTTTCGTCTTCCCTTGAGATGTTGCACTACGTCACAGGCTTTACATAACTCCCAAAGAGTGTGTGTAAGAAGCCCCGATCTAATGTGTTCCCATGAGTCTACCATATACTCACGAGGAACAGTGACACGAATGTCATGTATCGCTTGTTCGTACAGGGCGTAAATGTGTTAGAGTAAGGATAAAATTCTATATGAGTAACCTAGTCTTGTCTGAGTTCCAAATGAGAGTAAGAAAGGTCAAATAACAAGGAACAGAAACTAATTGTCTCCTTGCTCAGTGAAAAGGATAAGTCTCAGTCCTTGACTTTCTTCGAATTTAATTCAGTCTAATGGTATGACGTCATGCGCATCGTGCAGCTTTCCTACGCCACAACGCTCGGAAGGGCTTTCTCCCCTATACGCGATCACCTTATCACGCTGCATCGGCACACACCCTAACCCTGGATAGACGCATCACAGTACACCACAAAGTCCTCTATACCCTCAGGTAATGATAGTGTGGGTGAACTTCAAAGCTTTTCCTTTAATAATTGAAAATCGGATTCTTGGACATCTCCCCACTTGTAAGTAATACCCTTCTGTGTCAAGGCAGTGAGGGGTTGAGCGATCATAGAGAATCCCTCAATGAATCTTTGATAATAACCCGCAAGACCAAGAAACTGGCGCACCTCTGTAGGAGTCTTAGGAGCCTCCCACTTTTTAATAGCATCAATCTTGGCGGGATCGACGTGTATTCCTACCTCATTAATCACATGTCCAAAAAATTTGGACTTCTCGAATCCAAAAGTCACATTTAGAGAATTTTGCATACAACTGCTCATTTCTCAAAAGTTCCAAGATCAGCTGCAGGTGTTGCTCGTGCTCTTCCCTGCTCTAGGAATAAATCAGTATGTCATCTATGAACACTATGACGAATTTGTCCAAATAGGGCTTGCACACACGGTTCATTAGATCCATGAACACAGCCGGTGCATTGGTTAGCCCAAATGGCATCACCAAAAACTCATAATGTCCATACCGATTTCGAAAGGCTGTCTTCGCCACATCCTCCTCGCGGACTCTCAGTTGATGGTATCCTGACCTCAAGTCAGTCTTAGAGTAGTAACTCGACCCTTGTAGCTGGTCGAACAAGTCATTAATACGAGGCAAAAGGTGGCGGTTCTTCTTAACAATCAGAACTGGAGCTCCCCATGGCGTAGAAGTAGGTCTAATAAAGCCCCTATCCAATAGCTCTTGGAGTTGGGTAGAGAGTTCTTGTAGTTCGCCTGGTGCTAGGCGGTATGGTCCGCGTGCAACTGGAGCTGCTCCAGGTACAAGATCAATTTGAAACTCCACTTGGCGAACAGGTGGAAGTCCAGGTAATTCCTCTGGGAAAACATCTGGTAAATCTCGGACTACTGGGATGTCCTCAATCTTAGTTTCAGTTTCAGCTCGAGTGTCAGATATGTTAGCCAAAATGGCTGGACAGCCGTTACGGATACACTTTTGGGCTTTCAAAAAGGAGATGATGCCCACAATAGCACCACCACGATCACCCTGAATAGATAAAAGTTCTCCACTTGGAAGGGGGACACGAAAAATCTTCTCCTGACAGAGAATTTCAATGTGTTGCTTGGACAACCAGTCCATGCCAACCACGAGATCAAAACTTCCTAGGGTGATAGGTAGAAGGTCGATGGCAAACAATTGCCCATCTAGCTCGAGCTTATAGTCACGATGAATATGGGTTACCTTAACAGGCTTCCCATCAACTGACTCTATAATGTAAGGGGTATCTAGAAGAGTAGGAACCATCCCTAGTTGTTTGCTAAGTTTCGATGACACAAAAAACTATAGTCCGCACTGGTATCATAAAAATAGAAGCAAGAGTGTCATTCAAGGAGCACGTACCCGTCATGAAATTGTTATCAGTCCTAGCCTCCCAGAGCAAGCACGAATGCTCTCCTACGAGCCCCATTGTTGTTGTAGGACTTATACCTCACACTATCCCACGTTCTCTTCCTATCACCAAAAGTAGAAGATGAAGCACCATGCTTCGGAAAAGTACCATGCTCAACAGCCTCGTCAGTGAGTTTGGGAGTCAGGTGAAAGATTTGTTAGATTCTGGGTAGGTGAGCTGCAGTGGCCAAGCCACGAATCTAAGGGACCCACCCTTTTGGTATGAAATTCGATCCGCTGGTAAAGTTGGTTAATTAGATTCGACCATAAAGTATCTAACTCCTGTAGCTGGTCGTGTAGGCGTCGATCTTAGTCCCAACTGTCATTAGATAAAAAATTTCTAGGTTTCATCACAGGGTGTTACGTTCTCCATCCAAGTATCTGTAACTCATTGAGTGTGCATGTAGAATACATTACCCCATCCTGCTTGGGGCAAATGCACATGGCAAAGACATATACTATCAAAGCAATCAGACGGTCTCCTTCAGTTCCGTTGGAGTTATCAAGTTTTACAACCAATAAAAGGCTTGAAAATACGATGTGCGTTCAAGGTATAAGAAAGTTCAAATGTGGAAGTCAGGGGAAAAGAATGATTTAACAAAATAGGTCTTTACTAGCTTGGAAAGATGCGAGGGCATCAAACACCCTATCGTAGATCATATGAACTCAGTCTTATCTAAGTTAACAAAGGAAAAGAAAGGAAAAGACAGGTAAGAAAAAGGTAGAAGCCAATCGTCACCACGCTCTGTCTAGAGCCTTGATCCTTACTTTCTATGTGCTGGTCCTGCTCAGGTTCCCCTTTCCATCGCTTCTTCTTCCTCTTTTGCGGTGTCAATGTTATATGGATCCCTTCGCGTATAGTCCCCAACTCCGGTCCTGTGTACGTCAGTTCAGTGGTCAGCAGCACCACTCGTTCCTCCAATTGCGGCTGTCAGCCATTAGTAGTTTCGTCTTCCTTGAGATGTTGCACTACGTCACAGGCTTTACATAACTCCCAAAAAGTGTGTGTAAGAAGCCCCGATCTAATGTGTTCCCATGAGTCTACCATATACTCACGAGGAACAGTGACACGAATGTCATGCATCGCTTGTTCGTACAGGGCGTAAATGTGTTAGAGTAAGGATAAAATTCTATATGAGTAACCCAGTCTTGCCTGAGTTCCAAATGAGAGTAAGAAAGGTCAAATAACAAGGAACAGAAACTAATTGTCTCCTTGCTCAGTGAAAAAGGATAAGTCCCAGTCTTTGAATTTCTTCGAATTTGATTCAGTCTAATGGTACCACGTCATGCGCATCGTGTAGCTTTCCTGTGCCACAACGCTCGGAAAGGCTTTCTCCCCTGTTCGCGATCACCTTATCACGCTGCATCGGCACACACCGTAAACCCTTGGATAGACGCATCACAGTACACCAGAAAGTCCTCTATACCCTCAGGTAATGATAGTATGGGTGCACTGCAAAGCTTTGCCTTTAATAATTGAAAAGCGGATTCTTGGACATCTCCCCACTTGTATGTAATACCCTTCTGTTTCAAGGCAGTGAGGGGTTGAGCGATCATAGAGAATCCCTCAATGAATATGCGATAATATCCCGCAAGACAAAGAAACTGGCGCACCTCTGTAAGAGTCTTAGGAGCCTCCTACTTTTTAATAGCATCAATCTTGGCGGGATCGACGTGTATTCTTGCCTCGTTAATCACAGGTCCAAAAAAATTGGACTTCTCGAATCCAAAAGTCACATTTAGAGAATTTTGCATACAACTGCTCATTTTTCAAAAGTTCCAAGATCAGCTGCAGGTGTTGCTCGTGCTCTTCCCTGCTCTAGGAATAAATCAGTATGTCATCTATGAACACTATGACGAATTTGTCTAAATAGGGCTTGCACACACGGTTCATTAGATCCATGAACACAGCCGTGCATTTGTTAGCCCAAATGGCATCACCAAAAACTCATAATGTCTATACCGAGTTCGAAAGGCTGACTTCGCCACATCCTCCTCGCGGATTCTCAGTTGTTGGTATCCTGACCTCAAGTCAATCTTAGAGTAGTAACTCGACCCTTGTAGCTGGTCGAATAAGTCATTAATACGAGGCAAAGGGTAGCGGTTCTTCCTAACAAACAGAACAGAAGCTCCCCATGGCGTAGAACAAGGTCTAATAAAGCCTCTATCCAATAGCTCTTGGAGTTGGGTAGACAGTTCTTGAAGTTCGCCTGGTGCTAGGCGGTATGGTGCGCGTGCAACTGGAGCTGCTCCAGGTACAAGATCAATTTGAAACTCCACTTGGCGAACAGGTGGAAGTCAAGGTAATTACTCTGGGAAAACATCTGGTAAATCTTGGACTACTGGGATGTCCTCAATCTTAGTTTCAGTTTCTGCTCGAGTGTCAGATATGTTAGCCAAAATGGCTGGACAGCTGTTACGGATACACTTCTGGGCTTTCAAAACGAAGATGATGCCCACCATGGCACCACCATGATCACCCTGAATAGATAAAAGTTCTCCACTTGGGAGGCGGACACGAACAATCTTCTCCTGACAGAGAATTTCAATGTGTTGCTTGGACAACCAGTCCATGCTAACCACGAGATCAAAACTTCCTAGGGTGATAGGTAGAAGGTCGATGGCAAAACAATTGCCTATCTAGTTCAAGCTTATACTCATGCTGAATATGGGTTACCTCAACAGGCTTCCCATTAGCTAACTCTATAGTGTACGGGGTATCAAGAAGAGTAGGAGCCATCCCTAGTTGTTTGCTAAGTTTCGATGACACAAAAGTATAGTCCGCACCGGTATCATAAAAACAGAAGCAAGAGTGTCGTTCAAGGAGCACGTACCCGTCATGACATTGTTATCAGTGCTAGCCTCCCCAGAGCCAATCACGAATGCTCTCCCACGAGCCCCATTGTTGTTGTAGGACTTATACATTACACTATCCCACATTCTCTTGCTATCACCAAAAGTAGAAGATGAAGCACCATGCTTTGGAAAAGTACCATGCTCAACAGCCTCGTCAGTGAGTTTGGGAGTCAGGTGAAAGATTTGTTAGATTCTGGGTAGGTGAGTTGCAGTGGCCAAGCCACAAATCTGAGGGACCCACCCTTTTGGTATGAAATTCGATCCGCTGGTAAAGTTGGTTAATTAGATTCGAGCATAAAGTATCTAACTCCTGTAGTTTGGTCGTGTAGGCGTCGATTTAGTCCCAACTGTCATTAGATAAAAAATTTCTAGGTTTCATCATAGGGTGTTACGTTCTCCATCCAAGTATCTGTAACTCATTGAGTGTGCATGTAGCATACATTACCCCATCCTGCTTGGGGCAAATGCACATGTCAAAGACTTATACTATCAAGAAATCAGACGGTCTCCTTCAGTTCCATTGGAGTTATCGAGGTTTACAACCAATAAAAGGCTTGAAAATACGATGTGCGTTCAAGGTGTAAGAAAGTTCAAATGTGGAAGTCAGGGGAAAAGAATGTTTTAACAAAATAGGTCTTTACTAGCTTGGAAAGATGCGAGGACATCAACCACCCTATCGTAGATCATAAGAACTCAGTCTTATCTTAGTTAACAAAGGAAAAGAAAGGAAAAGACAGGTAAGAAAAAGGTAGAAGCCAATCGTTTGTATGTGCTGGTCCTGCTCAGGTTCCCCTTCCATCGCTTCTTCTTCCTCTTTTGCGGTGTCATTGTTATATGGATCCCTTCGCGTATAGTCCCCAACTTCAGTCCTGTGTACGTTAGTTCAGTGGTCAGCAACACACTCGTTCCTCCAATTGTGGCTGTCAGCCATTTGTAGGTTTTGTCTTCCCTTGAGTTGTTGTACTACGTCACAGGCTTTACATAACTCCCAAAGAGTGTGTGTAAGAAGCCCCGATCTAATGTGTTCCCACGAGTCTACCATATACTCACGAGGAACAGTGACACGAATTTCATGTATCGCTTGTTCGTACAGGGCGTAAATGTGTTAGAGTAAGGATAAAATTCTATATGAGTAACCCAGTCTCGCCTGAGTTCCAAATGAGAGTAAGAAAGGTCAAATAACAAGGAACAGAAACTAATTGTCTCCTTGCTCAGTGAAAAAGGATAAGTCTCAGTCTTTGACTTTCTTCGAATTTGATTCAGTCTAATGGTACCACGTCATGCGCATCGTGCAACTTTCCTGCGCCACAATGCTCGGAAGGGCTTTTCTCCCTGTACAATTGTTGTTTCCTCATCCACGAGGTTTGTTAGGATACTACTCCCAGTAATGCGCCACCTGGTGTAACCCTGGGTTCCCACCATTGACGTGTTCAGAATTAGGTCTAGAACTAGAAGATAAAATATCTCCCAAAATCATATGTTGTAGATATATGTAGCCAAAAGCTAGTTGTGCACTTAAGTTGTGAGTGTACTTTGCTCTGATGATTATTGACTAGACTCAACATGCAGTCCTAGTTCACTATAACCAATGGCTCTGATGCCAATCTGTCACACCCTCAAATTTTCCACTGCGGAATTTATGCCGCGAGGTGCATGACATACCAGGATCCCATAGCCATAAGTCATATGAACGAACTCTAAATGTCCAAACCATTTAGTTCGTTTCAAAACCAAGTTTAGTTAAGCTGCAGAAGCGTAAACCAAATTTAAACCTTTTTAAAACCATGCGCAAAACAACGTGCCCAAATTAAAACCATATGAAAGAAAACTTAAAAGTATGATATGTAATTTTTGGTGTATGCCAAAAACCCAAATGCAGTGAAGTGTGCAGTGCTTTCTAATCGTGGCACCGGAAGCTAACTACCTGCAAAAGCATGTATATCCGGGGTCAACAAACAATGTTGGTGAGTTCACTAAGTAAAGAAAATAAATAAGTAAATGCGTTGGTTTCCAAAACCACGTAACCAAGTAAAAAGCGTAGGTCCTCCAGACCAAAATGTTCAAGTGTTATCAGTTTAAGTGTGTCAGGGGTAGCTAACCCACTTATTGCAACTAAACAGTATTATTGGGACACCTTCAGTAATATAATAATTTGCCTCAATAACTAGTGTCTATCAACACTAGTTCTCAAATGTGGTTTTGAAGTTCATGCCCGTGACCCAAGCACATCAGGCATGAGGTTGCTGCACAACCTAATAGCGCTATCAACTAATACATCGTTCGCCTCCAGCGATTAACCCAATAATATGCAAGGACTTTCCAAATGATAGAATGTTTAGTTCACAAAGGACCAATAAGCTTTAAACTGATCAAAACCCGATCCACACAAGGAATCGTAAACCCGACCCACACAAGGATTCAAAACCCGACCCACACAAGGAGTCAAAGAATCTCAAACCCGAGATGTAAAAGTAGTCCCAAAACGGACTAGAAAATGTTTTGAAAGTTGTCTCATACCCGAGACGCATGCTTTTGAGAAAAAGTAGTGAAACTCACCTTAGGTTGCACGTGAATAATCCAAATTCCTCCAACAGTAATGAGCTACCGACTCCCTATTACAAATGTCACTAGGTGAGTATATGTGCATAACCAACACACCATACAACTCGTTTGTCCAAGACTTTTAAAGTTCAAACCGTGTAGTGACACCTAATGACTCTACATGCACAAGTCCTACGTATCCCGTTTTTGATCATATTGATTATTATTAGTTTTATACCTCATACACATCTCATATAAGTATTCATGCAAGTTCATGTCAAATACATACCATATAACACTCCAAATAGTCACGTAAACATCCCTTACACGATCTGCGTTTTCAGGGAAGATTGTAAGCTGTGGAAAAACGAATTATTTAAAATACTTAACGAACGAATTAAACTCCCAAATTTTACTGAATATTCATTGGGATTCATTTGATAACCCATATTTTTTTTTGTCTCAAAACCAAACACAAAAAATATTAAAATTCATACAACACAGCTATGTCCAGAAAATTTACACAGCAGATCAGTTTAGTAGAAAAATTCCCAAAAATTGTGTATTCACCCAAACGAGGTTAATCCGCTTGAAAAAGCCAATTTTTTCCATTTTTGACCTACTGTACGAATTTCATAACTTAACCTTTTGTAAAACGCGAGTTATGACCGTTTAAAGTTGACCCAATTTATAACTACGAAAATCTGATATGACCTTTAATCAAATAAAATTCCAAAAGCATATCAAAAGACATCCAAATCAGATGATTTTGCCTATTCTAAAAAGCTAAGACCATGTACAATCCATTCATACGAAGAATCGATCAAAACAATCAATTTAACATCACAATACAGACCCTACAAAGCACCCTAACGAATCTGTCAGAAAACTGAAACTTGCACCCCAAGTTATTCATAAACCCTAATTATGCATAAAAATCTCTAATACATGCATAATCCATATTATCATGATCAAACCCATATAATATCATAAAAAAAACCCTAATTATGATTACTAACAACAATCATCATCATCAAATCACAATGAACATTCAAGAACTCCTACTAACACATGATATGCGATTTTATATGTATGCATGCTCTATGATTTTTAAACTTTTCAAGCATTATTAATGTAACAACCGGCAAAATTAAGGTAATTCCGTACTAATTAATTAAACGTGATTAACGTAATTAAACGTAATTATGTGCTGATTGTTTAACTGAGGCCTTAGAAAGATAGAAGTTCCCAAATAATGCATAGGAATGCATAAGTTTAATGACAAAGCATGATAGGATCGTGCGCAAGCAAATCTATCCGGTATGGACACTGACGATTACCCGGTAAAATAAATAATATTTTCACAAAATATAATGAGTTTTGGAAACCCAAAGCCATACGTGAAAGCTTATTGTACAATCTCCCGGAAACGAATAAAGTGCGCGTACCGCACCCGATACGCGCGTAACACGTAATTTCACCCGGCAAAAGCCAAAATAAATTATCAGTAATTTAACTGGGCAAAATTTAAGGAATATTAATGGTATTTTAATATTTGGGTGACACGCGGTTAAAAACCCAAGAATACCCGGACGGTACCCGAACCAAGTGACTTAAACATAATATTGGACAATATTTGGCAAAGTGGACCCCACCCACACCCTTTGGGGGCCGGCCTATGGCCCACATAAGTGGGTAAAACCTTTTAATTTTCCCTTTAACTCTTCATCTCCTTAATAACCCAATTATTAGAACATAATCATATGAATGCATGGGATTTCATTGGCCAAGAAATTAACTAATCCTCTCCTCTCTCTCTCTCTCTTAAACTCGGCCAAACACCCTCATAATAATCTTCCAAAGATTTTTCCATATCTAGTATAATCTTCCATAATCCTTCCAAGATATTACACAATCCATTGAAGATACATGTAATCTTTGCAAGATTTGGGAAGGGATATTATAAACATTCTTGTGAAGCATACTTGAATCAACACAAAAACTTCTTCTTCTTCTCCTCCCTTGGCCGTAACATTGCACCCACCCACAAACATTGTTCTTTCAATTTTTGTATCTCCAAATCATCTCTAAATCTTCATCTCACAAAACCCCATTGTGTGTTTCAAGAGCTTGGAGCTTAATCACTTGGAAGAACACACTAAACCCCACCCAAATCCAAGGTTTTTGTCTTCCCTAGCCTTGAGCTAGTAGTAAGTATTACCTTGTTTTATTCTTAGATGTTCATGTTTTGTGCTTTTGAAAGCAAGTTGTACATTTATGGGTAATAAAAGGGATTTTATAGAAATGATGTGTTTTGTTAGATTAAAAATGGAAGAATAATAATAACATAAATGAATCTTGGATTTATATTAATAAATGTAATATTTGGAGAAAATGTGATGAAATGAACATACACTTGAGTTAATGGGTGATTTGATCATGATTAATGAGAAGGACTTGAATGTGATGGAAGATGATTTTAATCATCATAAGATGATAAGTTAATGACAAAAATAGATTAAAATGGGTTAGATAATCATAGGTGAAAAAGTTCCATATTCAAAGTCCACTCACTTGAATAAGTGAAAAAATGATATTTTGGATAAAAATATGGAACAAACATGTTAATAGCATTGAGGATGGATTATAAGATCATTAAAAGTGGAATGAAGTAAAAACAATCAAGCATTAAGAAAATGGGTCTTCAAAGTCCACTAAAATGGAAGAGAAACACTAACCATGCAAGATGAAATGAAAAATGCAACAAATATAAGTTAAAGGACAAATATTAGAACTTGGAAAGTCAAGGGACTAAAATATGTATTTTAGAAACTTTAGTCCAAAAATGCACTAACGAAGAGTTCAGTGTCAAAAGCATAAATAATAACTTTTCCAAGTGTAGTTTTTGATAAACATGAAAAAACTTACTTGTGTATAAATTAAAAGAGGCATTTTTATAAATGGAAGTTTTATAAAAATAAAAGAAGCAACACAAGGATTTTATAAAAATAAGATTTTATAAAATATTAGTAAAGACTTGGGAAAACTTGTACAAAAATGGATACTTTTATATAAATGGGAATATAAAAGTATCGGAAACATTTTTTGGGTTACAAGTTGGACAAGTTGGGCTAAACATGCAAAGTATACTTTCCATAAAAACGCGCAATGGAAACAAATATGAAAAACGCTAACTAACGAACTTAGTTACATGAGCTAACGTAAAAGAACATATGAGAAAAATGCCATTGCGGCAAGATGAAAATAAATATATATATATTTTAAGAGATAAAATATATATAACAAGGGTGAAACGTGCGTAACACTTTCCTAAGTGTAGAAAGAATATTCGTGGGAAAGGAAAAACACAACGTAACGAATTAAGACAACGCTAAACGACACATGAACTTAACAAGTAGTATCCACGCGATGGTATATGTACATATGCTCGTTTTTGATGAAATTCTAGTATATCTATTTGAATGGGAAAATAGATATGCGAGAAGGAAAACCGAGACGAGTAGGTGAAATATATCTACGAACGTGTGAATACCGACAAAATCCTAGTACATTTATTTAAATGGGAAAATAAATGTACGGTGTGGTGAGTCTAGTCGGGCGTTAAGAATATGTTACCGAACGACAAGAACTTAGCATATTTATTTGAATGGGAAAATAAATATGTGGCAAAGTGAGTCGAGTCGGATGAAAGAAATCACATTATATCGAGCAAAACGACCCTAAGTATAATTATTTAAATGGGAAAATAATTATACGTTGGGTAGAATCGTGTCGAGAATAATAGTGTACAAGTCACAAAGAATATTAATAAGAATAATATACGACTTACAAGGAAAGGGTAATCCATCACCATTGAACCTAGGATACGAAACTATTCAACGGGAATTGGGATAAAGACGTGGTCGGGAAGTTGGGTGTACAACTTGCCAAGGCACATACACCATAGGTGTAGTGACTTATACGCCTATAACATTTGTAGGTGCGGGATCACAAACTTTACTATTTTCTTCTTTGAGCCGAGCATAGTTACAGGTGAGTCTCACGGCCCCATTTCTAAACTATTTAACGTTTTTTACGGGGGAAAGATATGTTGGGATTTGTTTGACGGGTTGGACACTTGAGTTGTGATCGCCACTCGGGGTTGAGACCTCCACACTATAATGATTAATTCAGGAAAGAGAAACCAAAGGAATATTTGGATAGTACTATTGGTGCCTGACAAGGCCCACCCCTAATCGATAGCGTCGATTATGCATCGGTGTATGCCTGGGGTGCACGTATTCTGAAATCAAGTCGTAGGAATACCGAGTAACGACTTGGGGCGGGGGCATTATTAATTGTCTTGGTTTGGTTATAGGCTCAAGTAAATTGTAGGACTTTGCAACTCCTATAAATGTCATAACAAGGATATTCCCACTTAATAAAGTTTTATTAAATCAAAACCTGTGAACTCACCAATATTTATATATTGACGATTTTTAAACATATCTTTCAGGTAATTGACTGATGAAGGTTAACGTGGCGAGCAGGGTCGGGGGAATCTCCAAGTCGGGCGTTGGATATCGTAAAGGGAACTCGTCTCTATATCCCAAGGATCTAGGGATATAGGGAGGAGCCACCCTATGTATTTCAAAAACAATTTTAAGATTATGTACGAATAATTTGACATGATTTTCGGCGTTGAATAAATGCCCGTTTGTTTAATTAATATTGTGGTTTGCATTAATCTTGGCTTAATCCTCTTGAACCGTCGCGCCACGTGTTTCCGCCATAGGCGTGGTGTGACAATTAATCATCATAAAACATGTAAAAATTGTACCTTTCAATGCAAGAGTCCTCAAAGCCTAGATATTTCACCCAAACTAGCTTGAAGAGATGATTAAGATTGATGTTTGTTGAAGATTGAGAGAGAGAGAGGGTGGGGGTTGTTGGCGGCGCAAAAGGGGTAGGATTAGGGTTTCTTATTTTTTTTATCACTATTTATAATGGGTTTTAGGGCTTTTTAGTTGACGGCGCAAAAGGGGTAGTAAAAAAATGCCCAAGTAATTGTGTTTTAGGGCTTTTTAGTTTGCTAACTGGACCCGTTAGTCATGTTTTAGCCCAATACTGGACCCGATAATTTTAACTACCCCAACCTACATAAAACTATTGTTTTTATTATCTCAATACATATTAATCATAGAGTGCACATAATTTGCATAGTTCACGTATTGACTATTAGTCAAGAAGTAATTCGCATAAACATGTACTTCATATAAACATGTTACTTCACATTCATCATATTTCAATTGTACACATTATCATGTATTCTAGACAAATCACCAACGTTCGGGATACATGACTTGTGTATGCATTGTGAGGATAACTTTACTTATTATAATGTAACATATGTTATTATCACATAACACATGTTATTACCCTATAACATATAGGAAGACCTTCCTAACTAACCCTAGTCAAGTGTTTAGTCACGTATGCACATGCAAGTTAACTAGAGTTCAGTTAAAGTAGGAACCTGAAAATGCGGGGTGTCACACCATCAGAATCTTTATGGCCTTTGTTGTCAACCACGACATCAATGTGTATCAAATGGATATCAAGCATGCCTTCCTATATGGAAAGATTCAAGAGGAAGTATATATTTTCCTACCACCTAGTAAAAAGAAACTTTTCATCCTAATCATGTCTTTAAACTTAACAGAGAATTATGTGGAAAGGACAAGATTTAACGATTGTTCAAATTTATGTGGATGACATCATTTTTGGATCCACATGTAACAAAACATGTGAGGAGTTTAGCGAACTCATGATAGCAGAGTTTTAAATGAGTTCCATGGGAGAACTACAATGCTTTCTTGGTCACTAAGTTAAGCAGTTGCAAAATGGAACTTTAATTCATCAAAACAAGTATGGTAAAACTTTGTTGTCTAAATTTGACATGAATGATTGTAAACTATGCAGTACTCCCATGAGCACTAAAAAACCACTAAGTGCTTGTGGTAAAGAAGAACTGGTGGATTAAACACAATATAGATGTATGATTGGATCTTTACTATATCTAACTGCATCTATGCCAGACATTATGTTTGCCACTTGGGTTTTTGCAAGACACCGGGCATCACCTAGAAACTCCAATCTTATATCTGTGAAAAGGATATTCGGATACCTCAAAGGTGCTCACACACTTGGTATTTGGTATCGTGCTAATGGAAAGATTGAGCTTTCTGGTTATTCAGATAGTGAATTTGCTGGCTATCAAACCACAAGGAACTCTACTGTAGGTAATTGGAATGGATCGATAACAAGCTAGATCAGGTCTATCAAGGTGCGGAATCGCTTGATAGACCTATATGCAAATAATGAATCAATCACTACCATAATGACTGACCAACCCAATCCTACACCCCATGAAAGGTATTTATACTTGCATGCACTGACTAACAGAATAGCGAAGATGGCCAAGACATAATTCCAGCGAAGATGCCAAATGACATCTTCGCCTTTAGCCGTCTTCGCCCAAATAGTATCTTCGCTTACTAACTATGCTTGCTAGGGTTAAACACAAAAGACTAACATACTAGACTTATAACAACGTCAAGTATGTTAGAGTTAACCTATCAGCTAACACAAAATGATACTAATCTAGAGAGGCGTTTTTCATACCAAACATTCACTAACAAACTTCCCTTTGATAAATGCTCTCTACATCTTCAAACCACCTACAGCTCAACCTTCCATATAATGCCAACGATTTTAGCATGGAACTTCTTTTTCATACAAACATCCACAACTCCTTAGTAGCAATAGCCTTGATGCCTTCAATCATCCTTGTAGTAGATCTGCTGCTTGTACAACTTTCTCAAGTCAGCTCGGGATAGATTCGCCAGATGCATCGGATCATAGATTCTCAACAAACATTTCTCATTGTGGTCTTCCATGAACGCTTCGGCTGTATCACTCTCTACATACCACAATTTAAGATAACTAAGAATATTCTGAGGTAGCTTCTTCAAAGGAACCCGATTCAAACACTTGGCAGGCTTGTAATACATCTTCATCCGAGGCTTGTTCATCCTTGGATCAACACGTGTGTGATCCTTGATCCTCTTTCCCTTTTGTGGACAGAAGTACTCAAACTTATCCTCCTTAACCACATAATCCTTTGAATGGCTTTCGCATAATCATTTTGACTTGGATTAACCATTAACCAAATCATGTCTTACCAAGTCACGAAACTCCAACAAAGGCAGAGAGTTAAAATACTTGACCTTACCGGCATATAGTGAATCCCATCATATATGATGATAGCAAAAAGCTTCAACTCAACATCATAAAACCAACTAATAATGCCATTAGTCTCATGCTTCTAATTCGAAGCATCATAGGACTGCATATACCTGAAAGGCTTGGGCCTAGAATTCTTACATTCTTCTTTCATCCTTTTCCACGAGGCTTTCCATACCGCATCAGGATCAGAATTGTCAACTGAATCTGTAGTCACTTCAGGATCTGAACTAAGTGGATCCTCTATCAACATTTTCATCAAATAGTTTAGATGTTGCTGATCCTCTTCATTACCATCTTCTAAGATCGTGTCTGTATAAATCCTAGGAGCTACAACCTCATTGACCTCATCATTTCCTCTGCTTCTTCTTTTATGGGATTCTAGTCTTCTAGATTATCTGGAATAAACTCACCTTCCTCCAAGTGATGCACTTCATGATCTAACCCGTAAGAAAGTAATCCATATTCCTTCAGCTTCTCTATTACTTCTTGAACTTCAATAAGAGAGTCAAAAGTAAACTCATCAAATCCTGGAAATAACACATCCAAAGTCTCATGACTGAAGGTGTCCAAGAGTTAAGGCACACAATCAGCAGGCCTCTTCCCTAGATCTCCAAGACCAGCAATCTAAACTCCAGTACCTGACTCCCCCTGAGTAGTAGCAGGCTCACTAACTACTATTGAAACACTTGGAGGCTCACTTCCCGTAGAGCGGTTACGATCATTGTCAGGATCATCTTCACATCTCTTCGTCCGTAACTCATCACCTTTACACGTATCACTCTCCCCTGATCCTTCAATTGCTTCATCAACTCAATGTTTTGTTGAAGAAGTGTTTGAATCATCGACCTATCATTCGCCTGCAACTGTTGTTGTACCTCATTATACTCTACCAACTTGGTGATGACCAGATTGGCCACCATCACCTGAGCGTTCAACTCTTCCACCCATCTCTCCCACCAAACTATCCTTTCCATGTCTGGTAATTAAGTATCATAGCAAAAATCCAGTGCAGAGACATCAAACATAAACCCCTCTGATAATGGCCAGGTGGTAGCAGGTGTGGATGTGGAGGCAACACTGGTAGTGTGAAGAGTAGTAGGTGTAGGTAATGTGGTAGTGTGGTAGAAGATGTGAAAACTGGATCAGAGTGTGGAGCAGTCAGTGAACTTGGAAGTGTAGAAACTCCAAGTGAAGATTCACCAACTATTCCTGTACTAGTAGGGACAGGTAAAGTGGTAATGGATGTGGTAAGGCTAAGTGGTGTGGTGGTTTAGGTTACTGAAAGTGGTTATGGTTGTGGTACAGTGGCTGCTGTGCTTGCCGATGGCACCTGTGAGCTAGGCTCACGAATCACTACACCACCTCTCTACCTATAGCGTGGCCTTAGAAGTGGGACATCATCATCACCATCGTCATCATCATCTCACTTCCTCATTTACCCACAATGTCAGTAGGAGGAACCGACCTCTATGACACTCACCAACATTTTTGTGTTTGAAAAAGTATTTTGTATATGCTTCAGGTTTTGCATGATGCTACATATAGGACTTTGGATCTAGTCTTAACTAATCAATATTTCATCTCATGTGGTTTTGTACATTCCAATGTAATTGTAATTCAATCAGCAACTATCTCACTCGAGGAGGGTATATTCAAAACACTCGAGGACCCTTCTACCCCAGGAACTGTACTAGATGGACCCGGGCGGTCCAAATCAATATCTAACTATTCCAAAAACTCATCACCAACATCTAGTACTTGCTCCTCTAAAACTGGACCAGGCTGTTGAACAGGTTGTTCAATAACTAGTTCCTGCAGCTGAACCTGTATTTGTGCTGCAGCGTGTTGTACCTACACCTCAGGTTGCTGAACTTTTGTTGTTGCTGCTATTGCTGTTGTAACTATTGATGTTGTTGCTACTGATCAGGCGCTTCAAACCACGCATCATTCGTCGATGGTTGATAGGTGGGATCAATGAGGAAACCAAACAGCGGTGTCTGCTGTGGACGCTCTTCAACTGGTCGCCTTACGTTGTGCGTGCGACAGTCAGCAAGAGTGCGACGTTCCATTGTCCCTGCCTGAACAAACGATTGTACATCTGGTAAATCAGGCATAAGAAACTTGAAGATAATCATTAAAAATCTATCATAAGTTAGAAAAAGGTTCTTCCTAGTAGTTCAAATATACTTTTCTAACTCATATAGAATCATGTGAGAAAAAGAGAATGGTTTGTTGTAAACCAATGATAGCATAGCATACTGAATACTAGATCCCATAGCGTTTAGTCTTGCCCGACGTACCGAAAAGCTAACAATCATCACATACATAAGCAGTCTCTATTGCCCAAACACACAGCTTTTGCACAACTGACCTTTCTGTATATCTCCAGAGTAACCCATATGAGTGAAAGCACCCATCCAAAATTCAGTAGGGAATATGACTGGTCCATCCTCTTGAGCAACAGTGCCCAGTCTCAAAGCCTGGTGAATAGTATCAGCTGAAAACTGGATCACTTGATTGTTGGCAGTAGCACACATCGCTGGTGGTTCTTCCTTGTAGTCATATTCAGTTGTATCCCAAAACTGCTGAAGATAAGTCACACTGATCTAAGGCAACTGTGTGAGAGCATAGTTGGTTCTGCAGTGCTAAAAGAATGACATAATCTATTGGTACTACACAACTTGCCCTCCTCCTGGTAACCAATCCAAAAGCTCGGTTCTGGTTAATATAAATCTCACGAAGTTCTTCTTCTGTCATGTTCTACACTCAACATTTCAAGATTAGCAACATTTAAAATTCATAAGGCGAAGGTCTATTGTGAGAATCAGTTAAGTTCCTAAACATAAGACTGAAAAGAGAAGTTGGTCCAAAGGCAAAGATTCCATTGGACGAAGTTACCAGAAAAACGAAGATCCCATATAAGCGAAGATGCCATCTAACGAAGATGATGGCATCTTCATGGAATCTTTAAGTTCGACTTTTTATTAATTTCGCCTGTTGAATCGAGAAAATTGCACCATGAATGTTTTTTTGAGTTAATACGATCTGATCATCATGACACAAATTAATACATCCGATTAAGAAGTATATGTAATTAGTTTTAAGGTTTGAACGTCATTTCTTAGCTTATTGGTTAAGTTTAAACCCGATCCCTAAAACCCACTTAAAAAGCTTCTTTTTACGTACAAATTCAGTTGATTTAAACATCATTATGATTGGAAAGTGATTTGGGATAACAATCCATGGTCAAAAATTTGTTTCATACATGTTTTTGGGATCAGGTCGTTGAAAAACGAAGTTGGTTATGTGGGGGTTTATAAATTAGCCTGATGGTGTGGGGTTTGAGATTTTGAATGGTATTTGACCTGTTGACCGACTTTATACACCCCATCATGGGGCGAAGGTGACTAATGAAGATGCCTTAGGGCATCTTCGTCCAAACACTAGCTTTGTTTTGATTTTGGGCCCAGACCAAGTTCGGTTAAAGACAAATGGGCCAAAATAATTCAACAACTTAACAACTTGATTCACATTTAGGGCCTTTTGATTATAAACGAGCCCGAATATGTTTAACTAAGTGTATTTTATAGAAACATGGACTTGGATTTTTCAGAAGACTTTTGTCGGTAAGAAAAGGAAATGTTTTCCCGAAAAATACGAGTACTCCCTTAGAATGACCATTTCGCGTACATTAAAACCTGAAGCGAAAAATAGAGAATCTTTTTGTCATTTTTTTGAATTGTTATAAACAAATAAAATAAATAAAAACACAAATAAAGTGAAAAACAAAATAAAATGAAACAAAATAAATTCAAAATGCAAACACTCTATTTTTGTTTAGATGTCACCGGTGAAAGGATCATATCAGCTAGAACAAGACTGAGCACACGAGTTAGAATTGTTAAAGGTAAATTATTAAAAAGCACAGTCGCAATCCAAGGCAATTACCAATATATTTATCCACTTAAACAAACTTACATCATTGTCTTCAAAGCCTCACTTTACTGATTATGATTAAAAGCATTAGACTGTAGGTATTGCGTGTCCCACAGCATGACATACCCCCACGATCAAGGTATGTACAAAGCTTCATCATAACAGGTGAGTATATTGTTGTTATCTGTAGAATTTACAAGGTACGAGACACGTGGGTAAACAGCTCAGCATATATCTGGATGCAGCAAAGTGGCCGGAGTGTTCTCAACCAGGGTTAGGACAAATTTTTAGCTTTGGGCCTTTTGAGGTAGCCTGTCAACATAGAGGGATTCGGCATTATCCTTTGGATTTTGCTCTTTTAAGATATCATGGCTGTGCCTAGGTCTGCTTATATCTGGATACAGCAGAAGGACAAGCAGGTAATCCCCGGATAGGTCAACAATAAAAAGACCCAAAACCTCTAATTTTGGCAATCTATCAATGCAAGAATTAAGACCATAAGATCGTACGTCAATGTCATATGCCCACATGTACCACAGTCCTTGTTATTGTTATTATATTTTGGGTTGAGTACGCGTTGTAAGTCTGCCTCTTGGTATATCACATGACGGAGCTTCAGTCGCACTTAGCAGTTTAGGGTCACTGTTCTGTTTTAAGTGTGACAGTCAAGCAACTGATGTACTATCATATCCTATCATATACAAAGTGACAACTCGTTTTTTTTACACGAAATAAAGAAAATTATTCACAAAATTGCTTTAGTAACTTATGGGAAACATAAAATCACTCATGATTCCTCATCCCATTCAGTTGAACCAACATTTCAAAACAAGCCATGTCAAATGCCTTGGTGTATAGGTTTGCCAAATACTCTTTAGTATCAACTTTTTCTAAATGAAACATTTTCTATTCAAAACAATCCCTTATAAAGTTATGTCTTATATGAATATGTTTAGTTTTAAAAAAGTTGGTTAGGTTTTCAGTTGCAGATATGGCGGCTTTCTTATCAATCATAATGGGAGTATCTAGAAAAATCAAACCGTAATCCCACATCTGTTGCTGTATCAACAAAACCTATGAACAACAACTACCAGCTTCAATGTATTCAGCCTCGCATGAGGACCCCGCTACAGAGGTTTGCTTCTTGCATTGTCAGGATACTAGTCTCCCCCCAAGTAGTTGACATCCGCCAGTCGTTGATTTTCTCTTCTTGTTACATCCTCTGTAGTCTGAGTGGGTGTAGGACACGAGATCTAATCCACCATTTGATGGATACCAAAGACCTAATTTGGGTTTCCTGTTAAGGTATCTCATTATCCGTTTCACCGCAATCATATGTGACTCCTTTGGATCAGCTTGAAACCTGGCACAAAGACAAACTGGAAAAATAAAGTCAGGTCTAGAAGCAGTTAAGTACAAGAGTGAGCCAATCATTGCCCGGTACTCTGTGTCGGGACCGAGTCTGTGGTTGACCGGTAGAGGAGTAGCGTAAGCTGTGCAATCCTTCATCTTGAAACGAGTAAGGATGTCATGCACATAGTTGGTTTGATGGATGAATATTTCATCTTCCTTCTTATCCATCTATAGACAATGAATGAACATTAACTCCCCCATAACACGCATCTTGAACTTCTTTTTTATGACCTGCTCGAATCCTTGCATAAGTCTTCATTAGGTGACTCGAAGATAATGTCATCAACATACACCTGAACCAGTAAAAAATCTTCTCCTTTTCTCCGAATGAAAAGTGTGCCATCTCTCTTTCCTCTCTCAAAGCCATTATTCAAGCGGTAAGAAGACAATGTCTCATACCAAACCCTGGGAGCCTGATGAAGTCCATAAAGGGCCTTGTCAAGTTTGTAGACCCGATCCGGATATTCTGGATCAATAAACCCCGATGGTTGAGAGACATACACCAGCTCTTGGACATTTTTATACAGAAAGGCGCTTTTCACGTCTAGTTGATACACATTAAATCCTTTATTTGACGCAAAGGCCAAAAACAAACGAATCACCTCTAGCCTAGCAACTTGTGCAAACACCTCATTGATGTCTATCCCTTCCTATTGATTAAACCCTTTGACAACTACTCGAGGTTTATTCCTGACCACAACACCATTCTCATCTTTCTTATTCCTAAAAACCCATTTGGTGCCAATTTCCTGTGCACCCCGAGGGAGATCGACCAACTCCCAGAGCTTGAGCTTCGTAAAATGGCCTGCTCCTCTTGAATTGCTTCTACCCACGCGTTGTCACGAAAAGCTAGTTGATACGTCTGCTGTTCAATTTGTGTGATAAAGCACTTTAAGCATTTATTCATAATCCTTGAGTCTCTAATTCTTGTGTACATGCAGTTGGCAGTTGCAAAACCTCTCCTCGTCTGAACTCCTGCAATATGATCTCCCAGTATATAGTTAACTCGATGATCTTTATTTGTGCGTGTTGAAATCACGGTGTCAACCGGTAACCCTTAATCTATGTTTGAGCCAATTTTCATGTAGTCACTTCTTCATCAGCGGAATCTGTCCCGAATGGGTTCGTGAAAGTTTCTTCTTCAGTTTTAGTAGCTGGTTTTGTAGATGTAAACCGGTTGTTTCCCGAAGAGCTTCCTTGGGCATCTGTCTTATCATTTTCTGTAGTAATTGGGATAATTGATCGAGGTGAGATGATGTTGTCATCATCCTCCTCAAAAATCATTGGTTCTTCAATGGTCGAATCTGTATTAAAGGTGTGAGGAACATTAAAAAACTTAAACACAACATCATAGTCGAACATCTAGCTGGGTTCCTATGCACTATCCTTTGGTGTGTAACTAGTTATTTAAATATTGAAAGCATATTCTACTACACCTTTAGATTTATTAAAAACTCGTTTATTTGGTGATTAAGTTACATAACCAAGGAAAAATCTGTTATCAGCAACCTCAACAAATTTTGGTTGGTTTTTATTTTTAAGAATAGTTCAAGGCATCCCAAATGGTTCAAAATCTTTTATATTTGGTTTTCGAACATTCTAGAGTTCATAACACGCTTTATTGTGTTTTTTGATAGTCAAAACCCTATTCAGAACATAGCAAGCTATATTTACAGCCTCCGCTCAGAAATGCACATGACGCTTATAGTCAGCTATCATTGTTCGAGCTGATTCAATTAAAGTCCTATTTTTCTTCTCCGCGACTCCGTTCTGTTGTGGCTCATAAAGAGCACTGAATTGTTGTTTAATTCCCTTGCGAATGCAAAAGATTGAAAACGTGTTGTTCTTGAACTCCAAGCCATTCAAGAGATTCTTTGCTTGAAGAATGACGTTTCTCAAGATTTCTCATTTCTCATCCTTTGAACCTAAGAAAAACACCCATGAGAATCTAGAAAAAACATCAGTAATCACAAGGCAATAGAATTTTCCACCAATGCTTCTAACGTTCACTGGACCGAATAGATCCGTGTGAAGTTGTTCGAAAGGAGAAGAGATAAAATTCACAACTTTTGGGTGATGATGTTTCTTGTGTTGGTTTCCCATTTTATAAGGGACACATTTATCCTCAACCCCAAAGCTATTTGTAAGTCCAGAATCCTCTCTACCGGGTATCAAACACGTACACAATCAAAGGCGGAATCAATGATTATGTAGAAAGAACAAAGAAAAGACTTGAAACACAATGATTATATTATCAAAGTGCACACGGTTTCAAGAACCGTCTGGTACACTATTGCGAGAACAAGATAACAAAACCACAAAAGACTAGCAACCCCAAAATGGCTAATGAACCCCCTATTTATAGTTACATAGGGCGGCCATCATACATAGGCCAATAAGGCCGAACCCAATACCGTATAAACCAATAACAAAGTAACTCAAGACAACACAAACCTCTAAAATCTAGCCCAACAATATCCCTATAGGTTTGTGTTGACTTGAAGTGTCTCCACTGTTTCTTGCTCCGCTTCTTAGAAGTCTTCATCTTTTTCTCCATTTCCCTCTTCCACTCTTCAGGTGACTTGCCAACATATGGACCATATAGTTCAGTTTCCACTCTTCCTCTTATATCAGATGCCAGCCCCAGTCTATCTATCTGAGCTACAACACTAGTAATCTGATGTCTAGCCAGAACTTTAATGTCTTCGGTATGCAAACTCATCAGATCTTTGGCGTCAGACACTCTAAACTCATCGCTATCACAGACAATCACAGCAGATCCTGAAGTAGTATCATAGACCCAGAACCTCATATCCTTCAAGCATCCCCTGTCCATTGGCTTGGTCAAAAGAATAGTCTTCATCTTTTGAGTAGGTGGCCACTGAACTCTCTTGTATGGCCTTCCATCAGCATCGAACAAACCTTTATACTTCACTAACATTGAGCTTGCAGTCTTCATATCCCTGAAATTCACCTTTGCTTGCTCCTGAATCTTCTTATGACATGTGACTCCAATCCTATTTCTTGGATTTCTCGTCAGATTTATGAAAGGAGCTCTTGCAAGTTCTGTCAAATCAATCTTGGTCCAGGAGTTGAAGGCAGAAGTAGAAGCATAGTACTCAACTGCTCCATTTCCTCTATGAACAACAAACACTCCCTTGTCATCATTATATCTCCAACACTCTATTCCAGTTTGATTACCATAAGTGTCATAGCGATCACTGGTAATTATCACATATCTTTCAGGATGCTCCTCCATGGGATCAATAGATGGCTCAGCTAAATTCTTGAGAACATAAGTGCTTCCACGACGACGATCTCTCACTTTGGGAACCTGATCCTCAAAATATTTCTTCATGTGTTCTTCATGTTCCTTTTCTGATTTTTCACGCTCAGCAGGAGTCATTACTTTATCAAGAAAAGATGATGTCTCTGAAAATTCCTTTCCAAACTTGTTCTCTAGTTTCTGAGTCAAGTTGAGTAGTTTTGCTGAAACATCGCCCAATCCAGTTTCCAACTCAGTAATCTTTTGATCTTGTTTTAGTAACCGTCTCCATCAAACTCTGTACCTGAGCAGTTAGCCATACATTCTAAGTCTCCAGCTTCAGCACTTTAGCTTGCAATCTGTGAACATCCACTTCAGCAAAAATATCTTCATCACTGTCAATCTCTTCTTGATTTGCCTCTCTCTCTTCCGTCGTCAAGAATTCAACATCCACATGTTTTCCCTGTTCTTTATCAGCTAGAAAGGCCATCTGAGCTCTTTGAAAAGCTTCCTCATCAAATAAAACTTTACTCAAACCAGAAGCACCAGAAGATCCAGCTTCTTCATTTACTCTCCCTGTAATTGGTGCCTTACTCATGAATTGAGAAAATGATTCGGTTGCAGTTGCAGGAAAAGTAGTGGAGCTAATAACACCAACGGGAATATTAGTTGAAGCACCAGCATCAGTCATGACAGTATCAGCAGCAGCAAAAACAGTTTCAGCAACAGGAACAGAAACATCAGCAGTAACAGTCAATCTTGGATCTCTTCTGCTTCTCTTCCTCGGCCTCAAATCAGAATTGGGGTCTTCAGAAACTTCAGTATCAACAAATGTCTCAACTGCAACATCGGATGGAGGAATCCATTTTTCAGCCTCTCGAACGGTATTCAATATGCTTGAAAGCACTTCTGCTTGAGGAATAACGGTCTCAGAAGCAGCAGTGGTGGAAGCTTCAGTCATAATCTCTTCTTCAATCAACCCTGTCTCTGCTTCGGTCACTGACTTTATTTCAACATTTTCAATAATAAAGTCATCTATCTCATCGTCATTTAGATCATTAAAATCAAAATTCTCAAATTGATCTTCGTCAAATCCAGCAGTTTTCTCATCATCTTTCACTTCTTCCTCATCTTCACTATCCACCTCATCTTCACTTTCCACCTCAGTCAAATCAACGTTTTCAGGAGGAGAACGTTGTTTAGTAGGTGGTGGTTAAACAATCTGAACATCATGTTCTTTAGCAACAAGTGCAGATGGTAAGTCTGAGGCTTCTTCTACAATCTCACTGATCTTTCCAAACTTAATCGGTGGAAATTTTCCGGTAAAAACCAGCCTTGAGTCTTTACGAACCTGCCTAATTAATCCAAAGATTTGAGAAGCCATGCATTTGTTATCATATGTTTTAACTGTCCTCTCAAGCTTTGGATACTTGGATTCTAGAATCATCTGCACAAATCTTGGAAACTTGTAGAAATACTTCTTATTGAGGGTCTTCACATTTGTCAACATATCCTCAAAGATGCACTTTGAGTAATTGTAAACCCATCCCTCAATCAATGCCGCTATCCTAGAAGCATATTTCACTCTCATCTGATCTTGTCCACTCTTGTTACCACCCAAGCTAGCCAAACACATATGTACTAATAGCCTCCAATAGCTTGGAAATAATTTCTTCAAGTATGGTTGTGTTGACAGTTCACCTTCATACCCCATCCTTTGCAGCACAGGAACAAGCTTGTCTTTTGAAAAACTGACAGGATCATCTGGAGAATCACCAAAAAGTAAGACGTCTCGAACATCTTGCTCAGAAATAGTCACTTCAGTTCCCCGAACCCTTGAACGAATCAAAGTATCTCCCTTGTTAGCCGCTGAGTTGTCCAAAATTCAGTGATCCAGTCAGTGAGAACAACTGGATTTTCTCTCATAGCGTGTGAAACTCTACACGTGTTAAAGCCCCACAATCAAAGACTTGAATTCCTGCATATGCTCTTCAGGAGGATCAGATAGATAACACACCACATTATGACTATTCTCGAACGTGGGCACATGAGGAGTTGTCATTTCTACACAAAACAAAGTGGATTAGACATCAAGATTTAAACGTCAAGATTTTAAGAAATTAAGACATGGTTTCATGGGCCCCCCTTCTTTCAGATTTCAAAAGATGTTTGGGTCCATATTGATATCTGTTTAAAGTCCATTGGGCTTCACATAAACGAATAGGCCCAAAACAGGTGAATTTAGACCCAAGTGGGCTTCGAGTCAACATTAAGCCCAACAACAGATGAGTTCGAGTTGCATAAGGGAGTTCGAGTTCATGAGCTGAGTTCGATGTGGTGAGGTGTGTTCGAGGGCAGTTTGGTCAAAAGACAGGTGAGTTCGATGAGGTGATATGTGTTCGAGGACATTTTGGTCATTCGCCATCTTAGTTCGATGACCAGATCTGTGTTCAACGGCATTTTTGTCAAAATCCATCTGAGTTCCAGGGTCCAAGTCAGATCGTGAACTGGTCTAGCAAAAATTTAACTAAAATTATTTGAATGAAAGACTTAAAATATTTTTGTCACGAAATCAAATCACCGAGTTTCGGGCTGAGCTACACTTATCGACTTTAATCTACTTCAGATGGTCTTGGCAATTGCCAGTATATTTGTCCCCTTAAACTTATTTCCTTAGACCTTCCCGTATGATGATCTGTGATATTATTTATCATGTTTTTAGTAAATTTAGTACGAGCACTCAAGCGAGTCATAGTCAAATCCTAGAATATCAAGTGGTACACTCTATCATGCAAGCAGTTTCCCTACCACATATTTTTCAAAGTGTCTGTTTTAGAAATCTGAAACCTTGACTGGGATTGGATTGAGAGAAGAAAAGAATAGATCAATAAGAGATTTATCAAATGACAAGGGCTTTGGGTTTTGGACTCTAGAGGGTCTCTTTTATGACATTCTGACTGTGTCCAGGTCAGCATATATCTGGATGCAGCAGTGGAGCAGCCAGGACATCTTTGGACACTGAGGTCTCTTTTTGGTGAAAAATGATCTACAGCACGACAACGAAAAACTAGGTCAGCATATATCTGGATGCAGCAGAAGCTGATGTCTGGTCTTCTAGCAGTCAGGTACATTAGCGAACCAATCATTGAACGATAAAGTGTTTCTTCTACGGCTTCCCCTTCCAGGTCTTGAGTGAGACTTGGTCTCTCAGACATTGGTGTGTCGGCTAGCTTTACATCATTGAAGCTGAATTTTGCAAGAATGTCATCCACATATTTATCTTGATGAATCAAGATACCCTTAGAGTTTTGACGAACTTGCAGACCTAAGAAAAAGGTCATTTCACCAAGAGCACTCATCTCAAACTGCTTTTTCATCACCTCTTCAAATTCCTTGCACAGTGCATTACTGGTGGAACATAAATTTGCACTAGAATACGATCGTCATTCACTGTCTTGACGAATAGAGTCTGATCAATAACAGCACGAGTGTATCCATTAGCAAGCAGGTGTTCAGTCAGGGTAGCATACCAAGCACGAGGTGCCTGATGTAACCCATACAAAGCTTTGTCTAGTTTGTACACATGCTCTGGATATTTTGGATTTGTGAAACCCAGTGGTTGACCAACATAGATCTCTTCTTTCACAGTCCCATACAAAAACGATGTTTAGACATCCATCTGATAGACAGTAAATCCCTTAAACAATGCGTAAGCAAGGAATATTCTGGTTGCTTCCAACCTCGCAACCGGTGCAAATACCTCATCATAATCTAACCCCTAAATCTGTTTGAACCCTTGCACAACCAGTCTAGCTTTGTTTCTTACAATTAACTCACTATCATCTCTTTTGTTTTGATAGAACCACCGCGTGCCAAGTGGTCGTTTTCCTGGAGGCAGTTCAACTAACTTCCAAACCTGCAGCTTCTCAAACTGATTTAGTTCATCTTGCATCGCATCAACCCAACTTGGTTCTCGCATGGCCATAGCAGTGGACTTTGGCTCAATTTGTGAAATGAAGCACGAGTACAGGCATCTGTTGATGTCACCAGTTTGACTCCTTGTTAGAACACCTGCATCTACTGTACCAATGATGTTTTCCAGTGAGTGATCTCGTTGAACGCTTGTTGAAATGGCTATGTATGGAACTGAAGAATCTCCAGGTAGAATTGTAGCACCACCCGTGTAACACCCCAACCGATGGCGGAATCATCGAGGTGCCACGTAGTGACGATTGTTCAAAAGCTCATGATACTAAAATGTAAATATTATTGAATAATCCAAAATTGTCTTACATGGAAATGGAAATTACATTGTCTAAATGAAATGTAAATATTGAAATAACTGAATTGAAATAAAACACTAAATGTCTCTTGCTAAAGCACTAGATCAAACTGCACCTGAAACATGTACAAAAATAGGTTTGGTCAACATATGAAATGTTGGTGAGCATTCCTAGATTTGATATATATAGTAGGTTAAAAAGTTATACAATTCAAGTGCAAGCTACAGTGTGGATATGTAAACCATGTATCAAACAAATGAGCGAAATCAACCCTGTGACTGTATAATGTACTGTATGAACTGTAGTGTACTTATCCAACAAGTGGATAATAACTTAACAATGGCCACGGATTCTCCGATGAAAAAGGGGGAGAATCAACCTAGGCGGGTTGTCAATCCAAATAGCGCTATCCAATGTTAAGGTCGGCTTGTACCATGTTAATGATTTCACTAAGTACAAATGTAATCCACATGTATTGTCTAAGCATAAAGCACGTTGTAAGCAATGCACATAGTACTAGAATTGTATTTGTAAAAATGTAAATTTGAATTTGAACTTGTAATAGTGTACATGAATCACCCCAAAAATGTATAAAAGTAAAAAGGGGATAGGAATACTCACTGTTTACGTAATAGCTTGTAATTGAACTTGGACAACGAAATATGAGTTGGAATTATCCCAAAGAATCAACCTAAAGATTTCGATAATGTGTAAGGGAAATAACTCTAGGATATATGTATTTCTAGGGCTTCGAATTGGGGATAAATGTTTATTTGTTTATTAAACAAACTGTTTATTAAGTATAAGAAATTTAATGAATAAATAAACAAAAGTCTTTTTGTAAAATTTTAAGTTGAATATAATCACAACATAAGGTTTTAAGTATGAAAATAATTTTTATAAAATTATTTTATTGAAAATAGAATATTTAATCTAATTATTTCAAATTGTCAAAATACGACTTTAATATCTAAAAATATTAAAATCAAAGAATTCTTGAATTAAAAATTGTATTTCTGTTCCAAATGAATAGAAATAATTTATGTAAAATTTTGGTACAAAAATATTGTAAAATGAATTTATTATGATTTATTTATGATTAAAACTAACAAAAATTGATTAAAAATATAAAATAAATGATTTTTCTGAAATAAAAATCATTTCTGAAAAGCTTAATGTTATAAAAACTTAAGATAATTTTTGTGGAAATTAATAAGATCGTTTTGATATATTTATAGATTTTAATAAATATAAATGAATAAACTTGTATTATTAATAATATATATTAAATAAATTATTTTTGAAAAACTAAAAATTGGGTAATAAACATTACCATTTGAATTGCATAAAATAAATTTTATAGAATTTATAAAGTTGTTTTGGTATTTTAAATGTATAACCCAAGTTTAGAATATATGTTTAACTCAATAAAGGAAAAAGAAAAAGAAATGTGTGGTGCTCATGGGATTCGAACCTGAGCGGTTCAGTTTAATGAACAACCACGTAACCAACTGCTCTGTATCAAAGTTTGTTGTCAGATTTGTTTTCGAATACTTTTAAACAAGGTTTCCAATCGTCATCTTCCCCATATAAACCCTAGATAACAAATCCGATCAATCGACTCGTTTCAGGCCTTAATAACCCGATTAGTCAGAGGGATTTTAACCCTTACATGATTTCGCATCAATAGGCATAAGAAAACTTACAATTATGACGGGAAACGAACTGGAAGATGATGGCCGGAAAAGCTCGGATTCCGGCGAGTCTTGAAGGCACGGGTAGAGTGACCTTTCACGAAAAATGAGAGTGGGGGTTGGTTTGGTGTGAAGTTTCTGGTCTGGAACGCGTCCTATTTATACATAACATGACGCGTGTAAAGCTTTTGGTATCTCTTGGGTGTCGCCGGATTTTATGGGTATTACCATTGAATGCTTGTTTGACGGATTAAATACGCGTTGAAGCATGTTGGTCAAGGGCAGAAATCACGCGGCTATTAATCGCGGGTTGAGAAGCAGAAAGGAAAGTGGCCGGATTTTCCGGTCTGTTGACCGATGGTCAAACAGACGCGAAGAAGAAGATGAAGGACGTGAATACGGGGTTAAATATTATTGGGGTTGGGTTTATTCCAGGAAAGAGCCGTAGCTCGGGTGGTTGCGTGTGTGGGTGTGCTCGTGCCTTGCCCGGGTTCGAGACTCGCATGCAGCAGCAGATTTGTTTTTTTATTTTTTTTAAACAGATACAAAGGGGAGGGGGGGTTGGAGCTGGGCTTGGGCCAGACTTAGGCTCAGGTAGTGGGCTGGTGTAGTGGGTTTCAAGGCTGGGGCTTGTTAATGGGCTGCTAGTTTGTTTTACATATTATTATTATGTATTATTATTATTGTTTTTATTATTATTATTATTATTATTATTATTATTATTATTACTATTATTATTATTATTATTATAAGGATAAAACGTGACGTATAAGATAGGAGATGCGAAATAAAAAAAAATGTATATTTATATATGTGTAATAATAATAGGATAAAAGTGACGGATGTCACAGCATCCCCTACTTTTAGAAACTTCGTCCCGAAGTCAATAGTAACATAGGGTTATGGATGTTTAGGGTAAAAGTTAAGATAACTGTGGTTTAGAAAATCAGAGTTAAGGTGCGACTTGAATTTATAGTTAACAAATAAACTGTTTCGAATGGCTTGGATGGTAGGTTTGATAGGTGTGAGTTAAGGATTAGGTTCGTCTCGAATAAGAAGGGGAATAAGAATCTAGTAAATCACTTAAATTGCAAGTTCAGGAATCTTAAAATAAATGTACGATTTGATTGACTATAATTGAACCACCAAGTAAACAGAGTTTGTTCCTGGACCGACTTCCAGTCTCACTTTCAAAGCATCATTAGTGTTTGTATACAGGGTGTACCGCAGCTAACCCACCACACCTTTGATACCTTGAAAACGTATCGGATGCCTACCAAAAACTCTAATAGAATTTCACACTACCCTAATGTACCTGTAAATTCATGATTACGTTCCGGACCGGAATCATCAATTTACCTTACATTAGGGTTTTATGTCCTTCTATGATCCCACCGATTGTTGAGCAGGTTCGTTAGCCTCCACCAGCCGTGGAGTAGGTTGTAGGGCCTCTCCCGACTGTTTGAAAGGCATAATGACCTCTACCAATCGTTGAGTATGTTCGATAGCCTCCACCAGTCGTGGAGCAGGTTGTAGGGCCTCTCCCGACTGTTGAAAAAGGCATGATGACTTCTATTAAGTGCAGCAATTATTATTCACATAGATTGCAAATTGATAGCATGTTTATGCAAGCAAGTTTGTAAGTACTACAACCATGTAAGTGTTATCATGAGTATCATGAATAATTAGATGTTCAATGAATAGTCAAATTAAGGGAAAAATCAAGTTTCATAAACAATGATGTTTTGAGAAAATCTTGTAGAATCAAGTATCAGGTTGTTAGTAGTTTGATTATCATGGGTAACTAGTTCATGTGTGAGAAGGTGAAGGATATGAATTTAGTTCTTGAAAAATCTTGAAGCAGGATCAAGGTTGTGAGAGAATGTGAAGATAGTTGATAAAGAGTTTATTTTATAGTAAGGAGATTATGTAGCAGTGTAAATTTTGAGGTTTGGATCAAAAGTTATAATCAAGTGTATAAGAAATCATGATTGTGGTATATACCAAATATTGTAAAAATTTGAACAAGTTGAAAATGAGTGAATCTAGAGACTAGATATTATTCCAAAAAAAATTATTTTCAAAATTGGTTTTGTACATAAGGCAAAAGTTGTTAAATAGTACAAGCTAAGTAGGCTTTGTATTAGTTTAAAACATTATATAGAAAATCGTTTGTTACGTCAATCAATTGAATTTAAGTTCGAGGAAAATATGTACTTTGTAAAGTTACTAGGTAATACAACTAGTTTTAGAAATTTTTAGTTTGTGCTAAAGTATAAGGTTATAGTTTTTAAAATAAATAACATGTGGAGAAAAGAAATAATATGATTTGGGTAGGGTGTTGAATATTTAAAAAGTGGCTAAGAGGGTAAGGTGAAATGTGATTGTGAAATCCATAGATGGTTATGAAAGTATGAACTTGTAAGCAATATATGAAAATCGTGAAATACAAAATATTGTATATGAACCGAGAGAGTATTATTGAAAAAGCTTGCATAGAATGCTTGGAGTGCCCTTGTCTAGCTGTAAAGCCCAACAAGAACGTTGACTTTTCAAAGGAGTTTGAACCCAATGGTGATCAAAGAAGACATGCTTTAGCCTATAAGTGGACACTCACTCCAGGAATCCCCAGGTAAGCATAACAGGTCCGTAAATGGATTTATGCGCTATGCTTGCCTATGCCAGAAAACCCAGTGTACAGGCGTCCACCCTTCCAGATTGCACGTGTCCTTATCACACTCATTAAAGTTCAACAACTTTGAAGGAACAAAAGTAAGAGTAGGCATTATGCCTAAGAGTGTCTTCATGAAAGGTATTGTCCCTGTTCCATGATGATGTAGACTTTCCACTCCCTGTAGGACACCATCTCTATGCACCATGATGAAGGATGAGAAGAATGGAGAGAGAGAAGGAGGGAAAGATAGAAGAAGGAAAGTAGAGGGAAATGAGGGGTAAGGTGATTCAGGAAATATAATGCATGAAAGTTGAAGTTAGGTTATAGTCTAGGCCTTTTTATCTAATAACCTAGTTCTCTATAACCATGGCTCTGATACCAATCTGTAACACCCCAACCGATGGCGGAATCATCGAGGTGCCACGTAGTGACGATTGTTCAAAAGCTCATGATACTAAAATGTAAATATTATTGAATAATCCAAAATTGTCTTACATGGAAATGGAAATTACATTGTCTAAATGAAATGTAAATATTGAAATAACTGAATTGAAATAAAACACTAAATGTCTCTTGCTAAAGCACTAGATCAAACTGCACCTGAAACATGTACAAAAATAGGTTTGGTCAACATATGAAATGTTGGTGAGCATTCCTAGATTTGATATATATAGTAGGTTAAAAAGTTATACAATTCAAGTGCAAGCTACAGTGTGGATATGTAAACCATGTATCAAACAAATGAGCGAAATCAACCCTGTGACTGTATAATGTACTGTATGAACTGTAGTGTACTTATCCAACAAGTGGATAATAACTTAACAATGGCCACGGATTCTCCGATGAAAAAGGGGGAGAATCAACCTAGGCGGGTTGTCAATCCAAATAGCGCTATCCAATGTTAAGGTCGGCTTGTACCATGTTAATGATTTCACTAAGTACAAATGTAATCCACATGTATTGTCTAAGCATAAAGCACGTTGTAAGCAATGCACATAGTACTAGAATTGTATTTGTAAAAATGTAAATTTGAATTTGAACTTGTAATAGTGTACATGAATCACCCCAAAAATGTATAAGAGTAAAAAGGGGATAGGAATACTCACTGTTTACGTAATAGCTTGTAATTGAACTTGGACAACGAAATATGAGTTGGAATTATCCCAAAGAATCAACCTAAAGATTTCGATAATGTGTAAGGGAAATAACTCTAGGATATATGTATTTCTAGGGCTTCGAATTGGGGATAAATGTTTATTTGTTTATTAAACAAACTGTTTATTAAGTATAAGAAATTTAATGAATAAATAAACAAAAGTCTTTTTGTAAAATTTTAAGTTGAATATAATCACAACATAAGGTTTTAAGTATGAAAATAATTTTTATAAAATTATTTTATTGAAAATAGAATATTTAATCTAATTATTTCAAATTGTCAAAATACGACTTTAATATCTAAAAATATTAAAATCAAAGAATTCTTGAATTAAAAATTGTATTTCTGTTCCAAATGAATAGAAATAATTTATGTAAAATTTTGGTACAAAAATATTGTAAAATGAATTTATTATGATTTATTTATGATTAAAACTAACAAAAATTGATTAAAAATATAAAATAAATGATTTTTCTGAAATAAAAATCATTTCTGAAAAGCTTAATGTTATAAAAACTTAAGATAATTTTTGTGGAAATTAATAAGATCGTTTTGATATATTTATAGATTTTAATAAATATAAATGAATAAACTTGTATTATTAATAATATATATTAAATAAATTATTTTTGAAAAACTAAAAATTGGGTAATAAACATTACCATTTGAATTGCATAAAATAAATTTTATAGAATTTATAAAGTTGTTTTGGTATTTTAAATGTATAACCCAAGTTTAGAATATATGTTTAACTCAATAAAGGAAAAAGAAAAAGAAATGTGTGGTGCTCATGGGATTCGAACCTGAGCGGTTCAGTTTAATGAACAACCACGTAACCAACTGCTCTGTATCAAAGTTTGTTGTCAGATTTGTTTTCGAATACTTTTAAACAAGGTTTCCAATCGTCATCTTCCCCATATAAACCCTAGATAACAAATCCGATCAATCGACTCGTTTCAGGCCTTAATAACCCGATTAGTCAGAGGGATTTTAACCCTTACATGATTTCGCATCAATAGGCATAAGAAAACTTACAATTATGACGGGAAACGAACTGGAAGATGATGGCCGGAAAAGCTCGGATTCCGGCGAGTCTTGAAGGCACGGGTAGAGTGACCTTTCACGAAAAATGAGAGTGGGGGTTGGTTTGGTGTGAAGTTTCTGGTCTGGAACGCGTCCTATTTATACATAACATGACGCGTGTAAAGCTTTTGGTATCTCTTGGGTGTCGCCGGATTTTATGGGTATTACCATTGAATGCTTGTTTGACGGATTAAATACGCGTTGAAGCATGTTGGTCAAGGGCAGAAATCACGCGGCTATTAATCGCGGGTTGAGAAGCAGAAAGGAAAGTGGCCGGATTTTCCGGTCTGTTGACCGATGGTCAAACAGACGCGAAGAAGAAGATGAAGGACGTGAATACGGGGTTAAATATTATTGGGGTTGGGTTTATTCCAGGAAAGAGCCGTAGCTCGGGTGGTTGCGTGTGTGGGTGTGCTCGTGCCTTGCCGGGTTCGAGACTCGCATGCAGCAGCAGATTTGTTTTTTTATTTTTTTTAAACAGATACAAAGGGGAGGGGGGTTGGAGCTGGGCTTGGGCCAGACTTGGGCTCAGGTAGTGGGCTGGTGTAGTGGGTTTCAAGGCTGGGGCTTGTTAATGGGCTGCTAGTTTGTTTTACATATTATTATTATGTATTATTATTATTGTTTTTATTATTATTATTATTATTATTATTATTATTACTATTATTATTATTATTATTATAAGGATAAAACGTGACGTATAAGATAGGAGATGCGAAATAAAAAAAATGTATATTTATATATGTGTAATAATAATAGGATAAAAGTGACGGATGTCACAACCCGTTGCAGTCTCTTCTATAGTATCAAGTTCAACTTCGACTGCGTCATGATGCTCCACCGTGCACTCAATAGGAATGGGATCATGGAATGTAGGAACAGAAGTATCATAAGACAAATTTTCATCATCTACCTGTTGCACAGGATCCGTAGTGGGAATAAATGGTTTGGTAGGAACTGAGAGTGGCTGTGTTAATGGAGATGTAGGTATAGCATCCCCCTCATCCTTTGCATCATCAATCACGGAGGATGAGGTTCTTGTAGTGGATGTTGAGGAATCTGTTAAACCTGTATTTACACCACTAGAAACATTGTCAAAAATACGAAAAGATCAAAAGAGAGTTTCATAGTCAAATAACCAGTCTGGACCCACTCTAGCATCTGTTGCATTTTCTTCAAGCCAACGCACGTAAAACGACTCTACAATTTGCCTAGTTTGTTTGTTGTAGACCCTATATGCAGTCTTTCTAGCATAACCGACAAAATAACAGTCGTTAGCTTTCACATCAAACTTTGGTGTAGCGTCCAGATGCAACAGTGTACACGGACAACCAAAAACACGAAAATGCTTGACGGAGGGCTTAGTACCAAACAGCACTTCGTAGGGTGTTTTCATTCGAGCTTTGTTGACTTGAACTCGGTTCTGCACATAGCAGGCTGTGTTAACAGCCTCCGCCCAGAAGAATGTCGGACACTGTGAGTCACACAACATTGTGCGTGCAGCTTCAATTAGGGTGTGATTTCTTCTTTCAGCGACTCCATTCTGTTGTGGCGTCCTTGCTGAGCTGAATTGACGTGCAATCCCTTTCTGAGCACAGTAACAGTTTAACTCTGCATTCTTGAATTCAGCTCCGTTGTCACATCGAATGCCCCTTACCTTCAAGTTGGTCTGATTCTCCATCAATATGATAAACTGTTTTACTATTTCTGCAGTCTCACTCTTGTTAGCCAAAAAGAAAACCCAAGTAAAACGTGAGTAGTCATCAGTTATTACTAAACAATATGCTTTACGAGAAATGCTGAGTATATTCACTGGGCCAAATAGGTCCATATGAAGTAACTGCAGCAGAGAATCAATACTGTTTACCAACTTGGAGTAATGTGGTTTTCTATGATGCTTTCCTCTGGCACATGCAACACATTTTTCAATTGTTATAAAATCACGTACTGATAAATCCCTTACCAATCCCAGTTTAGCCACTCGGTTCAAGTTTTTAGCATTTGCATGTCCAAGGCGACGATGCCATAGAATGGCAGTATTTTGAGAGACTTTTGAGAAAAGACATGCGACGTTATCAGAGGGAGGTTTGTTTATGTCAATGACATAAGCGTCACCTCGACGTTCCGATTTTAGTAACACCCATTCATCTGGAATGACGACTCCAGGTTTCAATATTAAACATCCTTTGTCAGTGAAATGAGTTGAGTAGCCATTATCACAGATTTGTGACACACTTAGTAAACTATGCTTTAATTTAGGAACATAATTTACCTTATTAAACTGAAGAGCACCATTTCTTACCGTTCCTCTTTGAGTTATTTGACCCTTCTCACCTCCTACAAAGGAGACAAACCCACCATTGAAATATTCGACATCGGTAAGCTGGCATAAGTCTCCTGTCATGTGCCTTGAACAGCCATTATCAATGTACCAGAGACGAATGATAGTCCTCCACAGCCCGTCCTGCACATGATGCAAGATCAGTTAGTTATGGGTACCCAAGCCATAGTTGTTTTGGGTACACCGTTGGTGTCCATATACTGGACTTTCATCCATTGCATGTCAACAGTTGAAACATTAGCACATATATTAGATATATCATTCACAGAACAAGAAGAAGCTACAGACGGGGAAGAGATTGGAATAGAGCATTTTGGTTTCCAGTGAAATTTGTTTTGTGAAAATATCTTTTCATTCAAACTGGATTCTGTCGTGTAATGCTTAGTCTGAGAGTTTAACCTTTTACTAGACTGTTTAAACCTTTTATTTCTATTCCAATCACCATCAGAAGGCTTCACCTTGGATTTGTCATTCCGCATTGCCTTAGACTTCTCAGTCTTCACTGGCTTGGGATGATTATGGTTCCCGTTTGGAGCCTTCTGATGTTTCCACCTTGCAAAAGGTTTCAGATTTGTTTTACAATTTCTGGCAATATATCCTGGGATTCCACATGTGTAGCATGTCTGACATTTTACATGTGGATCCCCCTGAGATCTTGCAGACTTTCCAAGCTCAGAGAGCTTGGTTACATCTCTATACCTGTGTGATGCTTTTTTGGAATACCATGTCCCTAGATTTGAAAAATTATGTTTTTCATATTTTGGTAAAACATGTTTTGGTGGGACATATTTCCCAGTTTGATCCGTACTGGATTGTTTAACCAAAAGATTTTTCGTTTTATCACAAGCATTTGTCAAAATAACAGAATCTGAATGAACAAACAAAGAGTTAGACGAAAAGTCACAAGGTTTTATGCTCAAAATAAACGAGCCCACACAAATATATTTGTCCTTAGCAGAAATTGAAAAATTGTTTTTCTGATTTTTTTTTTATTAAATGCAAGTGAAACAGAGTCATCGACTTCATCCCCATCATCTACCCAATCCTCAACAATCACATTTTCTGTACAAGAATCAACCAAATTAGTAACATTCACATCATCAAAAACATCAAAGCAATTTTTCAGTAGAGAAGTTTTCAGCCACAGAAGAAATAGGAGATTCAGAAGATATTGAGCACGGTTTTCTGAATCAAATGAGTTTGAAGTAGACACATAAACATATTCATTCACTTTGGACATGTCCTTAGATGATTTGGTGGTTTCACATGATTGATAGCTAGATGAGTCTGGATCAGAGTCAGACTCAGGTTCAGTCACTGATGAATCATCTGAGTGAGACTTAGAATCGGTCAGATTATTTTCACTGTTTGCTCTTTGCTTTAGACAAAGCTCCCTAATTTGCTTCATGAAATCAAACTCATAGCTCACACTTGAGTTTTGTTGGGTGGTCGAAACAGGAATTGGTTCATTTACTTGTATGTATTCATGTTTAGACTCTTTAGAAATACACAATGATTCATCAGATTCAGATGAAGAAGGAACCTCATCTCTGCTAACCTCAAAAACTCATAATTTAATATCTCAGTCTGCTTTGAAGCATCTTGAGACTTGACAAATGTTTTTGAAGGAGCCTGCTCTTGCTTAGATTGTTTAGGTTTAGAGATTCTAATTGGGGTTGATGCAGGTTTAGTGACTTCAAGTTGATCCCGTGATGGTCGACTGGTTGGCTCTTCTATTGGTGGACCATATCCTTTCAAGCTCCTTTGGAATTTTGACTACTGACAAAGGTGGAGCTGAAGAAAGTGATGCAGATGCCGAAGGTCCAGCAGACGTGGCCACAGAGGAAACAGGCATAGCTGAGCCTTTTGGTGCACTTGGTGCAAACATAGGTGGATATGAAGATCCACTGGTTGGGTAAGAGTACAACGAGGGACGCTGAGGTTCTTGCTGAGACATTTGGGCATTGCTGGGAGTTGCGATGATTGCATTATTATAACTAGCAGTCCGATTCATGTAATGATGCCTGTCATCAAGATCATAGGACTTGATCAATGATATGGTTTCAGAAAGAGTGAGTCTTGCTAAATCTTTGGTTCTCTTGATAATGGTTACATTTGAGTCCCGACTCCTTGGAAGAGTATTTAGCAGCTTTTTGTTCATAACGGAGTTGTCTACCACCATATCATTTGATTTCATCTCACTCACTAAGGCCACAAAACGCTGGATCTTGCTTTCGAGTGATTCTCTAGGAATGTGATTAAAAGCATTAAACTTCTGACTCAACATCTCCCTTCTGCTTTCTTTCATTTTTTCATTTCCCTCATAAAGATTCTCAAGAGCTTCCCAAAGTTCTTTCACAGTGGCACTGTCACGAACTCCAATTGATACTTCAGGTGAAAGTCCTTGATGAAGATAAGCAATTGCTCTTTCATCAATATCAGTCTTTTCATGATCTTCATCAGTATACATACACTTTGGTTTAATAGTAATGGCTCCAGTTATTTCGTTAACCACATATGTGATCACACAGGGTCCGTTCAAGATAGATCTTAGAACCATTGCATCTTTTATTTTCATAACTTAAATGAATCTAAACTTCCACTCAGAATAGGACATTCCAAGTTGAAGAACAGGTATCTTCTGATGTGTGCCAATGACAGATTCCATGGCTTTGTCCACTTGAGCAGCTACAAGTAATTGGTAAGTATTAAGTCCGTTCAAATTTGTGTGGTTAACCATTTGATCCATTTCTGAAAGAAAATTTAAAGTTATTAGTGCAGATTTATATGGCTTAATTCTAGTCCAACAATTTTGAAGTCCAGTCCAATAGTAGGTCGAACACCAATCAGTTCGTCGAACTTAGTCTATGGTCGAACTCAGGAAAAGTTAGTCGAACTCAGGCCAGTTGGTCGAACTCAGGCAGTTGGTCGAACTCAGGCAGTAGGTCGAACTCAGGCAGTTGGTCGAACTCAGGCAGTTGGTCGAACTTAAGCCAGTTGGTCGAACTCAGGCAGTAGGTCGAACTCAGGCAGATGGTCGAACTCAGGCCAACGGGTCGAACTCAGTCCAGCAGGTCGAACTCAAGCTGAAGTCAAACTCAGGCAAACAGGTGGAACTCAGGCCAACAGGTGGAACTCAAGCAGAGGTCGAACTCAGGCTAGGTCGAAGTCCAGTGAAGACGTCGAACACACTTTGAATATGGAAACCGGCACAAGATTAGCAACAAACTTTCCAAGTTTTGCGAAAATTTTAAAACTTTTAAGGAGATAATCAAGCAATAAAAACAATTCCTTTTTTAAAACAAATTATCTCCTTGATTTAAGCAAACACTTTTGACTTTTAAAAAAATCGGATCATAACAAAAAAAAAATTATGAAGATTTTGAACGATGAACATTCATAAACATAATTAAAAAACACGAAACATAGCTGCACAAAACAACACGATTAGCAAAAAAACACATAATTATGAAATAAATATAAATCAAAGTGATAGAATCAACCTTTTTTCTAGCAAAAACTTCTTTGATCTTCTTTCTTTGATACCGAAACCGAGCCTTCGAAAGACTTCTTAGGCTCTGATACCAATTGTAAGTCCAGAATCCTCTCTACCGGGTAACAAACACGTACACAATCAAAGGAGGAATCAATGATTATGTAGAAAGAACAAAGAAAATACTTGAAACACAATGATTATATTATCAAAGTGCACACGGTTTCAAGAACCGTCTGGTACACTATTGCGAGAACAAGATTACAAAACCACAAAAGACTAGCAACCCCAAAATGGCTAATGAACCCCTATTTATAGTTACATAGGGCGGCCATCATACATGGGCCAATGAGGCCGAACCCAATACCGTATAAATCAATAATAAAGTAACTCAAGACAACACAAACCTCTAAAATCTAGCCCAACGCTATTTAAGGTAACACCTATAACCAAACCGTTTTTGACAATGTAGTTCAGCTTTCTGAAGTGGATGTGTCCCATCTTTCTCCGCCATAGCAATGAATCTGTTTCAGATGCTCTTAATACGAGACATGTAGACTCCTCTGATGTGTCATCAGGCATACTCGTGTCCATGATGTACGTGTCACTTCTTCTAGGAGCCATCATGATAATCCACTCCTTTGGAATTACTACACCTGGTTTCAACACTAGAGCTTCAGTTTTGGTGAAATGCACCGAATGCCCCTTGCCACAAATCTGTGAAACACTCATGAGATTGTGCTTAAGATCCTCAACGTAGTTAACTCCTTCTCGGGTGATCTTGCCATTAGGGGCCTTCCCCGTTCTTGAGATGCGCCCGCCTTTTGCGCCAGCAAAATGTACGTAACCTCCATCACATTTCATGAACTTGATCAACAATCTAAACTCCCCTGTCATATGCCTGGAGCAGCTACTATCAACATACCACAAGTTGATAACCCACCTCAGCAGCTCCTCCATTCACAAAGAAATCAGTTAGAGAAGGGGACCCAAGCTGTGAAATTCTTGGGTCATCCCGTTTCATCAACAACAGTAAACTCCCTCCAGTATCCATCACTCCCCTCTGGAGTCCTGGATCTTGGTGGGTTGTTTCTGTGCGGTTGGTTATAATGTTTGTAGGGCCTTTGATTTTGAGGAGTATAATATCCTCTATGATTCATAGGCCCATTATTTTGATTTGGAGAATAACTCCCTCTGTTGGAGTATCCCTGATTGTAATTATTTCTTGAAAAAATTTGGTTATTAGAATAAGGTCTATCCCTATAACCATTTTGAACATTATGATTATTTAAATTTATTGGATTGTTACCTTGTGGAATATGGTGACGCTGCTATTTATGAGGTGGTTGGTATTTGTGGCATTAGTAGGAGGTGCCTGCTTTGTGGGGACAGCACTAGATGTGCTTTCTTGGCCATCACTTACCTGTCTAGGGATAAAGGCAGGCCTTTCAAAATTTTTGTTCCCTCGTCGCTTTTCTGGATCCCTGAACCCACAATCATCTCCTTTTTCTAATTTTCTCTACAAAGTTTTCTTCGCAGAGTTGCATACCTCTTTCCTGCTTTCAGCTTTAGCAGGAATCTCACCTTTATGTGCATCAGTTGATGCCTTACACTCTTTCTTCTTGACAGTGCACAGACTAGCCACATGTCCCTTTTCATGGCATCTAAAACACGATCGCTTCTCAAGGGGTTTTTTTACTGTCCCCTTGAGCTCAATTCATCATTGTTAACAGACTTGGGTGATGTATTACCAGAACACTTAGTGTTACCCTGTTTGATTTCTTGTGCTTCTCCCTTTTTAACAAATTTAGGGTTTTTGAAAATTATTTTGGGTTAAGCTTTATCAGTTTGAACTTTTGAAATCACAGGTTTATCATTTTTCAACTCAGTTGGATTAGGTTTCACAACGTTTGTTTGTTTAACCCCCGATCCCTTGGTGTTCTTGAACACTTCACCTGTCTCTTCATCCTCAGACACATTGGATGAACTACCAGTCTCAACTTTCTCATTCACATACACCTTTTTTTCTAAATGGCTAGGCTTACACATTTCATCTATTTCCTCCTTTTTGGCTGGTAGAAACGAGCAGTTTCAAGTTGCACGAGGAGGTACATCTTGGTAACCTAAACCACAATTATCACTGTTGCTTCTCTTAGAGTCTTTTCTAGAGTCAATCAAGGCATTAATAAGATACTTCGAGCTTCGAACTTGATCAATTTGCCTATTCAAGTCAACTACCTTAATTTTAAGTTGGTCTATTTTAGCATTATTCTTAGTGATTTCTTCTTGTTTATCAACTAAGTCCAACTGTGATAAATTAAGGTAATCTATCTTTTCTCTAAGGGTATAGTTCAGTTCCTTAAGATCTTTCTTAGCAGCATTGAGGGATATTTTAAGATTCCCTTCTCTAATCTTATTGCCTAGATTGAACTCTTTCTCCTGGTCTAGAAGCACAACTAAGTCGGTATTATGCTTAGCTACGTGATCATTTTCTTTCATAAGCAAAATTATATGCTCAGCATAATCCACACATTTATTACTAGCTTCTATAACTAAAGATAGAAGAAGAAGCACCTTTTTTGCTTCCGAGCTTAACTCTGCCATGTAAGCATGAATTCTTTAGTAGACATCCCTTCAGTTGATGATCTCAGATCCAGCACCTGTGCGTATACCTCTTTGTTTGCTTCACCATAGTCTCAGTTGTTACAGCTTCTTTAGCTTCACTTACACTCTCAGTTGTGTTAGCTTCTTTGCCCTCACATTCATTATTTTGCGTCTTAGTCTCATCAACCTATTCATCAGACACTTGCTCAACAGGTTTAACCCCATTTTTAGTCTCTTCTTCAACAATCTCGGCCATGAGAGCCTGATTTCCTGAACCATCTAGCACACTACTCTAGTCGTATGAAACATCAGGCTTAGCTACTATTAGTGCCTTTGAGCCTGAGTTGCTCTGAGAAGGCGCCATTGATGAGCTTTGCCTTGTGGTGTTTCCCTGGTTTTGACTTTTGGGTTTGGCACACTCTCTGGCAAAGTGCCCATACCCATAGCAGTTACAACATTTAACTTTTGATTTGTCAAAACCAGCTCTGCCTCCTACCAGCTTCTTCCCAGTTCTCTCCATAAACTTTCTTGCCCGTCTTGCTATCATGGCAAGATTCCACTGGAGATCTATTTTCTCCAAGTTACCCAGATCAATCTGATTGTAGTCATCATCAAAGATTTTCAGATCATTTATCTTCCCTTATATGTAGTTTTCATAAGATGCTACAAAGGAAGACAAAACTACAAGATGTTGTTCTGCCAATTTAATGTTCATGGGCATAGACTTGCAAGACTTGTGATCACATTTGGAGTCAGATTTTATTGGAGTCAACTGCACCTTTTTCCCTTGTCTTTGCCTGAGGGAATATCTTTCACCTTCGTTGATTCACCTGAAATAGACAAGAAACAAACTTCACCATCAGCATCTAACATAATGTTACCAGAACTATCTCCCGAAAAAAATGCAGTTGCATTCCCACTACTGTTGGGTGAGCCACTTAATCAGTTCTTTGATGCTGATTTCCCATAGTAAACTCCTGGATCCTGAACCTAATTAGAACCAACATCCTTTCTCTTCATCGCTAGATCATAAGCTCTCAACTTTCCTACTACATCGTCAAGTTTGTAGGTGGCAAATTCTGGATTCTCCGTAATAAGGAGAGAATAAACCTCCCACTTTGCTGGTAAAGCATCCATAAGTTTTGTTTTCTAAAAATCAGTGTGCTCAATCTTATAGTTTTCTAGCTCAATAACAAGATGGTAGTATCTCGTTATAATTTCTTCAAGGGTTTCACCAGTAAACGCCCTAAAGATAGCAAACTGTTTCATAAACAAATCAACTCTATTATTCTTAACATTGTCATTTCCTTCAAACCTTTTCTTTAGAGCTAACCACAATTCTTTTGCATCTGTGAATTTTCTAAAAGTGTGCAAAATTTCTTGTGGCATACTCATAGTGATTGCAGCATGTGCCTTGTTCTCATCTTCGAACATCAACTTCTGTTCTTCATTCATGCCTTTAAAGTCTATCGTAACGGTCCTACCATCAACAGTTCTAGAGGGTTTTATATAACCATCTCTAATGCATATCCATCCTCTCATCGTGTTGAATCTAGCCCACTCCTCAAACCTGTCCTTCTACAAATAATAGTCATTAACCGAAATCATTCTAGGTTGCGAATTTAACTTTCCTACTTCATGGTCCATTTATAATAACCTGTTTAAAGTCGACATTTTATAAATTTTTGATATGATTTAGGTTTATTTTAATGTCCAAGTACAAGTTATAGGTCCAATATCCAAGTATAAAGTCCAAAAATCAGTCCAAAATTCAATTCGGTCTGAATTCTGTTCGTCAGATCGGTTTCATGAAGATGTTAGATGCACGAAGATGCTCCACGAAGTTATGGTTTGGTGAAGATATTATTCCACGAAGTTAATATTAAACGAAGTTAATAGTAAATGAATATGGACACAAAAGAAGTTGATTTTAAAAATAATTTGAAAAACGAAGATGCTTCACTTTTGAAAAATGAAGAGGCTTATAACGAAGATATGGTATCTTCGTTTCATCCCCTAACTTCTCCTTTCGACTCTGTTCGAAACCCTAAGCGATTTTTCAACCAAAAACACAACCAAGACACACAAAACTTTCTGAAATCAATTAATTATGACTGCAAATGACTAGAACAACCCAAAAATAGAAGTTTTTGACCTAAAAACATGTTCCAATCAATTCAATTTTTGCAATAATGGAGCTTAAACCGTACAATCAAGCATAAAAGCTCTGATACCAATTGCAAGTCCTTGGAATGGATCGATAACAAGCTAGATCAGATCTATCAAGGTGCGGAATTCCTTGATTGACATTTATGAAAACAATGAATCAATCACTACGATAACGAACATGAGAATACTTATAAACGGCTTGTCTATTTATATTATTTCAGTGGAACCAATACCAATTACAAGCTAACGACTGACCAACCCTAGTCTACACCGCATGCATGGTATTTATACTTGTATGGGCCGACTAACAGAATAGCAAAGATGGGCCAGACACGATTCCAGCGAAGATGCCAAATGGCATCTTCGCCTTTAGCCATCTTCGCCCAAACAGTATCTTCCCTTACTAACTAAGCTTGCTTATAACAACGTTAAGTATGTTAGAATTAACCTATCAGCTAACACAAAACGATAATAATCTAGAGAGGCGTTTGTCACACCAAACATGCACTAACAAACTCCCCCTTGACAAATGCTCTCTAGATCTTCAAACCACATGTAGCTCACACTTCCATAAAATTCCAACGACTGTTAGCATGGAACTTCCTCTTCGCGCAAACTTCCACAACTCCTTGGTAGCGATAGCCTTGATGCCTCCGATCATCCTTGTAGCAAATCTGCTGCTTGTACAACTTTCTCAAGTCAGCCCGGGATAGATTTGCCAGATGCATCGGATCATAGATTCTCAACAAACACTTCTCATTGTGGTCTTCCATGACCGCTTCAGCTGTATCACTGTCTACATACCACCATTTAAGATCACTGAGAATATTCTGAGGTAGCTTCTTCAGATGTAACACCCCAACCGATGGCGGAAACATCGGGATGTCACGTATTGATGATTGTTCAGTAGCTCATGGTAAATAATAAATTTCAATAATTGATTTAAATACATAACATACAATTGTTCTACAAGAATTTGTACATTAAATGAGAAATACTAAATATGCATCTTCAAGCATTAACTCTAAACTCCAAGCAAGCTATAACCTGAAACATGTTAAGTTTGAAAATATTTTGGGTCAACAAAAGTTGGTGAGAATTACATAGGTTTTGATAATTGAATAAAGCTTGTACAATTCAAGTGTCATGGCAAGTCTAGTCCATATGTGAAAACATACTAGCAGTAAATCGAGTGCATAATCAACCCTTGTGACTAGAATATTGTGGCCCATCCCATACGCTCATGGTTCACTCGATTATGTTATGCGATAAAAATCACCCACGCTACCTATGTAGGAGGTACATATCCGGGTGGGATTGTCAGTCTAATAGATCTATCATTGTATACCGTCGGCTGATCAATGTTAATGATTATGCTAGAATATTGTGCTTACCCTAGTCATGTTTAAGACATAATGCAACATAGAAAAACACATAGACACTTTATGATTGAATTGCATATAGAATGTTGTAACATATTTCACCCCAAAAATAGTGAAAAATAGAAAAGGGGCTATGTAAAACTCACCTGAAATTCACTGTGCAAGTACTAGCATGTAGCAACAAATCTGAACTTGGATAAATTGAACTCTTGTATCCTATTACAAATAAACAGTGCCTTAAATTCTAATTCAAATACGCTTGTTTCGTTTCTTGGTTGTAAAGATAGTTGATTCAACCACCTAGACTCGTATTGTAAACAATACGTGTCTTAATGTGTATAACTTAACGAACCAATAGTAACTTCGTTTGTTTTTTCGGAAATATATGCGTATGTATAGTTATTGGAAAAAAAATAAGTTATTGAAGTTATTGGTAAAGACACATTTTGTATAACGAAATAATATTTACGTAGGTTGACTCAAATGTTAATTCGTCTCGGATCTTAGATAGCATATATATGTACTTATTAATAAATATAAATATTTCTATTTATGACGACGTAAGATTTGAAAGTTAGAATTTATTTGTAAAAACACAATCTCGTCTACACATAATCATAAACTTGAAAGGCCGATTTGGTTCTTATATTTTATAAAAATTTGGGCAGAGTTTCCTCTGTTTTTGTAAGAAAACAGACAACACAAGTCGTCTATTTTAACTCAAAACATCAATTGTCCAATTTCACAAAACGCAATACATTTTATCAAGTCTTTATATACGACAAAAGGTTTAAGTTACTAAGATTATAATAAACATGAACTTTATGCTTTTATAAGAAATATATAAATATAGTTCGTCATTTTGAAAATGTTATATTCATGAACATAAGTTAATCGTTATTTCCCAAGCAGTAATAGAGATAGACTATACGTTTTGGATAAGTACTATGTCTACATATAAAGTTTTGGCGTTATTTATTATCGCAACAGTAAGTATAACTATTATAAGTTAGTCATTTTTCCAATCGTTCAAGTGATTAATAGGATAACTTTTAGTCACAAGTCCGTTCGGTTCGTTACATGTGTAAGCGTCGTTAATGTTTTATATTTAGAATACAATTATATTTATACAAGTAAACACAATGTAGTGCGAAATAAACGAATCAAGATAAGGCGTGTGTTATACCTTCCCAAAAATATATTTATACAAGTAAATACAACCGACACGTGCACGCCTAGAACCGAGTTGACTGATCTGACCTGGCTTGACCGTTGACTGGAGTTGACCAGCTTTGACTGTTGACTAGCGTTAATCCAGATCTGAAATGTTTGACCAGCGTTGACCCGTTGACTCACGTCTTGGCAACCCGAAAAGAAGTAACTCAAAAAGGAAAAAAAAGACGCGAGATGAAATCGAGCTATACCCAGACCAGAACCCACTGTCAAAACGAGACCCTTTCAAACCCATGACCCAATTATCTAGATCTGAACCAAACCTCGTGACCTGTTATGTGTCGGGATCATGTGAAGTCTGGTTGTTTGCTGCTGCCGTGTTGTTTTAGTGACGAGGTAGGGGAGGCGTCGTCCAGAACAGAAGGGGGTCGGTTTAGTTGTGGGGCTCGGGTGTTGGTTGGCGGCGACTTAGATAGTGGTGGTTGTTGCGTGATGAGGAGGGTTAGGTGGCAGATTATTGTGGCTCGGTGGTGGTGGTGTGCGTTGGTGGAGAAACCTGATGGCTCGGGTGGTGGCTGCTAGCGGCTGCCGACGCTGCTCTAGGTGGGAGGACGTGCGTTTGAAAGTTAGGGGTTGGTGTGGTTCAATAATGCAGAGAAGAAGAGGAAAGGATGAGGGTGGTGTGTTGTGGCAGCGTATGGTGGTGCCCTGTGGTGGTGCTTGGCGGCAGCGGCTCTGCATTTAGGGTGAGAGAGAGCGTGTTAAAATGTGGTGATTCCTTGTTTATTGCAGCCACTGATCTTCTATAGATGAAATGGTGGGATGTATATGAAAGAGATGGACAAAAATGAGGGAGGAGAAAGTAAGGTGGAGACTAGGGTTTTGGTGAAAGAGATGAAGGTAAAGAAGAAGAATGAAGGAAGAGATATTATATAGTTAGGGTATTTGGTGTGGGTTAAGTAGTTGGGTACCGCGTATACGAGCCAGTTACCGACTTGGTCTCGTTTAAATTACATTACTTACTTAATCGCTAAAATAGTTATTTTGTTAGATTTATATATATAAACCGTTTTAAAACGAGGGGTTGGACTATATATTTGTTATAATGTATTTTTAGTCACGTTTAAAAATTTACAAGGATACAGGTCGGTTTACCAATATGTTATTACTTACAAACAAGTTATTTGGCGAATTTGAATAATTAAACTTATTAATGAATAAGAAAGTATTTCTTGTAAACGAATTAAAATCGTTTTATGAATAGAAATATTAATATTATATTATTAGAGAAAAGCTGGGCGTTACAGTCTCTCCTACTTTTAGAAACTTCATCCCGAAGTTATATAAAAACACAGGGTTGAGAGTGATTGGGTAGAATTTAGGGCAACTGTGGTCTGGAAAATTTTGTGTTTAGGCACGACATAAATAGAATAATATGTTTTGAATAATTTGGATAAGAGTCTTGAAATCGCAAGGAGGATAAGAATCTTAAGTTTTAGGAACCCTAAAAATACTGCATGAGTTAATGGACTATAGAAAGACTAAATGGACTACCACGTAACTAGAGTTCATAATTTGTTATTTACCGAAAACCTTGATAGAATTTCACACTACCTTAACGTACCTGTAAATTCATGATTACGTTCCGGACCGCAATCACCAATTTACCTTACATTAGGGTTTTGTGTCCTTCTATGACTCTAAACACACATGTAAGTAATGTAAAATAACATTATGATTGAATCTTTGTATCAATGAGTCTAATAAATCTTTGTATCAATTTACATGTATAATGTATCCAAAGATGAGTCCAACTATTCAGCAGGAAAAAGACTTCTACCAGTCAGTGAGTAGGAACCTCTACCGATTGTTGAGCAGGTGCAAAAGCCTCTACCAGTCGTTGAGCAGGTTATTAGAACCTCTACCGACTGTTGAGCAGGCATGATGACCTCTACCAATCGTTGAGCAGGTTATTAGAACCTCTACCGACTGTTGAGCAGGCATGGTGACCTCTACCAATCATTGAGCAGGTTATTAGGTACTCTACTAACTGTTGAGTAAGTACTTCATTCTCCTTTGCCAGATGTTATATTCATTTCTTACTAGCATAGCAGGTTTATTGGCAGAACCATTATTATGAGGATCCATTTTAAAGAGTATTGATTTGTCAAATATCTCTTAAAGTGATGGATGTTGATAAAAGTGAGCTTATAATCCTCTGTTGAATATCAATAAGAGCCTGTGTCTGATTCTCAATGTGTTAGATTGATATGTGATCAGATAAATCAGTGCTCTGATACCAATTGTTGGATCAGTATTGCTCTTTTGTATGAACTTGCTAGTGAACACTTAGGTGTTTAGCAAGTTCTTGATCAGTGATAGCACAGCGGAATGTTATGAGTTTAAAGCTACACTTATCAACAGGAGTTATGACTCCCCCTGGATTGAAAAACTAATAAATGATAAGTATTTATTGAGAATCTAAGTATTGAATGAGAATGAAACACTTAGACAGATTCTCAATAAATATGAAATGGAAATAACAATAATATGTGTTGAAGGATTTCTGTATTAAAATCAATGTCTAAAACAGAGGGATGAACTCTTCTATTTATAGACTTTACAAATACATGAACCTTGCCAAAAAGCAAATTCAGAAACAAGTTGCAACAAGTTGCAGCATTGGAACTTGTACATAAAGCAAAAGTAATACTAAAGTAATAAACTACTGATACAAAAAGGCGGTGGAAAAGATCTTCACATAAGTACTGATGAATGACAAACTACTGAATATTTTGACAGAAGTGAATTAGACTAAGGTTTGCAAAAGTGGTTTCACCAATCAGGTCTAAGCCCAACGAATTTGCCCTAATAATCTAGAAGCACGTTAGGATTGTAGCAAGTAAGTGAAAGAGAGTAGGCAAGACCAAGTTAGGCTAAGAATAAGGGTGAGGATAGGGATAGAGACAAGGATAAGGTAGAGCTACAAGTAATTAAAGCAAATACTGGTTAAAGTCTTAAGGTTATAGACTAGATTATTTTTCTAATAACCTATTTCCCTATAACCATGGCTCTGATACCAATCTGTAACACCCCAACCGATGGCGGAAACATCGGGATGTCACGTATTGATGATTGTTCAGTAGCTCATGGTAAATAATAAATTTCAATAATTGATTTAAATACATTACATACAATTGTTCTACAAGAATTTGTACATTAAATGAGAAATACTAAATATGCATCTTCAAGCATTAACTCTAAACTCCAAGCAAGCTATAACCTGAAACATGTTAAGTTTGAAAATATTTTGGGTCAACAAAAGTTGGTGAGAATTACATAGGTTTTGATAATTGAATAAAGCTTGTACAATTCAAGTGTCATGGCAAGTCTAGTCCATATGTGAAAACATACTAGCAGTAAATCGAGTGCATAATCAACCCTTGTGACTAGAATATTGTGGTCCATCCCATACGCTCATGGTTCACTCGATTATGTTATGCGATAACAATCACCCACGCTACCTATGTAGGAGGTACGTATCCGGTTGGGATTGTCGGTCCAATAGATCTATCATTGTATACCGTCGGCTGATCAATGTTAATGATTATGCTAGAATATTGTGCTTACCCTAGTCATGTTTAAGACATAATGCAACATAGAAAAACACATAGACACTTTATGATTGAATTGCATATAGAATGTTGTAACATGTTTCACCCCAAAAATAGTGAAAAATAGAAAAGTGGCTATGTAAAACTCACCTGAAATTCATTGTGCAAGTACTAGCAAGTAGCAACAAATCTGAACTTGGATAAATTGAACTCTTGTATCCTATTACAAATAAACGGTGCCTTAAATTCTAATGCAAATAGGCTTGTTTCGTTTCTTGGTTGTAAAGATAGTTGATTCAACTACCTAGACTCGTATTGTAAACAATACGTGTCTTAATGTGTATAACTTAACGAACCAATAGTAACTTCATTTGGTTTTTCGGAAATATATGCGTATGTATAGTTATTGGAAAAAAATAAGTTATTGAAGTTATTGGTAAAGACACATTTTGTATAACGAAATAATATTTACGTAGCTTGACTCAAATGTTAATTCGTCTCGTATCTTAGATAACATATATATGAACTTATTAATAAATATAAATATTTCTATTTATGACGACGTAAGATTTGAAAGTTAGAATTTATTTGTAAAAACACAATCTCGTCTACACATAATCATAAACTTGAAAGGCCGATTTGGTTCTTATATTTTATAAAAATTTGGGCAGAGTTTCCTCTGTTTTTGTAAGAAAACAGACAACACAAGTCGTCTATTTTAACTCAAAACATCAATTGTCCAATTTCACAAAACGCAATGCATTTTATCAAGTCTTTATATACGACAAAAGGCTTAAGTTTCTAAGATTATAATAAACATGAACTTTATGCTTTTATAAGAAATATTTAAATATAGTTCGTCATTTTGAAAATGTTATATTCATGAACATAAGTTAATCGTTATTTCCCAAGCAGTAATAGAGATAGACTATACGTTTTGGATAAGTACTATGTCTACATATAAAGTTTTGGCGTTATTTATTATCGCAACAGTAAGTATAACTATTATAAGTTAGTCATTTTTCCAATCATTCAAGTGATTAATAGGATAACTTTTAGTCACAAGTCCGTTCGGTTCGTTACATGTGTAAGCGTCGTTAATGTTTTATATTTAGAATACAATTATATTTATACAAGTAAATACAATGTAGCGCGAAATAAATGAATCAAGATAAGGCGTGTGTTATACCTTCCCAAAGATAGGCTCGCGAACCGACACGTGCACGCCTCGAACCGTGTTGACTGATCTGACCCGGCTTGACCGTTGACTGGAGTTGACCAGCTTTGACTGTTGCCTGGCGTTGACCAGATCTGAAATGTTTGACCAGCGTTGACCCGTTGACTCACGTCTTGGCAACCCGAAAAGAAGCAACTCAAAAAGGAAAAAAAAGACGCGAGATGAAATCGAGCTATACCCAGACCAGAACCCACTGTCAAAACGAGACCCTTTCAAACCCATGACCCGATTATCCAGATCTGACCCAAACCTCGTGACCAGTTATGTGTCGGGTTCATGTGAAGTCTGGTTGTTTGCTGCTGCCGTGTTGTTTTAGTGACGAGGTAGGGGAGGCGTCGTCCAGAACAGAAGGGGGTCGGTTTGGTTGTGAGGCTCGGGTGTTGGTTGGCGGCGACTTAGATGGTGGTGGTTGTTGCGTGATGAGGAGGGTTAGGTGGCAGATTATTGTGGCTCGGCGATGGTGGTGTGAGTTGGTGGAGAAGCCTGATGGCTCGGGTGGTGGCTGCTAGCGGCTGCCGCCGCTGCTCTAGGTGGGAGGACGTGCGTTTGAAAGTTAGGGGTTGGTGTGGTTCAATAATGCAGAGAAGAAGAGGAAAGGATGAGGGTGGGGTGTTGTGGCAGCGTATGTTGGTGCTTGGCGGCGGCGGCTCTGCATTTAGGGTGAGAGAGAGCGTGTTAAAATGTGGTGATTCCTTGTTTGTTGCAGCCATTGATCTTCTATAGATGAAATGGTGGGATGTATATGAAAGAGATGGACAAAAATGAGGGAGGAGAAAGTAAGATGGAGACTAGGGTTTTGGTGAAGGAGATGAAGGTAAAGAAGAAGAATGTAGGAAGAGATATTATATAGTTAGGGTATTTGGTGTGGGTTAAGTAGTTGGGTACCGCGTATACGAGCCAGTTACCGACTTGGTCTCGTTTAAATTACATTACTTACTTAACCGCTAAAATAGTTATTTTGTTAGATTTATATATATAAACCGTTTTAAAACGAGGGGTTGGACTATATATTTGTTATAATTGTTGATGCGTTTTGCGACTAAGGATTGGATATACAATAATTAACATATGTTAGTGGTTGGCCGAAGGTGATTATAGACTGGGCGAATGTAAAGGATTATGGGCGAAGGTGAATAGAAAGGGGCGAAGGTAGATGTGGACTGGACGAAGGAAGACTGGATAAGATCAGAAGACACATTCGACCACTTGTAGTGGGCGAATGTGGAAAACACTCACATTCGACCAGTGAAAACGGGCGAATGTGCAGTGCCTATATATAGATTTTGAGTTTTTGATAATGTAAGAGAGTTGTCATTTGTGTCCAGGTTCAGATCAGGTTCATAGGTGTTTTTGAGAGATTATCTGTGTGATCTAGATTAACATAAACTCATTGTAAATGCTTTTTGAATGAAAGTTAATCTATGAAATGTTATTGAAAATGATCTTGATTGTGTCGTGATTTGTGTTTTATCAATTTGTTCAGATCTAGGGTTTCCGCACCTAGATTTGTGACTTGTATGATCATATAATCCTGTTTTAGCTAAAATCCAACGCTCACAAAGTGGTATCAGAGCCTAGAGGATCATACAACAACAAATTTGATAAGATCAGAGCTGATTTGGACATGTTTTTGACAAAATATCATCTGTTTTTACATAAACTTTGTTTTTAAGAGTTTTTGATCGATTTAAAGGTGAATTTGTGGTCGAATTCAAGTTTTCCAAGACTTAAAGTTGTTCCAAATCAATTCCGAAACATAACCTGATTGAGATCATTCAAATCCATGAACTTTTGAAAATCTGAGATCAGAATAACCGTTTTTCAAACAATAACCGTTTTTCAAAAATGAGATCTGACTGTTTTGGGCGAACCTGGAACCTGGACTGAGTGTTGTGGTCGAACCTGATAAAAAATGGGCGAACCTGAGTAGTTTTTGGGCGAACCTGAAAATTTGTGTTGAATTTTTCACATTCGGGTAGGAAATTTCCACATTCGACCGTTTTCATTTCGGGCGAAAGTGAAAATTTGTTAGTGTGGTTTACATTCTGGTCAAAGCTACATTCGGGTGTTACTGTGTGGTCGAACGTAGAACCAGTTTGGACGAGAGTGAGAAATTTTGGACGAACTTAGAATAATTTGGACGAACCAAGTCAATTTTGGGCGAACCTAGGATTTTTGCTGAAAAATTTTTCTAAGTGTTGAGATTTTCAGATTGAGATCATGTGGCGTTTTCAAACTACTCCGGGATCAGCAACAACACAACCACAACAGCAGACAATGGACCCATGGACAGTGGCAGCGCAAAAGACGAACACGCAATCCTCACAACCACTTAACTACATGAAAACAACGAGCACGATGCCTCAAAGTGTAGCTCATCCGGCACTACAATCTGATTACTGGGGAGTAGCTGCAGCGGCGGTAAATACTCAAACCACTAATGCTATTTCTACTTTGATTAAGGATTTGTCTACAGGTAGTGGAACTCGGCCACCGAAGCTCATGGATATGCAAGAGTATAATCAGTGGCATACCATGTTCAAGATCCATCTGGAAGGCATGGGAGTTGAAGGAGCTGAGGCATGGAGCATGATTGTCAAAGGATACACAGCACCAATTCTGGAGAACACCGGTGAGTTGATTCCTCTGGAAAGTCTAACTGAGGACGAAAAGAAGAAATATGTGGTGGAGAAGAAGGCGTTCTCTCAACTGACACAGGCAATCACAAGTGACCTGTTGCATCAGTTTGGGACATGTACTACGTCAAAGCAGCTTTGGGATAAGCTGAAGAGGAAGCATGATGGTAACGAGAAGACCAGGAGTCTGAGAATGGAGGAATTAGTCAAAGAGTTTGAGAATTTTTCTTTCATTAATAATGAAACTTTGAAAGAACTAACTCCAAGATATATGCATTTATTGTCTGAATTGTTTAGTTATGGTGTACAGATTCCAATGACTAAGCAGGTGGATAAGTTTGCAGATGCTTTGCCACCACAATGGGATCAGCATGTGGAGGTACTGAGAGAGAAGGATGCTTATCAATTCTGGACTATTTCAGAGTTTATTGAAAAGCTGGAGAACAAAGAGTTGGAGGATAGGAGGAAAGCTAGAAGGTCACAGATTCCTCAGAATCCCAGTTTGTATTTTGGAGGCATTTCAGTTCCAGCTGGAAACTCGAGCTCTGGAAGCATTGCATCACATGTTGCATGTATTTCCAATGTCATGGATTCATCAAAACCAACCACCAACTACACACCACCACAATACACTTCCTACTCACAACCATCATACACACCACCACAATATACTTCCTACATTTCACCAATCTCTCCAATGCAACAAGCAAGTTTTTACACTGCTAACCAAACACAACAACCAGCAAACCAAGTTACTCAACATAAACAACAACCAGTGGTTTTGGATACATCCAACTTGGGAAATGTGACTGTGGAGGTTGCTCAGCAACACATTGCATTAGTCTCAGCAATGGTTTCATCCTATAATGGTTTGGTTGCTAGTCAGATTGGGAACAACAACTTAACCAATGAAGACTACGCACAAATAGACAAGGAAGAGATGGAACTCATTGACATTCAATGGGCTTTTGCGAGTATAATGAGAAGAGCAACAGAGTTTATTGAGAAAACTGGAAGAACTGATTTGGCAACTTCTCCCAACACAACCTATGGATTCAACAAGGAGAAGGTTACGTGTTTTAATTGTGGAGAAAAAGGACACTTCAAAAGGGAATGCACCCAGCCACCTAAACAAGGTAATCGAAACCCTTTCAATGCAAATTACCAGAACCGTCAACAAAACCAAGTTTCTTACCAAAATAACAACAACTACCAAAACCGAAACTTTAACAACCAAAACAGACAACCAAACACTCAAAACCAGATTCAAAACCAATCTCCTAATCACCCAAACCGAACAGTTGTACCTATCACTACACCTACTGAGACTCAACTGAATGCGAGTCAGAACCAAGCTTTGGTGACTCAACAGGATGAGAGGTTTGACTGGTCGGGTATGCAAATAGGAGTTGAAGAAGTAACTACTGGTGGGAATGTGGCATGTGTTGCTTATCAGGTTGATATGGAAGAGTCGGTGGCAGTTGATGAGGAGAAAGAAACTGAGGAGAGTGAAAGTGATGATTCTGAGACTGAGATGGAAGTGGAGAATGAACCTGTTGAGGTTAAGGCTGAGGAAAAGAGTTCTGGAATGGTGATTGATTCAGTTTCTGATGTTCCCGAAGAGTGTAGATCAGTTTATTCAGATTCTGAGAGCGAATCAGACACAGAGGGAAGTGTTGATTCTTTGGATGATGATATTGACCAGTTGCTGGCAGAAGCTGACTTTTTGATGACGAGGAAGTCGTGCATAGCTGATGATGCTTTCACCAAGATCGACTATTCCAAGTTTTTCACTGGGAAGGAAGCTCATTTTGCGTTGATGGCCATGACCGAACCGCCAAAACCTGTAAGTTCTGAATCTAGCACTGATGTTATGAGTGATAAATACTGTGGAACATGTGATAGATTGACTGAGGAGAATAAACAACTCCGAATTTCACGTGATAGTGCTATTCAAAATTGTCAATCTACTCGCAAAGAGTTGAATGCTTTTAACAAAGTATTAGATGGCTATAAAAAGGACATTTCCGACTTGAAAAATACTTTGTCATTGAAACAATTGGCCATAAACCACTATATCAATGAAATTGAAAACACCAAGTTGGAAATGGCAGCCATAAAATGCTTTGCTGAAAAGGTTAACAAGAAGTTGGAAAGTTATAAGAATGTTGCTTATGTGGTAGATCATATCATTGATGATAACACCACCAACTACAAGTCTGTACCATCTCCGGTTCTTTTTGAAAACCATAACTATCACCAAGTTATACCTGAGAGTTCGGTGAAATCAGACTCGTCATCGGAAATGGAATCTAATACCTCGAGTATTGGTGATCCATATTCCGATGTGAGACCGATTTTGGGCTTGAACAATGAGGGTGTTTATGCTGAGAGTGATAGTTCAGACTCAGAAAATGATGATACTGGTAGTGATCAATCTGTTAATGAATGTGAGATTCCAAAAGAAAATCACATCATTACTACTGAACCAGTGTCACCATCTGATCATGTTCATCCGATGGCAAATGCTAATCGTGATAAAAAGTCTGAAAAGATTGATGTTAAGAAAAATAATGATGTTAAGAATGTGGTTAAATTGAATGAGCTGAATGAACCAAGTGACAAACCTGTGAAGGTGTTTTATCGGATGGAAGGATCCGATAAGATAATTGCTGATGAGGAATTTCCGATAAAAAATGTTAACTATTCTAAACTTGATAAAATCTGGCAAGAAAGCACAATATGGTTTCCAAAACATGAAAGAACCAATGAAATTCCACCAGAAATTTTAAAGAAACTGTTTTCAGAAGTTCCTCAAGAACCAAAAATCCATGTCACTGAGTTCATTCGACCAGATGATAAAGCAAATGGTTTTCATGAGCCCTCTTACTCGAAAGGACCACTTCCTGAGAGTTTAAGAAATCAACAGTATAATGATCAATTTCCGGTTAGATCATTTGCTTCACCAAATGCTCATTATGTGTTTGAGGAATATAGAAAATGCTTTAAATGTGGAGAACGCGGGCATTTACTTGCTCAGTGTCCATATGTAAGGCAGAAAAGACATGAGGTTGAGGTTAAGAATTCCATGAAAAAGCCGATTGATCATTATGTCCCACCACATAGACGGGCTGTTCCTCAACAACAACAATTTTATAATCAAAACAATTTTCAAATGAGGAACAACCGTCCATTTCATTATGATCAAAGGAATCAGATTGCAATGGAACAATCTTGGAGAAAACCAGTGGTGAACACAACAGCTGATAGACAAAAGGTTCCACAAAAACCAATTGTCAAGTCAAATGTTGGACCTAAGTCTGTTAATTCAGATAAGGTTGCTAAGAAAGTTACTTTTAGTAACAATGTTCAGAAACCTATTGAGAAACCAAAATCTCAAATTCGTATTCTCAAAAGGTCTGAACAATCTTGGACACCTAATGGTACTTCAGGAGCTTCTACTTCAAAGGTGAGTGAGAAAAGTGAAACTGTTTTGAAAAATCAGAAAACGATTGATTCAAAACAGAAAGTTGTTGAAAAAGTCAATGAGAATGATTCTTTGAAATCCAATGTTCAAAGGCCCAAGACTCAGGCTTGGGTCCCCCGAAAGAACTAAATGTTTACTTTTTGTGTGCAGGGAGTTTCAGTTGGCCCTATTAGCAGTCTCTGGATTGTTGATAGTGGAGCTTCAGGCCACATGACGGGGGATTTGGCATTGTTGTTTGATGTGAAGAATATTAATGGAGGATATGTCACGTTCGCGGGTAATAAAGGAGGTTATATTACGATGGAAGGAAGCGTGAGTAATGGGATTGTGACTTTCGAGCGGATTTCTTATGTCAAGCAGATAGACTATAATCTGTTGAGCGTCAGTCAAATATGCGATAAACAATTCTCTGTGCATTTTGATGACAAATCCTGCTATATACTTAAACCGGGCTTCAAGATTCCAAAGGAGTGGGTTATGTTGATGGCACCTCGAGTCAACAATCTTTATATTCTTGATATGTCCAAGGCAATGACATCACAGGGACAGATAACATGCTTTCTATCCAAGGCGACCGAAAAAGAATCGATAATGTGGCACCGCAGAATGGGGCACATTCATCTGGGGAAAATGAATCAGTTAGTGAGAAATGGACTTGTCGATGGAGTAAACGTGAAACATTTCCATCTGAACGACAAGTGTGTAAGCTGCATGAAAGGAAAACAACACAGACAGTCCCATAAAGTGAAGAAAGTTAACTCTGTTGAGATGCCGCTTGAGCGATTGCACATGGACCTTTTTGGACCGGTCAAGCGCAAAAGTCATCTTGGAGAGCTTTATTGTTTAGTCGTCACTGATGACTATTCACGATTCTCATGGGTGATGTGTTTGAAGAACAAAAGTGACACCTTTACCAACTTACAAGTTCTGTTCACTCGGCTGGAGAATATCTACAATTCGAAGATAAAAAGGATCAGGAGTGACAACGGGACGGAGTTCAAAAATGCAAAGATGGATGAACTTTGTGAAAGCAAAGGGATTCATCATGAATATTCAGCTCCGTATACCCCGCAACAGAACGGTGTTGCTGAAAGAAAGAATAGGACTCTGATTGAGGCTGCTAGAACAATGCTCGCTGACTCAAATCTTCCGGTAATGTTCTGGAATGAGGCGATTTATGCAGCAAACTATACATTAAATCGGGTTTTGACAGTGAAGAAGTTTGGAAAAACATCTTATGAGTTGTTACACCGACGAAAGCCCAATTTAGAGTATCTAGAACCATTTGGGGCGCCATGTACGATGTTGAATCCAAGTGAAAAGTTTAGTCCTAAAGCTGAGGAGGGATATTTTGTTGGATATGCAACCCCGCTCAAACGGGTATTCAACAAGAGAACTCGTCAAGTGGAGGATTGGGCAAACGTGGAAGTTCAACGATACACACAAAATTTACAAGGCACGGGCCCTGATTGGATGTTTGATTACAAAGATTTCTTTGAATCATTCAACCTAGATAGCCTGGTTGAAGAAGCTGTTATCAGATTACTTTACGAGTGTGAAAATGCGGCAACTTCACCATTGATGCGTCCAATCACCGTAAACCCTCCACCAGCTTCTAATGATACCAGTGCTCCTACACAAGAAGAAGAGATGTTTCAAGAAGCTTCAACTTCATTAGACACTTCAGAATCTGAAGATGAACAATTTGAAGAAGCCGTTCTTGAAAATGCAGAAGACTTAGAAGAGCAAACTGTGAACCCAACTCCAAATCCAGATGTTGCTTCATCATCTAACACGGGTAATGATCAGGATGCTGTAGAGAATTTGACTGCTCAGACGGGAGTGATTGTACCTGTTAATCCGGAATCTCGGATTCATCGTATTCATCCGCTGGAGCAAGTTATCGGTGATCCTGGTAGTGGAGTGATGACCAGAGGGCAGCTTAAAAGCGTGAATTCGCCAGAGAGTTTTGGTGCTTTAGCATTATATGCCAAAATTCAGAAATCTGGTAGTCAAAATGATTGGTCGTTTGCATGTTATGTGTCGCAGGTAGAGCCAAGGACATACAAAGACGCTTTGCAAGAAGATGCCTGGGTTGAGGCAATGCAGGAGGAGTTATTGCAATTCCAGAAATTGGGAGTCTGGACGCTCACAGATTTGCCGCCGGGAAGAAAGAAAATAGGCACTAAGTGGGTGTTTAAGTGCAAAAAGGATGATCGTGGAGTTATTGTAAGGAACAAAGCCAGATTGGTTGTGCAGGGTTTCCATCAAATCGAAGGAATTGATTACAACGAAATCTATGCACCAGTAGCACGAATTGAAGCTATTAGGATGTTCCTTGCATTTGCTTCGTATAAGAAATTCAAAGTCTATCAAATGGACGTCAAGAGCGCATTTTTGTACGGTGAAGTCAAGGAGGAGGTTTATGTCGGGCAGCCACCAGGCTTTGAGGACCCAATCCACCGGGACAAGGTCTACGTGCTGAACAAAGCTTTATATGGTTTGCACCAGGCTCCAAGACAGTGGTACGAGGAGCTAAGTACATACCTCATCTCCAAAGGATTCAAGCGCGGCCTTGTCGATTGCACTCTCTTTACGAAGAAGACGGGAGATGACTTGCTTCTAGTACAGATTTACGTTGATGATATTATATTTGGTTCAACTAACGAACTCTTGTGCAGGGAATTTGAAACTGTTATGCAGGAGAAGTTCGAAATGAGCGCTATGGGGGAAATGCAGTTTTTCCTCGGCTTACAGGTGGATCAAAGACCCGACGGGATCTTCATTCACCAGACAAAATACGTAGCCGACATCTTGAGCCGATTCCAGATGGAGGACTCTAAGCCGATGGATACCCCGATTCAACCCAATCACGGGATTGGAGTGGACGCTAAGGGGGAGCTGACAGATCCATTTACATACAGAGCAATCATCGGATCTCTGATGTATTTGACAGCGTCTCGACCAGATATTATGTATGCAACGTGTCTCTGTGCCCGCTATCAATCGAAGCCGAAACAAAGTCATCTGACGGCGGTCAAGCGTATCCTTCGATATCTGAAGGGTTGTCCATCAAAAGGACTTTGGTACCCTAATGATGATGATTTTGATTTTATTGCTTTTAGTGATGCAGATTGGGGCGGCTGTGACAAAGACAACAAATCAACAACAGCCGGTTGCCAGTTTTTAGGGAGCAGGTTAATTACCTGGCAATGCAAGAAACAGACTTCCGTCGCACTGTCTACATGTGAAGCCGAGTACATTTCAGCCTCGAGTTGCTGTTCGCAAGTGCTCTGGATCCAACAACAGATGGTCGATTACGGTTTGCAGTTTCTTAAAACCCCTATACACTGTGACAACGAAGCCGCAATTGCATTAACTAAAAATACTGAAAATCATTCTAAAGCTAAACATATCCGGATTAAATATCATTTTATCCGTGATTGTTATGCTAAGGAATTGATTGACATGGTCAAAATCCATACTGACTACCAACGTGCAGATTTGTTTACAAAAGCTTTTGACAGATCCCGCTTTGAATATCTTTTGAAAGTAAACAATATAAAGGAAAAACAGGACTAAACGGCTCCTCGGTTTATCATTTTTCATTTTTAGTTTTAGTTTTAAATTTTTGCTAATTGGGAATTTCTCTTTGCTAATTGGGAATTTCTCTTTACTATCATAATCCTCAAAGAAGTTGATGCTTTCGAGGGGGTTGTTTAATCCTCAAAGAAGTTGATGCTTTCAAGTGGATTGTTTCTTTCAAATTTTTGTTTTGTTTTTCAGAAAAATTAAAAACCCAAAAATATGTTCTTTATTTTAGGGGGAGTCATTTTATCAGAAAAACCAAAAACATTGGAAAATTTTCAAAATACCTAAAAATTAGAAAAACCCAAAATGATTTCCTGGATAAAAAGAGGAAATGATAGTACATCAGTGGGGATCTGACACAGGCTAAAGAATTGTATAGTTTAATGAGACGTATGTTGATTACGTGTGATATGCTGATAGGCTTCGTAGACTATATATTGTGTGCATTAATGATACAAACATAACAAACTACGCGTTTGTGGATGAACACCTCATGGGCATATGGTCTTAGTACCGTAATTTCGTTTGATAGGGTGTTTGTACAAAACTCGGAGGTTTAGGGTCGTTATGTTATTAGTTGTCTGGGGATAGCCTTTCTGATCTTCTGCTGTAAGTCATTACGGACCTAGATCAGACAGGATGTCTTTATAAAAGAGCTTTATGCCAAAACCTAAAGTTACCGAATTGAGGAACTTTTCATGTTATATGATGATCAAAGATTATCTATAATATCGTATTGATCATTGATGCAAATCATGATTAATATCAGTCCTCAACCTGGTATGGTGCATATGTTACTTTGCTGCATTAATTTGCTGACCTGTATACCTCTATGCATTATATCTTGTACAATTACAGACGACGAAAGCATAATCACGCTTTACAATGAGTCTTTGTGCAAATTACTTCTTGATACGGGAGTATGTCGTGTGTGTGGGAACCACAATGTGTTAGTCTAATAAATCTAATTCGTATCATTTTAAAGCATTGCGTAATTGTCTGCATGTGAGCTTATGTGGACAACAATATCAGCAATTGCCGTGTCACATATTGTTTCTAATGATAATATTAAAATAGATCAACGCTGTGTTCAGATTTCTCAGAAAACTGATATGATCCTCTTACCGGAAATCACAAAATGTTTACTGCTTTCATTTACTTTGATGCATTTTATTTTGTCGCATTTTACTTTTATTGTCAAAAATATACAAAATCCAAAAAGATTTTAGGTGTGTTTTGATCAAAATTTCAGAAAATCCAAAAGATTTGAATTTCTGCTTTATTTTTGATAACCGGGGATGCTTGATGGTCAATTTCTGAGATTTGATAACACCATCTGGACTTTGTGACATTCAAAATGTGAAAATTTGAGTTTTGGAAGTTTAACGGATTGAAAAATGTTGAACGGGATTCGAATTCGTGATTTGGCGAAATTTTCAGATTTTTCCATTTCACATTCGCCCCTTAAATGGGTCGAATGTGGAAAAATCATCATGTTCGACCGTTTTGCTTTTGGGCGAATGAGGATTTTTCACTTCCGGGTGAAAATTCCACTTCCGGGTATACTTTTCACCTTCGGGTCTTTACATATGGGCGAAGGTGGCATGGTTTCTACATTCGTGCCATTCACTTGGGGCGAATGTGGAATTAACCCACATTCGTCCAACACAAGCGGGCGAACGTGGACCTCTATATATATGTCTTTCAGGTTCGATCCTCTTCATTCAATATTTTTTCAAAATTTCATTAGTACCAGACCTTGTTGCTTGTGTTTTTATTAATTCACTGATTTGTTCCCTGATCATTACTCATCATTTTAAGACTAATATTGCAGGTAATGGACTTCAAAACAGATCAAAATTGTTCGTTTTCAGAACCGGACTTAGGGTTTCTTAGTTTATGGTCTTAGAGTCTGTTTTATGGGTTGATTTTGATCGCATTTCATTCCACATCAGTTTTAGGGGGAGATATAATGAGGAATTAGTGTTTAACATTGTTTAAATTGATTGAATGAGTAATTGAACTTAGTTAAACCTAATTCACTTTTAAAAACTGATGTAGAATGATATAAATGGAAAATTGTTGATGGACATGTTAGTAAGTTTTAGGATCAAAATTACAAGTTAAAACAAACAATGGCAAAATTTCAAATTTTGGGGGAAAACCTGTTTCACCTTCGGTTCAAAAACCGGGCGAAGGTGGAATCAGGTTGGACGAAGGTGGAACAATGTGGACGAATGTGATTTTTACTTAGAACTTTTTCACTTCCGACCATAATTTTCTACCTTCGACCAATTATTCTCACATTCGGCCATTTCTAAACGGGCGAATGTGCAGATTAGTTTTTGACCAAAATTTTTTATAATTTGTCGTTTTTGTGTTTTGACGTGTTTTTATTGATTTTCATGTGCAGATGGCTGAACAACCCGAGAATATTGAATCACCAGCAGTGAATGTTGAAACTCCAGCTGAGATCACAGTTCAAGATCCAGTACCAGTAGCTGAAACATCTGTTCCGAGCAGTTGGCCTTTTGAACGATCGCACAACTGTTGCGCTTATCTAGGAGACGTTGAGAAGAACACGGAGTTTACAGGAATTATAGAGTTTCTGAAGAGGAGCAGGATTGTACATGCCTTAGCCACACCAACCATCATATACAAAGACATAATTGAAGATTTTTATTAGAATGCGAAGTATGATTACTGGGAGAATCAGACGATCATCAAGAGCAAGATTCAGGAGATGGAGATGTTCTTGACTGAAGCTGACATTCGAGAGGCGTTACAGATTAAGTTCGAAGATAGTGAAGATCCCAGGGAATTGTCATGGACAGAACAGAAGGCGTGCTTCTTAAGAATGAAATACAAAGGTCCAATCACTGACGGATCTATGTATAAGGGGAAGCTGGGAGTGCAGTACAAGTATTTTGCACATGTACTTATACATGTCTTTGGATGTGTGAGTGGTGGTTATGACGTGATGAGAAGGAGTTTGAGTTCATTAATGGTTGCGTTGACACTCAACAAACCATTTAATGTTTCTGGGATGATTCTTGATCACATGTTGGAGATGCTGAAGGGAATGAAGAATAAGAAGTTTATGTTGTATCCAAGGTTTCTGATGATGATCTTTGACTACAAGTATCCAATGTTGAAAAAGGATCCGACTATGATCCTAGGTCAAGATCACATGAATATTAGAACCTTGATGAGGATGAAAGGTTACAAAGGTGTGCATGACAGTGAGAAGCCACCTAACAGGAGGTTATTTGGTGCTTTGGCTCGTCCGGATTACATTGATCCTGGCAAGAACAAAGCAAGACATGATGAGAGTGACTCGGATAATGATGATCCCTTAGTGTATGTTGATTCAAGCACTAAGCGGAAACGTCAAGTAGTCAATCCTGGAGCCAAAGGGAAGGGCAAGGGAAAGGCTGTGGATCAGGGAAGCACTAAGCAACAAGTGGCTAGAAAGAAATCAAGGCGAAGAAAGGATCGGGTTTGGTGGATGAAGAGTCTGTAGATTCAGAAGAGACTGAGGTTGATGAGCAGTGGGATTCTGATGATGAGAATGTGAGGACCACCAAACGTAAGGCCACTATGGTTGGTGAGTCTGAATCCTTGAATCAGTCGATAGAAGAATCTGAGAGAAGAAAGAAATCGGTTGAAGATGAGGGCCTAGGTGTTGACCTGGCAGAACTGAGTGTTGGAGAAACTGTAGTTGTGAATTTGCCCAGAAAGACTAAGAAGCAAAAGACTATGGCTAAGAAATCAAGCGTAAAAGAACTGAGAGAGAAAGAGTTGGCTCAGTTATTGAAGGGAAAGAGATTACCTGATGCTGGAACACCATCCAAGTTATCTTCACCAGTTGCCAAGAAGCAGAAGAAAGCAAAAGAGGCAGAGACTTTACCAATCGATCAGTTCAATATCGATATGGATAAAGTGCTCGATATGTTTAGAAAGCCTCAGAAAGAGAAAGTTGTTGAAGTTGAGCCATCCAGATCTAAGTCGAAGAAAGTGACTGTGGATGACGATGTCATGAAACAAGTTAATAAGAAGATGGAGGACATGATGAAGATGTTGGTTGCTCAACAAGCTGAGATTGCTAAGTTCAAGCAAAATGAGGAGAAAATGCTCCAGATTGTGGTTGCTTCAAAATCTAATCAGGATGAGATAAATGATAAGATTCAGATGCTAGAAGCTAAGAATGAGAAGCTTGAAAGAAGATGTGATAGAAACAAGAGCAAAATCAAATTGATTAAGGCTGATAACAAAGAACTAAAGAAGGAAAACAAACGCCTTAGTAATTTGATTGACGAGCTTTATAACAGGGCACCCCAGTTGAAAGAGGGTGAAGAAGATGAAGAAGAAGAAGAAGAACAGGTGGATTTTGAACAATCAGATTCTGAGAAAGAAGAAGATGATGATGAGGATAATGATGGATCGGATAAAAGCGATGATGATAATGACGATGATGATGACAATAATGATGATGATGATGGTGCTGAAGGTACGGGGAAAAAGAAAGGTGATGAGTTTAGCAGTGGAAGTGATCATGATGGAGGAGATGATACTTCTAGATTTAGTTATGAGAAGAGAACACCACAGAAGAAGAAAGATACTGGAGAATCGAGTTCCAAGAAGAAAGGGGAGAATGTTGATTCGAATGAAAGTATTTTCTGGAACGAGAAGGTGAGATCTTTGTCTGATGATGCTAAACAGATGTATAAGAATATGTTGGAAAAGAGAGAGTGGACCATTGAGTTCACAGGATGCTTTGCTGAAATATTCCAGACTGATGATTTGAGATATGAGTTGGAATATGAAGATCCAGATCTTGAAGAAGGGGAATTACCTGCATCTGTGGCGAAAGAAATTTTAGATGGTCTCGCACAGAGGGTAGGAAAGACGTTTGAGGAGTTTATGATGGATGAATCGATTCCTGATATTCCTGAAAAGGATATGGGAAATCATTCAGATGATGTGCATACTCCAGAAAACAATGAAGTGGAGGTAGAAGATATAACTCACGAAGAGTTTCCCCAGTATTTCAGACAAGATGATGAGAATGAAGTATTTCCTGACTTCACTGAGATACCAAATAAGTCAGCGAAACAGAAAGCAAAGAAAAGAAGTGAAGAGTTTGTTGAAAAGGTATTTGGAACTGAAAAGAAAGATTCTTCTAACCAGTCTGATGAGTTGAAGAATTATATGAAGAAATTGAAGGAAATGGATGAAAACCGACCTAATCCTGAAGCTCAAGGTAACTTTTATCGATTTCATAATGCCAAGTTCAAAAGCAGAGCTCTCGGGTGGACTTACTTAGGCAGACTGAAGTGTATTGCTGCAAAATGGGAAACCGGAATTCTGTACTTCAACAGATTCTGTGACTTGCTTACGCTACCGTACTGGGCGGTGAGAGACTTATGCAGATTTCCAATGTCAGGTGCCGAAGTAAATGGATCACATGTCGGTTGGTGCGCAGACAAATTGGTTTGGGAAAGTCGTACGAGATGGAACAGGTTCATGCCTCAATATCCCAGAAGAAAAGAGCATAGGGATATTGATCCACAAACCAATATGAAGCATGTTACTTTGATTTATAAAGCACCTAATGTGATGAGGAAGATACCGTTGATGCCAATGCCACAGCATTTCAGTGCTGATTTCATCTTTTGGTATTATGATTGGAGAAAGGCAGAAGCGGTGATTGTGTTGAGGGATGGAAAGGATAAATACAAGCATGTTCATGTATTTGATCCTATGTGGCTGATCAATTGCACATTCGAAGACATCATCATGTTATTCTACAATCCGATTTACTATGAACCCAATGACTTTGCTCAAGCGAGAAAGTATACTCAAGTTGTTGGAGTGTGTTTTGCGTATGATATAAATGCAGGAAGCAACTTGGAGGGTAAACTTGGCAAGACTGTGAAGATGGCCAATGTGTCAAAGCCTGTGAAGAAAACATTCGAGCCGCCAATGACTTCTGAGCAGAAGAAGCAGCTCAGAATCAAACTGATGAACAAGACAATGGACTATCAGAGAAAACTATCCAATCAATAGTCGAGGGGGAGTTTGTTGATGCGTTTTGCGACTAAGGATTGGATATACAATAATTAACATATGTTAGTGGTTGGCCGAAGGTGATTATAGACTGGGCGAATGTAAAGGATTATGGGCGAAGGTGAATAGAAAGGGGCGAAGGTAGATGTGGACTGGACGAAGGAAGACTGGATAAGATCAGAAGACACATTCGACCACTTGTAGTGGGCGAATGTGGAAAACACTCACATTCGACCAGTGAAAACGGGCGAATGTGCAGTGCCTATATATAGATTTTGAGTTTTTGATAATGTAAGAGAGTTGTCATTTGTGTCCAGGTTCAGATCAGGTTCATAGGTGTTTTTGAGAGATTATCTGTGTGATCTAGATTAACATAAACTCATTGTAAATGCTTTTTGAATGAAAGTTAATCTATGAAATGTTATTGAAAATGATCTTGATTATGTCGTGATTTGTGTTTTATCAATTTGTTCAGATCTAGGGTTTCCGCACCTAGATTTGTGACTTGTATGATCATATAATCCTGTTTTAGCTAAAATCCAACGCTCACAATAATGTATTTTTAGTCACGTTTAAAAATTTACAAGGGTACAGGTCGGTTTACCAATATGTTATTACTTACAAACGCGTTATTTGGCGAATTTGAATAATTAAACTTATTAATGAATAAGAAAGTGTTTCTTGTTAACGAATTAAAATCGTTTTATGAATAGAAATATTAATATTATATTATTAGAGAAAAGCTGGGCGTTACATCAGAGGCACCCACTTCAACCACTTGGCAGGCTTGTAATACATCTTCATCCAAGGCTTTTTCGTCCTTGGATCAATACGTGTGCGATCCGTAATCCTCTTTCCTTCTGTGGACAGAAGTATTCAAACCTATCCTCTTTAACCTCATACCTCGTAATCCTTTGAATGAGTTTCGCATAATCATTTTGACTTGGATTAACCAAATCATCTCTAACCAAATTACGAAACTCCAACAAAGGAAGAGTTAAAATACTGACCCTTGCTGGCATATATTGAATCCCATCGTATCTCTTGATAGCAAAAAGCTTCAACTCGACGTCATAAAACCAACTGACAATGCCACTAGTTTCATGTTTCCGATTCGAAGCATCATAAGACTGCATATACCTAAAAGGCTTGGGCCTAGAATTCTTCCATTTTTCTTTCACCATTTTCCATGAGGCTTTCTATACCGCATCAGGATCAGAACTGTTAGCTGAATCTATAGTCACTTCGGGATCTGAACTAGGTGGATTCTCTGTCAACATTTTCATCAAATAGTTCATATGCTGTTGATCCTCTTTATTACCATCTTAATTCTAAGATCGTCTCTGTATACAACTTAGGAGCTACGACCTTATTCACTTCATCATTTGCCCGTGCTATTTCTTCTGTGGGATTCCAGTCTTCTATATTATATGGAATAAACTCACCTTCATCCAAGTCATACAAATCATGCTCTGACCCTTCAGAAAGTAATCCAGATTCCTTCAGCTTATCTGTTGCTTCTTAAACTTCAATAAGAGAGTCAAAAGTAAACTCATCAAATCCTGGAAATAACACATCCAATGTCTCATGATTGAAGGTGTCCAAGAGTTGAGGCACACAATCAGCAGGCCTCTTCCCTGGATTTCCAGCACCAGCAATCTCAACTCCAATACCTGACTCCCCTTGAGTAGTAGTAGGCATACCAAGTGTTATTGAAGCGCTTGGAGGCTCATTTCCCGCAAAACGGTTAGGATCATTGTCAAGATCATCTTCATGTCTCTTCATCCGTAACTCATGTAACACCCCAACCGATGGCGGAATCATCGAGGTGCCACGTAGTGACGATTGTTCAAAAGCTCATGGTACTAAAATGTAAATATATGATTATTGAATATTGTTTTACAACATGTGAAATTAAATACAATACAACAAAAAAAATAAAGATAATTGATTGATTTAATCTAACTCCAAAGTCCTATGTGAAGCGTCAAGCAGCTTATCCTGAAACATGCACGAAAATAATTTTGTCAACATATGATGTTGGTGAGTACTACTTAGTTTTGTACATATAGTATAAGTTTGAAAAGTAGTACAATTCATGTGTCTAGCATCACCAAGGCATTATGTAAACACACAAGTAACCAAACAAGACAAAGATCAAATGTAAAGTTGCACAGTGAAATTGATAATGAGCACCTCAACACGTGTGAGTCTAAAAGAGCACCATAACACAAAGTTATGTCTAAATGAGCACCGTAACATAAGTTACGTCTATGTGTAAAGAGCACCATAACATAAGTTATGTCTAGATGTATGATTTTGTATGTAAGCTACGTTCATGTTCAAACATAAGCACAAAGATAAACAAGACACGTATATGAATTGTAAATGAAGAAAAATGTATGTGTAAATGAGTATGAACGTTTGTATACTTGTGCATGAATCACCCCAAAAATTGTAAAAGCGAAAAAGGGGATAAGTAATACTCACCTTAGCAGGGTGGTAAGTCTTGTGTAATTGAATAAGTATAATCCAACGTTGCCAAGTATCACCCTATGTATAATGTAACAAATAAGTCTAAGTCTATCTGGTCTATGAGTATTTTCTAGGGCTCCGAATTGGGGATAAGTATTCGTTTGATTAATAAATTAAACGTTTTTAAAATAAAAGAAATTTGGTAAATAAATAAACAAAAGTCTTTTTGTAAATTTCAAATTGAAGATGGTCACAAAATAAAGTTTTAAGTGTGAAAATAATTTTTATAAAATTATTTTCTTATAAATAGAATATTAAATCTATTTATTTCAAATTGTCAAAATATAACTTTAATATTTAAAAATATTAAAATTAAAGAATTTTTAAATCAAAAATTGTATTTCTGTTCCAAATGAATAGAAATAATTTATGTAAAATTTTGGTATAAAATATTGAAAAATGAATTTATTATGAATTATTTATGATAAAAACTAATAAAAATTAATTAAAAATATAAAACTTACGGTTTCTCTGAAATAAAAATAAATTCTGAAATGTATATTGTTATACAAGTTCAGTATAATTTTTGTGGAATTTTGTAAAATCGTTTAGATATTTTTATAGAATTTTATAAATAAAATAGAATAAACTTGTAATATTCATTATATATAATAAATAAAAGATTTTTGAAAATCTAAAAATTGGATAACGAACTTTATCATAAGAATAACTACATATAATTTTTGTAGAATTTATAAAGTTGTTTTAGTATTTTAAAATTAATTCTTTTAAAAATATAAGAGGATATATATATGAAAAAAAAATGTTGTTGATGCCCAGAATCGAACCCGCGACCATTGTGTAATAAAGCAACAGCACAACCATCTGATCTAACTCAGTTGGTTGTTCAAATGTTTGACTGAAAAGATTTTATACACTTTTGAAATGTTGTCATCTTCCCCAATAGAAGCTTCGAACCCTAGATCCTTGATCAAATGTAATACGCGATTAAAATCTAATTAACATTAGGGTTACTGATCAGGACAGAACAACAAACAATATGATGGATTTAAATGGAGCTTACCGAGTGTTTAATCGAGTATTATCGCGAGTCAAAACAAAAGTCAAACAACGAACAATGCTTGATTATCACGAGTGTTTACGAGGAATTGAGAGTGGGGGTCTGTTTATCGTTCTTTTCAGAGGTTGTGAGCGAGTTCAATTGATTCAAAAGCGAGTTTTTATACTGGTTTCAATCAAGTTATTTAGGAAGGCATTTAATCGAATTATTGGTCAAGTCAAACGCGTTTAATCGCACAAAATACTGATATTAGGAAAGGAGGGATTTATGGGCGAGTAATATATGGGATCTGATTGAGTTTGGACGCGAGTTTGTGGAGTAAATTGTGGATTTGGTTGAACCGGCTACCTGCCCGGGTTCGAGTCCCGGCAGGAGCTTCATTTTATTTTTTTGTTTTAAAACGAAAAGGGAAGGAAGGGATAGAGATGGGCCGGACTATGGGCTGCATTGTGGGCTGGATCTTGTTCCTGGGCTGGCAGACTAGGGTAAGAAGGAAGGTGGGTGTTTTGTGTGTTTTGGGCTTCAAAAGAAAAAGAAAAAGTGGGTTAGTTTAATAAAAAAAATTCTGATTATTATTATTATTATTATTATTATTATTATTATTATTATTATTATTATTATTTTTATATAAAAAGGAAAAGTGACGGATGTCACAACTCATCACCTTTACACATATCACTCCCCCCCCCCCCCATGCCTTCAATTGCTTCCTCAACTCAATGTTCTGTTGAAGAAGCATTTGAATCAGCGACCTATCATTCTCCTACAACTGTTGTTGAACCTCATTATATTGTACCAACTTGGTGATGGTCTGATTGGACACCATCACTTGAGCGTTTAACTCTCCCACTTCAGGAAGGTGCCAAATTCTAAGCAATGCATTGATGTCTTAGTTACGCAAAAAAGCAAGCATTTGTTTCAACCTCAACGACATAGGTTGAATACCTTGTTCCTACAAGCTATATGGCTTAACTATTGTGGCTTCAAAATCAGTTGTTAGATTTTGGTGTAACTATTTTAAAGACTCTAATGATGTTGGCCGGTCAAACAGCTAAAAACATCGTTAAAAATCCAGTTTCCCATTCAATAACCAAGCACATTGATATTAGACTCCATTATGTGAGAGACAGCTATATGATTTCTCTTCATCGTATTCCAATAGAGGATCAACTGGCAGATGTGTTAACAAAAGCTTTAGAAACATCTACCTTTGAATGCCTGATCTCTCAAATTGGGATGTTAAATATGGATTAAAATCAAAATCTTTTCTCCACAAATAAAAAATTAAAATGTTGTCAGAAAAATCAAAATAAAAACTTCCAAATAGTCTTTTACTAAACATCTGTTCAGATATTAATAAAATCTGTTAGGATAAAACAACTACTGTCTCATCAATAAGATCATCTGTTTGAATAAAGTCTACTACTGTGAAAGGTATCCTCTGTTTTCTCTAAGATCTGTTTTCCAACATTTCTCGACTTGTCAACAGATGCTCTCAATAACTATCATCCATTATTATTCTACAAATAGAGTTTACTATTTGGGATAGATTTCAGCCATAAACTTTTTCAACAGATGCAGCCACGTCTATTCTTAAAAATAAACCTTTAGCTGCATCAGCATCACTTTTTCATTTATAAAATCTCTCTTTCACATCAATATGGAGTTTACAGTGTCTCGTTGAATTCGAAATTCTCAAAAGAAGTTTATCTCTCGTTTTCAACCTAAATCATTTCCAATCTTCTCCATGGATCTTCAAGTCAACCCCCTCCCCCACAACTACCTTCCCTATCTGGTTAAAACATATGTCAATCGTCCATTCTATTCAATCATCGATGTTTGTCTATCTGATAAAACAACCTCTTTCATTGAAATAACTTTAAAAACAAAGTATCTGGGATATGCTATTTTAACTAAAAATGATTATAATCTATCCTAGACACTATTTTTAGATTTGGTTTCCAATGGGAAGGCCAGTTAGTCTGGATCAAGCAATGCCTTTTTCCTATATCCAAGACTGCTAAGTTTCAACTGACAAAAGATTTTATCAGAAAATGTTTTCAAATATGGCAATTCTAAAGAATGAAAACTTTTTCTAATGAAACTTTTACTAGAATGATGACGATTAAAGGTGAAGAAAGTTTTCCAAAAAGTAAAGTTTCAAAAACACAAGCAAAGTCTATTGCCACAACATCTGTTGTAGCAACACTTGTATCTGAGTCCACTGCTCTTGGTGGCCATGGTATTAAAACCAATACTGTCAAACCAAACATCAGCCACTTCCAAGCAGACTTTTCCATATAGAAAAATAAAGAAAACAAAGAATCCAAAAAGGGTACATCTGGATGATGAGATACCAGATGGTAACCTTGTTGCAACAGAAGAGCAACAACAAATATATGTTGATACTTCTTCTCAAAAGATGAAAATATCTCCACCCAGACAAACTCTTCATAATTCCTCTCAAAGGAACATGTTGTAAGCCAAGGGGCCACACATCATGAGGCATATGACTCACTTAATCATCTGTTTATAAGTCCAGCTCCCCGGACTGCTTTCTTTTCACTCCACAACCCTCTCCCACACTTCCAATTCCAACTATATTTCAACTATTGTTTAAGGCAATTGACAAAACCCACACAAACACCACTTCCTCTCAATTACCTATCATTGAGAATATGATTTGTGTTATCGTCGATCGGTTAACCAAATGAGCACACTTCTTTGCAATCAAGGAAACAGACACGCTGGAGCGATTAGCCAACATCTATATCAAGGAAGTTGTCTCTAGGCATGGGGTGCCTACTTCTATTATATCTGATCGCGACTCGCGATTTACTTCTCGTTTTGGACTAGTCTCCCAGATGCATTGGGGACTCGCTTAGATATGAGCACAACCCATCACCCACAGACGGATGGACAAAGTGAATGTACCATCCAAACATTGGAAGATCTGCTACGAGCGTGCGTGGTGGATTTTGGCAACACTTGGGATAAGCACCTGCCTTTAATCGAATTCTCGTATAACAACAGTTACCACACTTCTATTCAGTGTGCGCCTTTTGAGGCACTATATGGACGAAAGTGTAGGTCTCCCATCTGCTGAACTAAAGTTGGGGATAGCCAGCTGACAGGTCCCGAAGTCGTGCACGAAAATTCTGAGAAGATAGTGCAAATCAAAAACCGGATGGCTGCTGCTCGTGATCGACAGAAAAGCTACGCTGATAAGCGTAGGAAACCTTTGGAGTTCCAGATCAAGGACATGGTACCATTAAAGGTGTCACCTTGGAAGGGTGTGATACGCTTTGAGAAACGGGGAAAGTTGAACTCGCGATATGTTGGACCATTCAAGATTGTGGAAAGAATCGGCCCGGTGGCTTGCAGATTAAACCTGCCTGACGAACTCAGTGGAGTGCACAATATATTCTATGTATCGAACCTTAAGAAATGTCTGTCTAATGCGACATTGGTGGTGCCACTGGAGGAGATCCAGGTGGACGAACAGTTACGGTTCGTGGAAGAACCGTTGGACATTCATGAGCAAGGCGTCAAGAAACTCAGACATAGCACTATACCTATCGTCAAGGTACAATGGAATTCCCATCCAGGACCGGAATATACGTGGGAACGCAGGGATCAAATGCGGCTTAAATACCCACATCTCATTACTGAACCTGAATCTGTGCATAGACCAAACTCTAAATGTAAGGCAGCTCGCTCAAAGTAAATCCGGGGCGAAATTCCTTTCAACTTGGGGATGATGAGACATCCGGTAACCAAGCACACATTGTTACACTGGCTTTACTTTTTTACTTACTGAATTTCGGGAAAGAATTCTTTCAACTTGGGGATGATGTGACACCCCGCATTTTCAGGTTCCTACTTTAACTAAACTGTAGTTAAATTTACTTACATCCACGCCATGTTACTTAACTAGGGTTAGTTAGGTGAGTCACACGTTGCAAGTTATAGGATAATAACTACATAAAGAGGTAATTCGGGGAATTACTGAACTACGCACACAGCATCGAACCCTGAACGTTGGTGAATTGAGAAAAATAGATAATTATGAATTAAGTGTTTGATATTATTTGCAATTATATGCTTATGTGAATTTATTTGTGAACTTATGTGACGTTACATGTTATCATGCTAAAACACGGTACCAAGCTCTTAACCGACACTTGACAGACTAAGGATCATATATAAGTTATAAATTGGGTTAAATATTTTATAGATTTATTATTATTTGCATATAAATTACTACGCGAGATTTATTTCATAAAGCGAATAGGCGAGACCAGTACTCTAGCCATACCGGGAGTCGTACATGAGTTATAAAATATTTTTGGTTGAATGTTTTATACTTTAGTTTTATATATATATAATATTTCATTTAGTAAAAAAAACAAAAAAAAACAAAAAAACTATTGTCAGACTTAGCGTGAAAGCCAAGCCCAACACAAAAGACATGTCAAATTTTGGAATTAAATGCCTATTGTCACAACTAGGCGACAAAAAAAATGGAGATAAACTACATTTGCAATTTTGGTGGAACTTCCACTAGTCGGCCCAACAACCAACTCCTATGCCTATTTTGCTGTTATATCGATATAAAACTTTTTTTTAGCTACAATTTTCATTATAAATCAACCCTAATCTGCCCCAACCTGCATAATTACAAAAATTAAACCCCTATCATCTGTCATTAACATAATCTAAAAATCCTAGGAGCTTGGGAAGGTATAGGATCAATTGGTTGAAGAGTTTAAGGTATATTAATCCTTCTTGTATCTGTTAATCCTTTTTAATCATGTTTTAAAACACCACAAACTTGTTTGTCCAGATCTGATGTGGGTCTATAATGATCAAAACATGAGTTTTATAAAAGATTAACATATTAAATATTAAGTTTTTATGAATATTACGTGATGTATTACATGTTAATGCATGCTTTTGATTTATGAACATGTAGGGTGTATAGATAATAATATTTGTGATAAAAACTTGCATGTTGGGACTGTTATGTTGTATGATCATGGTGTGTTACATGTTCATCGTAATATTTAGGTGATAATATGGTCATACGGTGCGTTATGGATGAGTTCTTAACATAGCGGAAAATGGACAGATTGCATGCTTCAAATTGTAGATTCTGTAACGTGGCTTTAAACTATTTGTATTAATTGTTTCTTGATATGAGCATGCCATACATGGTCTTAGCTTTCTGGAATCGGTAAGATCATGCGATTTGGTTGTCGTTTGATATGTTTTTGGAATTTTATTCGAATAAAGGTCTAAACTGATTTTTGGATTAAAAACTTGGGTCAATTTTAATCAACTGTAACTCATGTCTTATGAAGAGTTATGTCATGAAATTTGGACAATAGGTCGATATTGTAAAAACTCGGTTTTTCCAAGTGGATTCATCCCATTTGGATGAACACACAATTTTTGGGAATTTTTATCGTAAACTGACCTGTTGTGAAAGTTTTCAGAACCTAGCTGTAGTAATTGATTTTTCATAATTTTTCAACATGGTTTTGTTATGAAATAAAAATAGTTGAACGACAAATGGACTCATGGAAATATTTTGTAAAATTTTGGTTATCTAATTCGTTGTGAAAGTATTTTTAGAAAAATCTTTTTGGCGGTGAACAATCTGTCCTAAAAACACAGATTGTGACATAGATGCATATGTACTTAATTGAAGTCTTATATGACTTGATTATGACTTGAACTTGCGTGTACACTTGTATGAGATGTATTTGAAGTGTATAACTGATATTAATCATAACGTTCACCAACGGGTTCTTAGGGTTTACTTGTGCATGCGGTTACACTAGTGGTCACTTAAACGTTTTCGCATAAACTAAAGTCATGGACAAACGAGTTATATGGTGTATCGTGTATACACATGTACTCACATAGTAACACATATAATAGGGAGTCGATATCGAGTCTCTACTTCTTATTTGGATTTGGATTTAGCACTTAACGCAACCTAAGGTGAGTTTCACTACTTTTTCTCAAAAGCATGCATCCCGGGTTTGAGACAACGTACTTAACTTTTTCTAGTCCGGTTTGGGACTACTTACACATCCCGGGTTGGGATGCTATGGCTCTTTGTGTGGGTCGGGTTTTGACTCCTTGTGTGGGTCGGGTTTTGCTAGTTCGCAAACTTTGTCCTTGATGAACTAAACCAACACTATCACTGTAAGTCCTTCACATACCGAATGAGTTACCGGGTTATGGCAAGCGAGTTCTAGTTGATAGCGCTATTAGGTCTGACAAACCTCACACCGGCTCGGGGGAGTGTGGGAGTGAACTATAACTTACAAGATTATCATTGTTGATCGGCAATGATGCAAGGAAAACTGCTCACATTAGTGACAACACGTACATTAGCAGTTTGGTATATCGGTGTTAGTTATCATGAATGGGTTAGCTACCCTTGGCATGCGATGAACTAGTGGTTACACGGTTTTTGGAACAAACTTAATTACTTACGCCTTTACTTGGTTACGTGGTTTTGGAAACCAGCGCATTTACTTACTCACCTTCTTTACTTTGTGAACTCACCAACATTGTTTGTTGACCCACGATATACATGCTTTTGCAGGTAGTTAGCTTCCGGTGCCACGCTTAGAAAGCACTGCACTTCACTGCATTTGGGTCTTGGGCATACACCTAAATTACATATCATGCTTTTACATTTTCTTTCATATGGTTTTAATCTGGGCGCGTTGTTTTGCGCATGGTTTTAAAATATCTATGTTTGGTTTACGCTTCCGCAACTTAACTAAACTTTTGGTAAACGCTAAACTTGATTTTTGAAAACGAACTAAATGGTTAGGGCATTTAGAGTCGTTCTTATGACTTATGGCTATGGGATCCTGGTATGTCACGCGCCTCGCGGTATAAACCCCGCAGTGGAAATTTGAGGGTGTGACACTAGGTTTCTTGTTAATCAATCTGCTATCCTGTGAACAGAGGAAGGTACACCCTTGAGTTACATGTAACTCCTGGTGGTTTTTCATGTGAAGAAGATACTACAACTATAGAGACCATTGTTGCACATTTGGGCAGTGGTTACATCCCTATGACTTCCTTGAAGGAAACAGCTGTTGAGTCTACAATTATAAACCATGTTACAGCTAGAAGTCCCTAGTACCAAGAACAAGGGGTATTTGGTTTCTCTCACATTGAGTCGCCTCATATGACGGAACTAAATACAACTAACACTTCTGGAATGAATTCAGATGATCCTATTAACTTAGGTGATGGATTAAAATACCAAGATTTGATGGAAAGAGTGACCAAAATTGAATCATCACTTGAATAAATGAAGGCTATGATGCGTACTTTGGCTTAAAACTCAAAAACCCAACCATCCACTGCTGATATAACCAATGAGTTTTAGGAATCTGTTCAACCTATCATTCAAGCTATGAGGTTATTAGCAGACATCAACCACGATACCTACATGGAGCTTATCTAAAACATGGTTGAAGCCAGATACAAAGATACCTAAGCAGATACCAAGGCTATCAAAGACCTTCTAATATAGACCTTAGGCTCTTCCCCAACTTCATTTAATACTAATGATGTGTACTCTGATGATGCCAAAAAGGAGGAGAATGATCAAGACAAGCTTAGGAAGTTGCCTCTGGGAAAAGAAGCTCCATTAAAGCCACCTCCTTCTAAGTCTTCTAAGCAGCAACCTATTGCTACTATTTCTAGATTTGTTGAACAAGTATCCTTTGTAGTTATGGAGAAAAGGATAGATGAAATAGTAAATCAGTAGGCTAAAAAAGCTGTTATGGAGAAGCAGAAGAGGCATAATACAATGGAAGCCAAAGCTTCCATCATAATTCAGGAAAAATGCAAAACAAAAGGACATAGATGATGTAGGATCTTCTCAAATAAGAAGGATGCATGCTAGAAAATCTTGGCCCACAACTACATTCTCTATGACCTCTACCAACTAAACATCTGCTTCCCAAACCACTACTGAACCCATTTACACTCAAATCAACACAACTACAATCACCATTCCACAAACCATACCATCACCTATCCAAACCACATTTGTTGGCACTGAAAATGTGCAAACAGATGTTACCACCACAAATGACCTTATCACAATCCGAACTACCTCACAACCACAACTCACCCATCCTAAAGAGCACACCATTTATCTCCAGTTGTCACGTAAAAGAGGAAAAGAAAAACCTTTTTTTTACAAGATGATGAAGAGGAAACTGAACCCACGCCACCAATATCCAAACCCATTCTAGTTGTTCCCATATCATCTACTCCACTTCAAACCTCTGCCACCACCACATCCACACATACATCATATCCAAATCCACTACCACCACCGGCTTCTCAATATCCTCTGGAACTTATTGTAATTACTCTTAAGATAGAGTCATTCTACTCAATAGAGGATCCAGATACACCATCCTTTCCATCTCTTCGAAACATTCCTAAGGCAAGAAATGTTGATAAATACTTGAAGATGGTATGTCAACAGGCTAAGATGATTGCAAAGGAGAAGAACAAAGGGAAGGATGACAAGCTTGCTCAGAGAATTTTTTTCAGCAAAACTTAGCAAGGAGAGAAGATTGACGATTATGCTAAGGATTTGAGCAAGTCTATGTCAGAAAAGCCAATCAACAAAGACTTTGACAGGGAATTGAGGGGAGACTATCTTGACCATATCATGTAGTACAATCCATACAAGGCCACAAGAGGTTAATTCTATGGTTGGACTACTCAATCTTTAAGGGCAGAGATCGATAGAATCCAAGAAATGCAGGACCCTAATCACAACCCATCTCCACATGACAGGAATAAGGCTAAACAAATAGATCCACAAAAGGCCTTGTAATATATTTTATATATATTAAATAAATATTTTTTATAAAACTAAAAATTGTATAATAAAGTTTACCATTTAACTAACTTAAAATAAATTTTATAGAATTTATAATTTAGATTTGTTATAAGATAAAGAGAAAAATATAAAAGTAAAGGATCAAAAAAAATGTTTTGAGTGTGCTAGGAATCGAACCCGAGTAAGTGGCCGGTTCAATGTTTTAAATCACAAGTCCAGACCAACTGGTCTGGACCCTGAGAACACAAGTATTTGGATTCAGATTATTATATATCGTGTTTAAGATTAAAAGGATTATATCTAGTTTAAAAGAAAAGCAAAAACGTTGGGGCAAGGTATCGAACCCAAGACCTATGTTGTATGAATGCTTAACAAACAAGAGAACACCATCTGATCTACAGATCTGATGGTGTTTCAACTTGGTGCAGAAACCTTTTATACAACAACAGATTTATGTCATCTTCCCCAAATATAAGCCTATGAACCCTAGTTTTTTATTTAACCCAATTAACAACTAATAACCCAAGACTTTAAGGGGCTATTAGTCGACTAATAACAAGGAACAAAACCATGTAATCGATTGATACTTACAAAAAACGAAGCTATCCCGAAGAACGAGTCAACTGAAAAGTGAAACAAGTTCAAAATCATGAGCAAGGTTGAAAAAAACAGAAAATTGAGTGTGTTTGTGTGTGTGTTTTGGCTTTGTTATCTTGTAATGGGGCCTCAAATTTTATAGAATAACAGATCCAGTTGACGAATTGGAAGGTTTGACCGAGCAGTAATGTGAAACCCATCTAATGCATAATTAAGGAATGATTGGGCGAAATTGCAAGCTGTAACAGACGAGGGAGATGGTATCAATCATCAATGTTTCCATTTTCAGATCAAATGTGCATCAATTATAAGGTTCTATGTTGATTAAAGGTGGGTTTTGACTTTTTTCAGATTTTGACCAAGGGAAAAATAGAATTGGTTTATGTATATATACTAACTGTTCTAGATTATAACACCAAAAGCCAAAGTGGTGGAGTGGTTAGTGTTGTTTGTGAAAATGCTTGAACTCCTTTGGACTTGGGGTTCAACCCTTGTCCAAAGCAAAAAAAATTTTTAAAGAATTTAGTAAGTGAATAAAAAATGAAAATTTTATTAATTTAAAATTTGGGGAAAATAAGAAATGTTACAGTCTCCCCTACTTTTGGGATCTTCGTCTCGAAGTTATTAAAACATAGGGTTGAGGTTTGTTGGGTAAATGTTAGGGCAACTGTGGTATGGCATGAACTGTCTCGAATGATCTTGGATAAGAGGAATGTTATATATGAGTTTTGAGGTTTGGATTACGTTGGTCATCACACTACCTTAACATACATGTAAATTCATGATTATGCTCCGGACCGCAATCACCAATTTACCTTACATTAGGGTTTTGTGTCCTTTTATGAATCTAAACACACATGTAAAACAAACAATGCAAAATACCCTTGTGATTGAATCTTTATATAAATGAGTCTAATAAATCTTTGTATCAAATTACGTGTACAATGTATCCAAAATGAGTCCAACTTTTGAGCAGGAAAAAGACCTCTACCAGCCAGTGAATAGGAACCTCTACCGATTGTTGAGCAGGTGCGATGGCCTCTACCAGTCGTTAAGCAAGTTATTAGAACCTCTACCGACTGTTGAGCAGGCATGATGACCTCTACCAATCGTTGAGCATGTTATTAGGTACTCTACCAACTGTTGAGCAAGTACTTCATCCTCTACAAGTTGTTAAGTGGATAATTGTTATAATTATTTTTGTAGTTTAACATATATGTTACCAATTGAAAATACACACATGTAAGTAAGTTTGTAAATGTGACAAACAACAACTATAGCATAAAGTTTACAAGTATCACGAATAATCATACGTTCAAAGATAATACTGATAATCAAATCCTCATGTATCATTAAGAATCAAGTTTAATGCAACAAATCAATCAAGTTTTCAATAGTTTGGTTATCATAGGGATCAAGTTCATGTTCAAGAAGGTAAAGAATATGAATTTAGTTCTTGAGAGGATGATGAAGAACTCAAAGTATCATCAAGGTTATGAAAGATAGTGAACATGAAGATAGTTAATAAAGGGTTTATTTTATAGTTTTTCAAAGAGACACAAGTAGTAAGGAGATCATTTAGAAGCATGAATTGTGGGGTTTGAAACGAATATTAAAATTAAGCGTATGATAAAACATGATTGTGGTAAATACCAAAAATTTTAAAAGTTCGAACAAGTTGAAAATAAGTAGGTGTCAATGGGGAATTGGAGATTAAATTTTGTTCATGAGGATGGAAGGATTTTATTTATATATTTGATTTTTTTTTAAATTGGTTGTATATAAAACAAAAGTTGTTAAATAATACAAACTAAGTGGCGTTAGATCAGAATATTTCAGTTAGTCGTAGATTTTAAACACGACATTAGGTTTTATAGATCAAGGTGACATTATATCGAAAATCATTTGTTACGCTAATGAATAAACATTTGAATTTAGAAATTAAGTTTAAGGACATCTTTTGACAAAAATATGTATTTTCCACAGTTTATAGGTGATGAAAATTTGACAATATTAAGAAATCTTTAGTGTTGTGCTAGGGTATACTCAGGTTATGAGGTTACAGTTTAAAAATATGTAACATGTTGAAAAAGGTAGTAATGTGATTTGAAAATAATCAAACAAGTGGCTAAGATGGTAAGATGTGATTGTGAAACCCATATATGATTATGAAATGAGATAGATTTAAATTGTAAAACTTTGATATTTAAAGCTTAGTTTTAATGAAAGTGAGTGTAATCATTTATTCATTAATTAAAACGAATAAACAAAAATGTTGACTTATCAAAGCTTCCAGATTTTACTAACATATTGAAGACATGCTTTAGCCTATAAGTGAGCACTCATCACAAGAATTCCCAAGTAGGCATCCGGGTCCCTCGTCTGATTGGAATTTATGCGTAATGCCAGTCCTAGACAGAAAACTCAGAATGCAGGCGTTCACCCTTCCAGATTTCACGTGTTCATTATTAGAATATAGAACTTCGACGAGATTATCAAGGCAGTTCATGTTAGGACCTGAAAATTCGGTCCTATTTGTCTAGGGGTAGGTCCAGTGATGGAGAGTAATCATCTTGTAGGGGTTAGGTAGGAATAAGAAGTAGGGTGGAGATAGAAACAAGTAGAGTTGCAAGTAAGAGGAGCAAGTACTGGTTAAAATCCTAAAGTTATAGACTAGATTATTTTTCTAATAACCTAATTCCCTATAACCAAGGCTCTGATACCAATATATAACACCCCAACCGATGGCGGAAACATCGGGATGTCACGTATTGATGATTGTTCAGTAGCTCATGGTAAATAATAAGTTTCAATAATTGATTAAATGAATTACATAAAATTGTTCTAAAAGGAATTTGTATATCAAAGAAGCAACACTAAATATAAATCTTCAAGCATTAACTCTAATTTTCAAGCAAAGCTATAACCTGAAACATGTTATGTTTGATAATATTTTGGGTCAACAAAAGTTGGTTAGAATACATAGGTTTTGTTTGCATCAAAAATTGTCCAAAGCAATGTAGTACAATTCATGTGTCAAATGTTAATCTAAGTCTACATGTGAAAACAAAAACACAAAGTATAGTATGGACATAATCAATCCTCCGACATAGTTTAGGTCCATCCTGTCACACCCTCAAAATCCACTTGCGGAGTTTTACCGCGAGGCGCATGACAAACCAGGATCCAAACCAACGATCACAATAAACAAGTCTAAATGTAATTAATGCAATACCAAAACATAGTTTTAAAATCCCGTTTACAGCGGAAGCTTATTCAAAATAAAGTTCAACATAAATAACCAAAGTTCAATGTTTATGAAATCATGCAACTCTATCTAGACGCCGTGCAGACGCGTGCGCCCTAGTTCCATTGTGCTACCTTAGCGACCTGAGAAAACATGTAAAAGTTTACGTCAGCACAAAAATGCTGGTGAGTTTACAGGTTTGCAGTTCAAGTACCAAGTTCACCTGTCCATACTATAACAAATAGAAAACCAGTATACGCTAGCTAGGCGTACGTTTTGTTACTACCACGATTGGAAAACCATTACTAACTCGAATACCAGATGTTGTGCCCGAAAAGTTCCAGTCGTTCCTGTTGTTCCTGTTTGAGACAATATGCACTCGCCCGGCCCTCCAAGCCGACGAGCGGGGTTGGTCACTCCCAATAGCGCTATTCACATTTCCCCGTTGTGCAAACCCGCACATTCATGGTTCCCCCCGGGACTTCCAAAGATCGTGTAGTACACAGTATAAACCCATAGTATGACAGTAGTTACCAAACAGTTGTTTTAACACATGTTTTCTCCCCCGAAAGTATAAAACCAGTTTAAAAGAGGGGCCGTAAACTCACCTTAAGTTGCTTTACTCCTAATCCCGAGTAAACTCAGCTGCTATGTTAGTCCCGTACAGTGGCGACCTAACATACGACAGTTACAAGTACTTAGACTAATAACCCGCAGGTTAATTAGTCCCTAGATGTCCAGACCATAACCAAGTTCGTTTTGAAAATACCGTGACTGTTTAACTGACCCAATTGACGAGACTCGACATCCCATTGGTGACCCGAGACTCCCCGTGTTATGTTTACGCTCCAAAACATACAATAACGCATCTACACTTAACATACGTTAACGTACAACAAATTATAGCACATAGTTCACGTATCACCGAAATACATCCAAATATATGTTACCAAGTTATTAGACATGTTACGAGGTTCCTAGCATGTTACTATATGTCAAATCGAGTGTCGGAATGCTAATATACACTTACAGCAGCAGTACACGCGATTAGGGAGGCTAATCGCATGAAATGTCACACGACTAGGGCTAATCGCCCCTCAAGTCAGGCGATTAGGGCTACTCGCCCCTAGTGGCACGCGATTGGGGCTACTCGCCCCTGTGTCACGCGATTGGGGCTACTCGCCCCTGTGTCACGCGATTGGGGGTCTACTCGCCCCTGATACAGGCGATTAGCAAAGCTACTCGCCTGTAACCTTGCTGTTCCGGTTTTTCGCGCGTTTAACGCTCCAAATCAGATCCAGAGCGTGTGTAACTACCCAATATCATCCCAAACACTATCCTAAACATGTTTAACCCAAAACCCTTCGTTCATCCTCGTAAAATCAGTCCTGCATGCAACCAAAGCAATCCAAACACATACACATAGCATGCAACATTCAATTAACGCATGTAATCATAACCCTATTATCCAATTACTGAGATTTCTATCATCATACTAACAATATTAATTCTGACCTAGCATGATAACACATCAAAACATCATCAAGATTCATAAAAATCCTATCTTTCTAATCATACATACCCATAACGCATGTTTATTAATTATAATCCGATTAATAACTCTTATTGACGATTTTCAGAAGCTTTTTCGTTTATGAACAGGTCTGGACCATTAGGGATTGATTAAAAATGTTTACAAAGTATTATGGATGAGAATCAAACCTTGGAATTGTAAAAGGATGATGGTTAGACCTTGAAACCTTGTGTTTTTGATCAAAATCGCCTTCCAGAGGTTGTTTAAGTGTTTGGGGCGGTTATGGGACGACTAGGGTTAATATTAGGGAGTTTAGGAGGTTAAGTGTTGTATTTATAGGCGTTTCTAGTCGTCCAGCACGTTATAGGCGAGTATGCAGCAGCTACATGCGATTAGGGCTGCTAATCGCATGAGATTGGGCCTAATCGCCCCTATGAACACACGAGTAGCCTCCTACTCGTGTCTAATGTGCCCTACTCGCCTCCCCTATGGGCGATTAGGCTTCCTAATCGCCTGTAGGGGTTCCTTTTGTGTGTTTTGCGCGTTAAACCCCGTTTTAACATATGTTAATGCATATTCATGTACCGACAAGTCACATAATGATTGTAAACACATAACACAAGTAAATACACATATTTACACTCGTTCACCAATTCCCGGGACTCGAGACTCGTACGTTCCGTATGCCCTGACGATCCCACCGATCGTCACCGTTTGTACACTTGGTTAAGGACCGACATCTAATGAACCTCTAGACCAACATCCAATGATCTTCTAGACTAACTAATAGTTCCCGAACCATAACCCGACTTAACTAACCCAGTTAAGTAAAATATACGCGTGACTCGCTAAGGTAGACTTTCATCTAGACAACGTTGTTAACCCGAATTTGCCAGGTGTCACATCATCCCCACGTTAAAAGAATTTTCGTCCCGAAAATTTGTACAAGTACAGAAAGAACAAAAGAATTAACGAAGGAACAAAACAAAAGATAGAAACCAAGAGAGAGATTTACCCGAGTTGTCACATCATCCCCACGTTAAAAGGAATCTCGACCCGAGATTCATTCAGCTGCCGAAGAGACGTGTCTCGACTCGAACGCTTCCTTAGGAAAGAGATGAGGATACTTAGACTTCATCTGATCCTCCCGTTCCCACGTATATTCCGGTCCCCGGTTCGAGTTCCACCGAACCTTAACGATACGAATCTTGCTGTGACGTAGGCTACGAATTTTGTAATCAAGGATCTCTACAGGTTCTTCCACAATCCTAAGACGATCATCAACCTTGATCTCTTCCAGTGGAACGATGAGAGACTCGTCAGCCAGACACTTCTTCAAGTTTGACACGTGAAAGACGTTATGTACGTTACCGAGCTCCGTCGGTAGATCAAGTCGATATGCCACCGGCCCAATCCGTTCCAGGATCGTAAATGGGCCAACATATCGCGGATTGAGTTTACCACGCTTCCCAAAGCGTATGACGCCCTTCCACGGTGAGACTTTTAGAAGTACCTTGTCATTGACTTGGAACTCCAGTGGTTTGCGACGCTGATCAGCATAACTCTTTTGCCGGTCCCGTGCCGCCGCCAACCGATTTCGAATCTGTACGATCTTTTCCGAAGTTTCGTACACTAGTTCAGGCCCAGTGAGTTGACTCTCACCCACTTCAGCCCAACAAAGAGGAGAGCGGCATTTCCGTCCGTACAGTGCCTCGAACGGAGCAGCCTTGATGCTTGTGTGATAACTGTTGTTGTACGAGAATTCTACCAACGGCAGATGAGCTTCCCAACCCTTGCCAAAATCGATCACACATGCCCGCAGCATGTCTTCTAAAGTTTGAATCGTACGCTCACTCTGACCGTCAGTCTGTGGATGGTAAGCCGTACTCATGTCTAGTTGGGTACCCAAAGCCTTGTGCAAAGACTTCCAAAAGTGAGAAGTAAAATGGGAGTCACGATCCGAGATAATAGAAACTGGTACCCCGTGCTTAGAAACAACTTCTTTCAAGTAAAGGCGAGCCAAACGATCCATGGTGTCCGTCTCCTTAATAGCAAGAAAATGGGCTGATTTCGTTAACCGATCGACAATCACCCATATCTTGTCGTTCCCGCTTGGTGACTTAGGAAGTTGTGTGACAAAATCCATAGTAATCCGTTCCCATTTCCATTCCGGAATTTCAGGTTGTTGCAGGAGACCCGACGGTTTCTGGTATTCCACCTTGACCTTAGCACAGGTCAAGCATTTGCTCACGTATGAGGCTATGTCCGACCTCATGTTTGGCCACCAGTAAAGCACCTTCAGATCTTGGTACATCTTATCCGAACCAGGATGAATAGAATACCGGGACTTATGAGCCTCATCAAGGACAAGCCCCCGTAGTCCCCCGAACAAAGGAACCCATATACGTTCTGCGAAATAGTGCAGGCCATCATGCCTTCGCTCTAGATGCTTGTCGGCACCGTGCATTGTTTCAGCTTTAAGGTTTTCCTCCTTCAAAGCTTCCGACTGTGCAGAACGGAGTTGATCAGGTAACGATGAATGGATAGTGAGCTGCAACGCCCGAACGCGACGAGGTTTAGAAGATTCCTTCCTGCTCAAGGCGTCTGCTACAACATTCGCCTTGCCAGGATGGTACTTAATAGCGCAATCATAATCATTCAAAAGTTCGATCCAACGGCGCTGTCGTATGTTCAAGTGTTGTTGGTCGAAAATGTGTTGGAGACTCTTGTGATCGGTGTAGATGGTGCATTTGGTACCGTACAAGTAATGTCTCCAAATTTTCAACGCAAATACCACGACACCCAACTCCAAGTCATGAGTTGAGTAGTTCTTCTCGTGCACTTTGAGTTGACGAGAAGCATACGCAATCACTTTCTCGCGTTGCATCAACACGCAACCGAGTCCATGAATGGAAGCATCACAGTAAACGACAAAATCATCAGGACCCTCAGGTAAAGACAAAATAGGAGCAGAACACAGTTTAGACTTCAGTTCTTCAAACGCTGACTCTTGTGATTCACCCCAGTCAAACTTCCTATCCTTCTGAGTGAGAGTGGTGAGGGGTTGAGCAATCTTCGAGAACCCCTGAATGAAACGACGATAATAGCCCGCAAGGCCTAGGAATTGCCGTACCTCAGTTGGCGTCTTTGGTGCTCCCCAGTCCTTGATTGCTTCGATTTTAGCGGGATCGACATGAATTCCTAATTCATTAACCACATGTCCTAGGAATTGAACTTCGCGTAACCAAAAGTCACACTTTGAAAACTTGGCGTAAAGTTGTTCTCGGCGCAAAAGTTCCAAAACTAACCGCAGATGTTCCCCGTGTTCGGTCTCGTTCTTGGAGTAGATCAGAATGTCATCAATAAATACAATGACGAATTTGTCCAAATATGGTTTACAGACGCGGTTCATCAAGTCCATGAAAACCGCTGGTGCGTTCGTGAGACCGAAAGGCATGACCAAAAATTCGAAATGGCCATAACGTGTTCGAAAAGCAGTTTTTGCAACGTCAGCCTCCCTGACGCGCAGCTGGTGATAACCGGACCTCAAGTCGATCTTGGAATAATAACTAGAACCCTGAAGCTGGTCGAATAGATCATCGATACGTGGAAGAGGATAACGGTTTTTGATGGTCAACTTGTTCAGCTCTCTGTAGTCTACACACAATCGGAAACTCCCATCCTTCTTCTTGACAAATAAAATCGGGGCTCCCCAAGGGGAAGAACTTGGCCGGATGAAACCCTTGTCCAAGAGTTCCTGTAACTGACTAGACAACTCCTGCATCTCGGGAGGTGCAAGACGATTGGGGGCCCGAGCAATAGGAGCAGCCCCTGGTACAAGATCAATACCGAACTCGACTTGACGATGAGGAGGGAGACCAGATAAATCATCGGGAAAAACATCAGAAAACTCGCGTACCACCGGAATGTCGTCAATCTTCTTCTCATCACTAGTGGAAACAGATAAGAGCGCCAAAACGGCTGGATAACCCTTTCGAAGACACTTAAGGGCTTTCATGCTAGAGATGATGTTTAGCGAAACACCACCCTTGATACCGTACACAGAAAGAAATTCTCCATCAGGGAGAGGAATCCGAATAACCTTATCGTAACAGACGATCTCCGCGCGATACAAAGATAACCAATCCATTCCTACCACAACGTCAAAACTACCCAAAGGTACCGGCATAAGGTCGATGGGAAACGCTATACCCGACAATTCTAACTGACACTCCCGAAGAACACTAGTAGCTTCAATCGTTTTACCGTCAGCCAACTCAATAATATACTTGGTCTCTAATGGTACAGATACTACATCTAGCAGTCGACTAATGTCCATGGATACAAAACTCTTGTCGGCACCAGAATCAAATAACACGCTAACAGAATGATTATTGAGAAGAAACGTACCGGTGACTGTATCAGGGTCCTGCCTAGCCTCAGCAGCTCCAATGACGAAGGCACGTGCATTTCTGCCGCCGCCCCCGTTGTTACCATTCCCGTTGTTTCCACCCTGTTTCAGTTTTGGGCAATCCTTCTTGTAATGCCCAGTGTCACCGCAGTTGTAGCACCCTTGTTTCCCTGTAGTCCCTTGAGTAGTCGGTGTTGAACTGTTTGTCGGAGCCTGAGTCGATGGAAGTGTAACCCGATAGTCTTTAGCATAGTGGCCTGTCCGCTGGCAGCGGTGACAACGGTTACTGTCGCAGTTCCCTTGGTGATGGCGTCCACACTTGTTGCATTTGGGCAGTTTTCCCGCATAACCACCCTGCTTATTACCCGAAGACGATGAACCCCCATCATCAAACTTTTTACCCTGCTGCGCAGTCCCAGACCCTTTCCCGTCGTTTTCCCACTTGCGCTTATTGTTCTCTGGGGCCTTAGCAGTCGAACCTTTCGCAGGCAAAATCCCCTCATTCACCTTTAAATTAGTCATCCTATGTGCAGATCGAACTACCTCCGCATAAGTAGGATGATTCCCAGCAGCCACTAACCCTGCAATTTCCGGCACCAACCCTGAGACATAATGTTCAATCTTACGATACTCTGGCACGTGCAAATCGGGACATAGCACTGCCAACTCATTCCTCCTCACAGTATACTTCTCGATTTCCGATCCAGTCATCTTGAGGTTCCACACCTCATGCTCCAGCTTCTGTACCTCTTCCCTCGGGCAATACTCCCGCTTCAGCAACTGCACAAAGTTCTCCCATGGCATAGCATATGCCTCCCCAATCCCCATGTTCTGGGTGATACCATTCCACCAAGTCAATGCCACGTCCTGAAATAACGCGGCCGAATACTTCACCCGATCTTCTGGGAGACAGTTACACATCAGAAATACCGACTCCACTTTCTCCAACCACCTAAGCAAACTGACCGCACCCTCGGTGCCAGAGAATTCCTGGGGCTTGCAGTCCCGGAACATCTTGTAGGTGCACATGGGTGGGGGTGGGTCAACAGGACCACCTGAAATGAAACGTATGAGAAACCACGAATAACGTACACAAGGTTCACCAATGAGGCAAAGAAAACAGATAAAACAACTTACCACCACCGTTGTGCCCTAACTGAAAGGCAGCCTGGAGCAAGTTGTTCAGATCAGCCTGTGACAGGTTAATACCTCCACCACGACCACCAGCACCACCACGACCACCACCACGTCCACCATTGCGACCACCTCCTCGTCCTCCACGCACTCCAGACATGATTCTGGCAGAAAGAACGAGAAAATTTAGTTTCGCAGTTAAAGATAACCACTAATGTTCACAAGATCACAGCTAGATCCAATCCAGGACTATCCCTTCAAACCCAGAGCTCACTAGGGCTTCCATGCATTTCGTTTTATGATTTTGTGTGCACCCAAAATGATAAAACGCTCTACATGGTCCTCCAAGTGTTCTCCTAGTTCAAAGTTCAAATCACCGAACATAGACTCTTAGCTACACACCGTAATACTACAGTAGTTCATGACAAGTGTTTCTATTGGAGTGCGAAAGGGAGATGTCCGAGCCTTGGACAAATCTCAAGAGCACACGAGTTACCCCAATAGACCACACTGCCTAGAAAACAAGTAACCCAACCTAAGATAGAACGGATGATGTAACGTAGAAAGGCCAACGATTTAGAGACACCCCGACAAGACCATACGTAAACCACTATAACGTTTAGTACCATGTGATCGTCTAGTGTGTGCGACTCGGCTATAGACTAGACTCTATATGCAGTCCTAGTTCACTATAACCATTGGCTCTGATACCAATCTGTCACACCCTCAAAATCCACTTGCGGAGTTTTACCGCGAGGCGCATGACAAACCAGGATCCAAACCAACGATCACAATAAACAAGTCTAAATGTAATTAATGCAATACCAAAACATAGTTTTAAAATCCCGTTTACAGCGGAAGCTTATTCAAAATAAAGTTCAACATAAATAACCAAAGTTCAATGTTTATGAAATCATGCAACTCTATCTAGACGCCGTGCAGACGCGTGCGCCCTAGTTCCATTGTGCTACCTTAGCGACCTGAGAAAACATGTAAAAGTTTACGTCAGCACAAAAATGCTGGTGAGTTTACAGGTTTGCAGTTCAAGTACCAAGTTCACCTGTCCATACTATAACAAATAGAAAACCAGTATACGCTAGCTAGGCGTACGTTTTGTTACTACCACGATTGGAAAACCATTACTAACTCGAATACCAGATGTTGTGCCCGAAAAGTTCCAGTCGTTCCTGTTGTTCCTGTTTGAGACAATATGCACTCGCCCGGCCCTCCAAGCCGACGAGCGGGGTTGGTCACTCCCAATAGCGTTATTCACATTTCCCCGTTGTGCAAACCCGCACATTCATGGTTCCCCCCGGGACTTCCAAAGATCGTGTAGTACACAGTATAAACCCATAGTATGACAGTAGTTACCAAACAGTTGTTTTAACACATGTTTTCTCCCCCGAAAGTATAAAACCAGTTTAAAAGAGGGGCCGTAAACTCACCTTAAGTTGCTTTACTCCTAATCCCGAGTAAACTCAGCTGCTATGTTAGTCCCGTACAGTGGCGACCTAACATACGACAGTTACAAGTACTTAGACTAATAACCCGCAGGTTAATTAGTCCCTAGATGTCCAGACCATAACCAAGTTCGTTTTGAAAATACCGTGACTGTTTAACTGAACCAATTGACGAGACTCGACATCCCATTGGTGACCCGAGACTCCCCGTGTTATGTTTACGCTCCAAAACATACAATAACGCATCTACACTTAACATACGTTAACGTACAACAAATTATAGCACATAGTTCACGTATCACCGAAATACATCCAAATATATGTTACCAAGTTATTAGACATGTTACGAGGTTCCTAGCATGTTACTATATGTCAAATCGGGTCTCGGAATGCTAATATACACTTACAGCAGCAGTACACGCGATTAGGGAGGCTAATCGCATGAAATGTCACACGACTAGGGCTAATCGCCCCTCAAGTCAGGCGATTAGGGCTACTCGCCCCTAGTGGCACGCGATTGGGGCTACTCGCCCCTGTGTCACGCGATTGGGGCTACTCGCCCCTGTGTCACGCGATTGGGGGTCTACTCGCCCCTGATACAGGCGATTAGCAAGGCTACTCGCCTGTAACCTTGCTGTTCCGGTTTTTCGCGCGTTTAACGCTCCAAATCAGATCCAGAGCGTGTGTAACTACCCAATATCATCCCAAACACTATCCTAAACATGTTTAACCCAAAACCCTTCGTTCATCCTCGTAAAATCAGTCCTGCATGCAACCAAAGCAAACCAAACACATACACATAGCATGCAACATTCAATTAACGCATGTAATCATAACCCTATTATCCAATTACTGAGATTTCTATCATCATACTAACAATATTAATTCTGACCTAGCATGATAACACATCAAAACATCATCAAGATTCATAAAAATCCTATCTTTCTAATCATACATACCCATAACGCATGTTTATTAATTATAATCCGATTAATAACTCTTATTGACGATTTTCAGAAGCTTTTTCGTTTATGAACAGGTCTGGACCATTAGGGATTGATTAAAAATGTTTACAAAGTATTATGGATGAGAATCAAACCTTGGAATTGTAAAAGGATGATGGTTAGACCTTGAAACCTTGTGTTTTTGATCAAAATCGCCTTCCAGAGGTTGTTTAAGTGTTTGGGGCGTTATGGGACGACTAGGGTTAATATTAGGGAGTTTAGGAGGTTAAGTGTTGTATTTATAGGCGTTTCTAGTCGTCCAGCACGTTATAGGCGAGTATGCAGCAGCTACATGCGATTAGGGCTGCTAATCGCATGAGATTGGGCCTAATCACCCCTATGAACACACGAGTAGCCTCCTACTCGTGTCTAATGTGCCCTACTCGCCTCCCCTATGGGCGATTAGGCTTCCTAATCGCCTGTAGGGGTTCCTTTTGTGTGTTTTGCGCGTTAAACCCCGTTTTAACATATGTTAATGCATATTCATGTACCGACAAGTCACATAATGATTGTAAACACATAACACAAGTAAATACACATATTTACACTCGTTCACCAATTCCCGGGACTCGAGACTCGTACGTTCCGTATGCCCTGACGATCCCACCGATCGTCACCGTTTGTACACTTGGTTAAGGACCGACATCTAATGAACCTCTAGACCAACATCCAATGATCTTCTAGACTAACTAATAGTTCCCGAACCATAACCCGACTTAACTAACCCAGTTAAGTAAAATATACGCGTGACTCGCTAAGGTAGACTTTCATCTAGACAACGTTGTTAACCCGAATTTGCCAGGTGTCACACATCCCGCATACACGGTTCTCCTTATAAAGTTTAGGTCCATCCCACATTCACGATTCTCCTTATAAAGTTTAGGTCCATCCCGCATTCACGGTTCTCCTAATAAAGTTTAGGTCCATCCCGCATTCACGGTTCTCCTTATAAAGTTTGGAACGATAACAATCACTCGCGCTCCCCATAGAACTGGTCAACGAATCTAGGTGGGGTTGTCAATCTAATAGATCTATCATTGTATATCGCCGGCTAGATCAAGGTTAATGAT